>CM052542.1:128351684-128562705 GCA_028533065.1 Trachops cirrhosus
GAGATGTATGCAGAAGTTGGCCAGCACAGAGAGGCGGAGAATATTTTTCAGATGATGTTGAGCATGGGGATCTTTCATGATCATCTACACCAAGACATTCATTTCCGCTATGGCCAATTTCAAGAATTTCACATGAAATCTGAAATCAATGCAGTTATCCATTATTTAAAAGCAATAAAAATAGAAAGCTCATCCTTTGCACACAATCAAAGTCTCAGTGCTTTGAAGAAATTGATTTTAAAGAAACATCAAAGAAATGAAGCAGACATAGAAAGCTTGAGCATCCTCGGGTTCGTCTACAAACTGAAAGGAGAAATGCACGGAGCCCTGGAGTGCTATGAGCGGGCCCTGAGGCTGGCTGCTGGCCCTGAGAACTCTGTGGGACCTGTTCCTTAGGGGCTGGAATATGGACGGTTTCACATTCCATCTGATATGAGGTTAACATGCACTAACCATCTTTTCTGTGTGCTTCACCAGAAACATGTGTTTTTTGAGCAATTACTCACACCTGATCCAGTATTACTTGTATTAAGAAAATAGTGAAACAGGATATATATGCTTCTGTTTGTGAGAGAGAAAAAGAGACATAAACCATTTCTCTGTGAATGTTACATAGTAGAATATCAATTTGTTCATAGTAGAATATCAATTTGTTACATAGATTTGTAGCAAATAAAATACATAAAGTAAAATGATTCATTCATTTTGTGAATGGTTTTCAGTGCTAGATACCAAACATACTATGGGGACATAGGGGAGGAAAAATTATTTTTCCTTTACCTGTCTTAGGTTCATTGGCTGCAGCAGCCCCATAAGTTAGACTTAACAAAAAGCAGAAAAACAAGAGGAAAACAAAAGTGTATTAACACATGCATCTCACATACACACAACAATACCTAGTGATGAGTAACTCAAAGATGTGGTTAAACTTGGGCTTATATAGCATCTTAACAAAAGAACAATAAATTTTCAAAGAAATAGTAAGTCAAAAGAAAAGAAGTTTGAGTTTCTGGGTTGGAAAATTGTGGGAAGGTAAATATTTGGGGAAAACTACTGGAAGATAGCTAGCTGCTAGTTAGGAGGGTTTGGAACGCAGATGCCTTTGATAGTGACCAGGATGTCTCGGGTGATTGACTTTTGTCTTTCCTGGTGGGAGAGGTGGGTCACCTTCATGACTTCTGTGCTCCTTTCAGGCAGATGGGTGATGGGCAGAGAGAGCTTTTCTTATATCTGCTTTCAACTGCCTTAGGTCAAAATAATGTCACATATTTGGGGGTGGAAAACCCTGCTTTCCTTCGGTGAACAAACCAGACATTTTGCTGAAACCTCATGCAGTTTACACTCTAGTGAGAGACAGACGGTTAGATTAAAGGTCAGCCGTCTCCATGAAGACGCTTGAAATTTGGTTCATTGTTAATATTGCAAACACTTCCCCTTGTTTTGGGCCAGTTTATTTGATGCATTATGTATTCAGTCATTTCCTGACATTGATATAGTTATATCAAAAAATATGCAACAGATGCTGAATGATCTGAGAAGTCAGTTGTGGTGATCACCTTTGATTGTGACATTTTGTTAAAGGTCAATGTACAACAAAAGATATTTTTAAAAGGAAAAATAAGAAACCAATGTTGCCCCAACAAGTGTGGCTGAGTGGGCTGGGTGTCATTCCACATACCCCAGGGCATGGGGCCTGGGCTGAGGGCCAGTTTCCTGGTTGGGGGCAGGTGAAAAGCCACAGATAGATGTTCCTCTCACACATTGCTGTTCCTCTCCCTCCCTTTCTCTCTCTAAAATAAAATTTTAAAAATCTTTTTTAAAAAGGAAGCAATGCTATTGTTTTTTCATTGCCGTATGGGTTTGGGGAGGATATATTAATTTCCTACTGTGGCTGTAACAAATTACCGCAAACTTGGTGGTATAAAAACACACAGATTTATTATCTGAAAGTTCTGTATGTCAGAAGTGCAAAATAGGTTTTGTTGGACTGAAATTGTTACAGAAACACCCCCCTGCCCCTGAGGGGTCTTTTGTTGCTCTAGGTTCTTTATGCCCGTCACCATACTAGGAACTGTGGTTCTCAATGCCAGAGTTTGGTAAAAAGGAAAGGAATTTTTAAATTAAAAGTTATACAGGTTTAGAATAACGGTGGAATTCTGCCATTACATCTCACTCCCTTTAGAAACAAAGATACACCCACAAACACAGTCCTACCCTCCCCCACTTTGTCCAGTCAGGCCAGTCTCAGAGGATGCCAGTCAGAAGTGCCACCTCACAGAAGGAAAAACCAGAAGTCTGCAGCTCACTTCCCCCAGTTCCTCTCGGTAATCTGTGCTTGACTGGGTAGGTCTCCTGTGATTCCCAGCATCATCAGCTGTGCCACCCCGATCTCCAGTTCTTAACCCAAAATCATGTGGCACCTCCTCATGACTAACCAGGCAAGAGTCCTTTCACCCCTATTTACCCCCAGGGTCCCATGTTGCCCCACATTGTCCGCATCCCCATGGTGACCTGCCTGCTTGTTTAAATCCCAGCCTGGAACCTCCTCTGTAACCCCATTTCTGACTCCTCCCACACTACCAGTAGTCTGGTCTCTTCTCTTTCCAACCTGCCATTGTTAGTCGCAGTAGCCACCTCAAGCTGCTCTCACAAGCGTAGGAAGCCCCTCTGGCTACATTGCATCACGGGTTAGAGTCCCACCCATCTCCCTGGCTCCAAGCAGGAACGTGTTTTAATATTTAAAACTCCGGCCAAGTTTTCCTGATGCATCCTGTTACAAAATTAGTGCCGACACAGCCACACTTCCTCCAAAGACTCTAGGGCAGGGGTGTCCAAATTTTTGGTGTCTCTGGGCCACACTGGAAGAATTGTCTTGGGCCACACATTAAGTGCACAAACACTAATGAAAACTGATGAGCAAAAAAAAAAAAAAAAGGTCCGTGCATAATTTTCGTGATATCCACCACCACAGATAAGCAAGAAAATCCTCACATAATAACTCTAATTTTTCAGTGGCCCTTTCAATAATCTTTTAAAATCGTTGAGCAGGTCCCAAGTTTGTGATCACTAATATAGAAAATGTACCTATCTAAGTAATAAAACTTAGTATAAAACTTAGTAATAAAATGAAGTAATGTTTTAAGTAAATTTATGATCTTGTGTTGGGCTGTATTCATAGCCATCCTGGGCTACATGTGGGTCGTATACCCCTGCTCCAGGGGATAATCCTTTTGTATAGTAACCAGCTTCTAGGCTCTTTGTTTCCTTGGTGGGGACCCCTAAATCCATGAGAATACAACTCCCCAAGGAGTTTTCAGGAATACTGGGCTGGGTTTTGGATTACTACTGAAATTTTATAGGAATTGGAGTGAGCAAAATCTGTATTACTGAGGGGAGGTATAGAGTTACATAAAATAATCTTCCCAACTTTCTTATCACTAAAACAAGACATCTATTAGATTTCACCAAAACAATACCTTAAAATGCTTGTGCTTGGGAAAGGAGGCTGTGTGGTGCTAAGTCTAACCACTATCAACTCTCCCAGAGTCAGAAATATTAAAAGTAAATCATTGTTGAATTGGTTGATTCTCTTGACTATTAGGCAACTCTTCCTAGGTATTGCTGTGCATCCTTTGCACCCAGAAAGCAGAGCTCATTAATGCAAAATGAATCTCTAGATTATGTAATATATTCATGTGATATGTGTTTGACAATCTCCAGAGATCACGGTTACTTAGTGTGTTTTATCACCTGGTACCATCTCTTTCTCTCATCCTTCCCAACTCTGCAATACATCTCTACAGTTCCCAGAACTCAGTAAAATTAAAGTGTGGGATAGCCTGGATGCTTGCAGAGAGCAACAACAAGCAGCAAATCCAGAAAAACAGATGCTCTTGGTATTGAAAATACTATTGCCAGATTCACACATGAGGAGATCCAGGCATTATAACCAAGAGGCCACTTTAAATGGATAGCTGAATTTTAGGTGTGTGTCACTCCCATGTAGATGACTGACCACCTCAGTTGTCCTTATTTAGAGTTCCCGCCACACAAGAATTTCTGCCATTCACTACTGTGATAGTTATCCCAGCCCAGGTCTTTACTATAATTGCTATCCACACACTATCGCAGGCTCCAGCTCCTTGGCAATCATAACCCTGCCCACCAATGTCTCCAATCTCATGATGCTGCTGGAGGTGAAACTGCATTGGGACTCAGGACCTCTAACCTGTATACTGTAGCTTGGATTACCCACCCTTGGTGTGTGTCCACAGCTCTGTATCTTGTCCCCAGCCAGACCAAATGTGATACAGACACCTCCACTCTGGAGTCCCATGCGGAAGGGGGTATGCCTTCTCTGACATCCTTGATGTCTATCCTTTCTTTCATCCAGGCCTTTTTCTGAGTTCCAGTACCATTTCCAACATCACCTCTATTAAGCTTTTCCTCTCTTACCTAAGTCCACCTCCTATCTCTTGCAGGCTGTGCTGTGAAGCAATAATTTTTTAAAAAAATTAGACATATACATGAGGGTGATTTTCAACTTGCCTTGTAAGAAGGAAGAGTAGGATTCTGCCCCTCAGGGCAAAAAGAAATTGCTTTTGGCAACAGCTGGAGACAATTTTGATTATCGTACTGCAGGGTTCTACTGACATCTAGTGGGTATATACAAGGGTACTGCAATAAACATCGATGCACAGGACTGTTTGCCACAACAGAGAGTTATCCAGCCCAAATGTCAGTAGCACCAAGGCTGAGAAACTCTGACTGACATCCATCTCCTGGCAGAATTATTGAAACAGTGTTTATTCTGAAACTCAAAGAGTAACTACCTGTTGCTTAAGTTTCAGTTTCCCAAGCAGATTTACATCAGTTACCACAGTTTACTTTTTATTTCCCTTTTTCTCTGGTTGCTGGTTTTTACACATTCATTAAGAAGAAATTGAAAAGACAATACACTATTGGTTTGCCCAAGTACCCACTCAATCCAAAAGTCTGCAAAAGACAAAACAAAGATGGATAGTAAAATTCCAGCTAGTGATTTCAGCATGTTCAACACCCGCTCAATAGTCAGGTCTTTGCTTCTTTTCAATACTGAAAATGCATATTTCTTTAAAATTTTTGTAGATGGCTTTTGTCTTTCTGAATTTGAATTTCTAAAACATATAAGTAGACAACTAGGAGGTTTTTTTGTCTTTGATTTTTACCATTGTTTGTTACTTGTTACCCATTTAAACCTTAATAAGCAGAGGCCTTCTCTTGTCCTGCATACAGCTGAGAGAAAGGAAGGAGAAGAAACAGGAACGAGGAAGAAAAAACATGACCCAGACACTGGAGATTGTTTCAAACATGGGAGCTCTATTAAATTTTCCTACATTCTTGGTAAGAGAAAATTCTGGGTTTATTTTTCTACTGAAACCATTCGGTATCTTTTCTAAAATGTAGTTGCCTACTTAAGATAAATATTACAATAGCCTACAAGCCACCACACACACATTGCCTCCCTGACTTCATGTCTTACAACCTTTCTCCGCTTCCTCCACTTGAAGCACACCATCTAGGCTGGCCAACTATGCTCCTACCACCAGGCTTTTATGCTTACTGTTTCCCTGCCTGGCACGCACTTCCCCACCCCCACATCCACTCATTTACCACTCATTTGCTCAACCACACTTTCTCAGTGAAACTTTCCCTCACCCACATACAAATAGCAGCAAAATACCCTGAACTCCTACACTCTTTATGCTTTTTCTTTTGCCATAGAACCATCTGACATATAATGCTATTTGCTCTTTATCTTCATCTCACACACTAGATGAAGTCTAATTGCACAAAGGTAGATCCCTTGTCTGTTCTATTCATTGCCATTATCAACAGTGCCTGAACAATGTGTGGCTCTTAGCAGTTTTTAAATAACATTTATTAAATGAGTGACTGAAGTCAAAAGGGACAAAAATTTTAGCGTATGGATATTTGGCATTTTCTGCTTAGATTGCCAATACCACCCCCATCTTTAGCGGACCTATTACAGGAAGCACTTTAGGCAAGGACCCTGAAGGCAAACACTACACAATCGTGAGTGCAGGTGTATAAACCTCTCTACAAAGCTATTCGGCAGTACCTATCAACATTTAAAATACATATACATTTTGACCAAAAAAGTTTATCTAAATTTACCCAGTGGAAATAATGGCACAGATGCACATCACTGCAATGTTGTTTATTGAAGGAAGACTGGAAGCAGATACTTCAGTTTCAGCTTAGGATGCATAAAGTTGGAAAGAGTATCACTGCCACTCTTACGACAAAAATAACAGTGAGCCATCTCCTCTCATTGTATTCAAATAATTTTTGTAAAAAAGGTTAATGAGTGGCACCAGAACTCGGGGAAACCAAGGTCCAGAGGCCCAGCAGCACTCTCTAAACAGCCCCGTGGTCTACAAAGATCCCCCTGCGGCCCCTGAGTCCAGCTCCAGAATGGGGGTGGGGGCATTCCCACTCATCCCTTCCAGCAAGTTTCCGTTTCCTGGAGCTGGACTCCGCCTAGTCAGGGTCAGATTCACATTCGAGTTTCCTTTTCCCCCGCTCCAGTCCTACCTTTAACAAAGACAAACGCCCAGGCACCAGCCTAGAGCCACGCTGTAGACCTGGTGGGAAGCGCAGCCTGCCCATCAGCCCCGCTGCGCACACGCACAAGCTCTGCAACCCCCCCGCCCCCACACACAGCGCCCCCCCTTCGGCAGTGCAGCATCCGAGAGGAGAAAGCCCGAGGGGACTGCGGACTGCCGCCTGCCAGGACGACCCTCGGAGCCCAGCCACCATGAGGTAAGGGCTTTTCCCGCTTCTCCACCCAAACTCTGCGCAGGCCTTTGTTTCACACCGATGTGCTTCTTTTATTCCGTTTCCAACGCAGCGCTGCTGCGGCCCGTCACCAGGCCAAGCGCCACGCACTGAGTAGCGCAGCAGCCAGGCGGCCGGCTCCCCGGGAGCCCTGTCCAGGTCCCAGGCGTCTGAAATCGGGCCTATCGGGGAGGGTTTCCGATCGGACCCTTCCCGGAGCCCTGATTGTCCTAGGCGTCTGCAGATGGAGCTTTAGGCCCTGCATCCAGGCAACACGCTCAGGAAGCTTGTCCTCTCCCTGCAGCCCCTGCGGTGACGGAGGGCCGTTCTGCGGGGTGTCTACGTGGCACAGGTCTCCATAGGCCCGTCGCCTTGCTCCGCATTCCAACTCCGCAGCTGCCATTCCCTCATTTTGGCACACGCAGTTTGGCCGCAGCTCCAGGCTGCATATTTGTCCACTACTGCCATTTTGCCTTTCTGATTTCTGGATCTGAGTTCTTCCCTTCCGTGAGATACCTTTGATTCATGTACAGATTTTTATTGTTCCACACAATCTGCTATTTTATGAGGATTTCTGTATCTGTCTCCTTTACTAAGTTATGGTGATGGCGCCTTTTTCTCACCCTTTTTGCTCTCCCTAGGGCTAACATCCCGCCCTGTACGTGGTTAATGAACCATTTGCATTTAATAATCTGAGGAGTGAGAGGTTAAGATCTCGAGCTCCTGAAGCAGATAATAAATAACCCTTTGTTCCACTAGTTGGGTGACGCAAGACAAAGTTTTTAAAAATCTGTGAATCTGTTTCTTATCTGTAAAAAATGAATGGCATCCATCTCTTAGGACTGTGGGAAGGGTTAATTGACTGCTTAGCAAATAGTATTTGACTCTTATTGGAAGGAATAGCAATAATAATAATAATAAGTCCCTAACCTGTAACATTTGTAAGAAGGGAGGGAGGTATAGGGAAGGGCCCAAAGAAACAAGGAGGAAAAGGGGGTGCACCGTATATGTATATATGTAGGGTGTTGGTGGTAGAGGGGTGGACCCCACTGGGAAGTGTCTCCCAAGGATGATGAAAGACTGCATCTTCCTGGAAAAAAAGTTACTGAAAGATAAATGTAGCTTTAGATATAATAGCCTGTCTCTGCTGGCTTTCCAAAGTTAAAAAATTTAGTAGACAATGTTTAAAAAGTAAAACTTCTCAGCCAGTGGGCAGAGCACTTCAGTGGCTGACTGAATGCCCCTTTCAGATCTCACATCCACATTCATAACACCCCTGGCGGCCCTCTGCATCGTCTTTGGGCTGCGCTGGTAGGAACCCTCAGATTGGAGGCCAATGTTCATTTTACTCTGTGGTGGATCTAGGCAGGCTGGTAAGGACATGGTAAGTCTTACCTAGGATTTTGGTGCAATTACACCAGAAAAAGGACCAAACACCAAGGGGAATCATGCCTTGTTTCCCACTGAGAACCATAGGAAGCAGTTCAAAACCTTTTCTCAAAATCCAAACATGGAGCCAGACAGAGAGCATGCCAAGATAAAAAGACAGGCAGGAGAGGGAAGACTGAAGTGGGGAAAGGTTTGGAGCCATTAGCAGGAAGGGAAGAACTGTCAGGAATTCCTTCATCTGAAATTCAGGCGCTTTTTGTGCTAAGCCTACTCCTCTGGATTGGACATGCCAGAAGCTACCAGTATGTAACTTCATTCATTCATTCAACAAGTATTTATTTATTTATTGAGCTTCTATCATATGCCTAGAATAATAGATGGTAGGGACACAGAGGTGAAAAAATCAGAATAAGGTCTCTATTCTCATGGGGCTTATATTTAAGTGGAGGAAATAGACAAACAGATGAGTGAGTAAATAATCAACATAACTCAGAAAGTAGCAAGAGCTATAAGGAAAATAAAACAGTATAATGGCCTAAGAGAGGTATCTAGAATGGGGAAGGCTATTTTAGATAGCTTTGCCTCAGGCAGCCTCTTAAATAGGGAATATTTGTGCTAAGTAACAGGAAAGAGGGAGTTACTCAGAGATTCCGGACCAGAGCACTCTAAACAGAATAAAAACAGTAGGTATAAAAGTCCTTGAATTTGGTATGCTCAGGATGGGAGGAAGGTCAGTATGTTTAAAATGGGGAATGAGGAGGGAGATTGGTAGGAGAGAAGGTTGGATGGGAAAACAGGGCTAGCTCCTTTGGGGACTTGCAGGACATGCCTGGATGAGTATCTAAGGGTGCTGGGAAGCCATTTGGAGATTTGAAGACATTATCTGATTCATATTTTGAAAAGTTTACAAATACTATATGAGGACCAAGAGTGGAAGCAGGGAGACCAGATTCTCGCCCTAGTGCAAAGGACAGGTAATTGTGGATTAGACAGTAAATAGCAGTGGAAATGGAGAAAAGTGGGTAGATTTGAGATGTATATGGGTGGTAGAATTAACAGGACTTCCTACTGGATTTGGATGAAGGGGTAAGAGAAGAGGAATCAAAGATTACTCAAGTTATTTGACCTGTGGAATTAAGAGATGCCAAATAAGGTAGGAAAGGCTGAGAGGGGAACAGACTCAAGGGACCCAAATTTCTGTATTGGATATGTTTATTTGAGATGCCAATTGGACTTCCAACTGAATATGTGAACTAAAAAATTAGATAAGTCTAGAATTCAGGGAATAGGTTAGAGACAGAATAACTACTTTGGAAGGATATTTGCATATACAACAGAAAGTCTTTAATTGGATTGTGGGGGAAATATTTTAATTCACTTATTTTAATAATAATGATAACTATATCTTTGTTAACTAAGATTCTTATACTTCCTTTGGATCACTTTTAACATGTTACCCAGCTCTCTTGTTGGAGAGAATCACTTATTATCCCTAAATAAATCTCTCTGCCAGTCTCTGTCTGAAACACTCTGAAGCACATCCTGGTGAGAAGTAGCTCCATCTCAAAACACTTCCAACAAAGTGGAATGTTAGGACTTCTAGGGCTCACATGTGAAATTGTCTTCTTAATCTGAGACCTTAAAATATCTGGTATGTTTTTCCCAGTGGTCAGTAACACAAACCTTCTACCTGTTCTTTAAGCTGCTCTGAAATCCATTCCTGTTTTCTCTTTGGGTCTCCTGAGGCAAAGCAAGTTTTACATACATGAGATATATTCTTGTCTCGAAGCAAACTATCTTAAAAACAATTAAAACCAACCTTCCAGTTTGTATATTAGAGGTAGCATGCTATAATGTTTGAAAGGCATAGCTTTTGAATCAACCACTTTATAACTGTGTAACCTTAGATATGTTATTTATTTTCAGATAACAATCATTTATTATTTCTCACAAGTTTTCAGGATTTTTTTTCACTTCTTAAAATTGTTGTTCAAGTACAGTTGTCTCCATTTTCCCCTCTCTACTCCCCCTGCCCCACCCATTCCACCTCCCACCCTTGATCCTGCCCCTTCTGGCTCTGTCCGTGGGTCCTTTATTCACTTTCCTTGACAACCCTTCCCCCCAGCCCTCCCCCCTCCCCATGTTATTTAAACTGTCTGCCAGTCCTCAGCCATAAAATTGTGGAAATAATAAAAGATTTTTATAAAAATAAAATGTAATTTATGTGAAGTGCTGATATATTGCCTGGCATGTAGTAAACCATCAGTGAATGGTGGCTTTAGTTATTTCTATTTTTTTGAGTACTCATATGATTCTAGACAGTATCTAAGATCCGGCACAAATAATGCCCCTTTTTTATTACAAAATATTTTATTACAAAATCATAAGCATATAATTCTGTAACATAATAGTATCACACTCAAGCACACCATGTGACATTTTAGGTGACATGTTCAAATTAAAACTGTAAATTATCACACTCATATTATTACCCTATCAACCACACTCAGGCAGGCGTTACTTCTGCCAGACCTTGTATTATAAATGGTATATTTTTATACAATTGAATTGAATTTGCAGTGAACCCAGGTCATAGGCATAGAGTTGTTTTCAAATATGTCATTGTTTGCCATTTAATTTACCTCTTTACCTTGAATAAAATAGCAGAATTTCAAGTTAAATGAGAACTCTGACCTGTTGGACGTGAGGCCTTTTAATCCATTAAGCCCTAAAGCTCAGTGTCTCTTGTCTCATACAGCAACCACCAGTGCTGTGTGACTGTTAAAGTTAATTCAAGGAAGTGAACCTAAAAATTCAGTTTCTGCATTGTACTAGCTGCATTTCAAGCGACCAGTGGCCATATGTGACTAGTGTCTACCGTATTGTACAACACAGACCAGAACGTTGCCATCATGGCGGAAGTTCTGTTGGAAAGCTCCAGTCTAGAGCCTGCAATCACTAAAATGTGGGGCCTGCATGTATGGTATGTGTGTACTTGTATACACAAACAGAGAGAAAGAGGATAAATATGAAAAAGTTTTAAAAATTGAAATTAACAATAAACTAAGTGTCTACTAAATATAATATAATATATTAAGTCAACTATTAATGTTCATATTTAGTATTTATAAAAATTGGAAAACATTTTGCAGTGTAGTACATTTGATTATAAATATGAAATGGTTTTATTTTTCTAACCACTACTAATAATTATACAATTAATCCAGTTCTCTAATTTTTTGTCACTTTTGGCTATGAGGATAGCCCCTTTCCAATTCCTAAAGACTCAGTCCAATTCAATTTAATCTCTTATTTTATTCAAAGCGCTCTCCTCCTTTTCAGCCCCCAGCAAATATTTATATAAGTGCTATGAAGAACAGAAGAATGTGATAGGCTAGACTATAGGATGACTGCAAGGTGGCGGTGCAGCTTTATCCAAGGTAGGCAGGGGTCGGCCTCTTCAGAGAGCTGAGATTTGAGCCAAAGACCAGAATTATGAGAATAAGTAAGCCCTAGAATTCTCTTAGGAAAAGTTCATAGAATAAGGGAATAAAAAGAAGGTACAGCTGCGCTGGGGTAGGTACATACTTGGCATAAGAAATTATAAACCATAAAGATCTTTTTAAAGGCCGGTATGGCTGGAGTGCAGTGTGTGAGAAGAAAGTGGTATAAAATGAGGCTTGAGAAGTCGGCATGGGCCAGATGATGAAGGGTGTAGCAGCCATGGTTAGGAGCTGGGTCTGGAGATAAAGATTTGCATATAAACAATAAATAGCTTCACTTCTGCTTTCTGTTCCACCTTTTTTGTAATTATCCCCCCTCTCTCCCAGATGCATTTTTTTCTCCGTCAATGCTAGATCATTCCCATTGGTATATGATTAAGTCATTAAAAATACCATGATTATTTTTTTTTTGCAATTTTCCCAGCCTCCCTCCAGCTGTAGCTGTATTTCTCTACTCCCTTCATAGTAAAATTCCTTGTTAAGGGGGGGCCCATGTTCCCCATATCCACTTTGATACCTCTCGTTATTCCCTCATCCAACTCTAGTAATGTTTCCATCCCTACCATTCCAGAAAAACACTTAGCTAAGTCCCCCACAACTTTACTCCTGCCAAAAAAGTAATCTCTTCTATTCTAACCTCTTAGAGTCATTTTACACATTTTACACTTTTCACACATTTTACACATATTCATTTTCCTTTCTTGAAATGAACCTTTTCTTCCTTAGGCTTTCATGGCATTCCTGCTCCCTCACTGATTATTCTTTCCTGGTCCTCCTACTCTGCTTGACAGCTGAGTTTTTGAACTTCTTCTCTGCCTGTGCTCATTCCTAACGTAATCTCATTCTAGACCTTGTGGTTTTAAAGTTCATCTGCATGCCTGTGACGAAGTTTTATGTCCCAAGTGCTAACTTCACTCCTCCTTATCTCTAGAATTTTCCTCATTAGTATTCAGCTTCATACTTGACGTTTTCACTTGACTATCTAATAGACATCGCAGAATTAACATTTCCAATCATCCTCTTAATTTATCCACTCAGCCCCTGAAGTCAAAAGCATAGGAATCATCCTTGCTTCCCTCTTCCCCTCATGGCCCTCACCACATCCAGTCCATCAGAGAGACCCATTGTCTCTGCCTCTAAAATATAACTGTCCAGTCCTCACTAACCCACTACTACAACCCGAGTGTAAGCTTGTATCATCTCTCCTTGGAGTCCTTCAACAGCTCCCTTCGTGTCTCTTTCAGGGAGATTTCCACTGGCCATGCTGTGTAAATTTTAACTACCTCCCAGACAATCTGCCAGCCACCCACTTCCCTCTCCTGCTTTATTTTTCTCCTTCACATTTATTACCGTCTCACATACTCTATATTATCATCTATTGTTTGGTCTTTTTATGGGACACCCCACGCTCTGTTAGAAAATGTGAACTTCACGAAGTCAGGATATTTTTTTCTGTTTTGTTCACTGTTGTATCCCCAACACTTAGAACAGTGCCCTGCATAGAGCAGGCTCCCTATAAAAATTTGTTGAATAAATAGCTTTCCTACTAGTTTCCCAACTTCCTCTCTTGACCCTCTATCATCCATTTTCCAAGGAGCATCCAGAAGGATTTTTTAAAGCCTAAATCAAATATTTTCATTTCTCTACTTAAAAATTTTTCTCCAATGGTTTCCCATTACAATTAGAGTGAAATTTAAATCATCTGCCCCTGCCTACTGCTTCCTGCTCATCTCCTGCTACTCTCCTTTTTGTTTATGCTTTAGCTGCACTTTCTTCCATTCCCCTAACACACTGGATTTGTTCCCACATCGGCCTTTGCACTTGCTGAGATACCTCAGCCCAAAGCGCGGTTTCTAACCTCAGCATTATTGACATTTTGGACTGGATCATTCTTGGTCGCTGGGGCTGACCTGTCCATTACAGGGTATTTAGCAGTATTTCTGGCCTTGATCCTGTAGATCAGGAGTGTCAAACTCATTTTCACCAGGGACCACATCAGCCTCGTGGTTGCCTTCAAAGGGCTGAATATAATTTTAGGACTGTATAAATGTAACTACTCCTTAACTAGGGGCAAGGAGCTTGGCGCTACTGCCGGGCAGAAACAAGGTGCCGGGCTGGATAAAACAAGGTGGAGGGCTGGATTCAGCCCTCAGGCCTTCTGTATGCCACCTGTGCTGTAGATGCTAGTAGCCATTTCTTCTGTGGTGACGATCAAAATTGTCTCTACACATGACCAAAAGTCCCCTGGGAGGCAAGATCACCTGGTGGAGAAGGACTGGCTTATACCATTCTGCCCTCAGATCTTCCATAAGTGCCTCCTTTCCATTGTTGAGATCTTACTTAGTTACCCCCTTTTTACAAGGGCTGTTCCTTGACAGTCATAACTAACGTACCCCCACCAGCACCAGCATGTAATCCCATTTCTCTGATTTTTTTCCTTAACACTTATTACTATCTGGAATTATGTTGTCCATTGATTTGTATACATGTTTATTTTCTGTAAATACCTTCTGTTCCTTTCTCCTCCAGAATGGAGGTACCATGAAGAAAGGGCCTTTTTCTGTCTTGCTCACTGCTATATCCACTACAACTAGAATGCCGCCTCACATGTGTGATATGAGGTTATCAATAAATGGTCATTCACGGACATATGACTATAGCTCCCATAAGCATTTCTACAAACACATATTCACATTGTACATACAGGGGAGGTCCTGTGTGCAGCAGAAAAGGAAATGCACACTACACACTGTTCATCCCATAATGAGAGCATTTCCGTCTTTGAGGGAAACCCTAAGTAATTTTTGTACATTTCTTGTGACCTTTAATTATGCCCTATAGCAGCTTTATTTCCTGATTGCCTCACCATCACCATTAGCCAAAGAAACAAATAAAACTAGGTATATTAATGAGGACTTTGTCAGTTGCAGCGGAAACTCAATTCAAAGTGGCTTAAGCAAGAAGAGAGAGAGAAATTACTTGCTTTCTAAGTAAAGAGAAGCCCATGGGTAGATACAGATCCAGGCAAGACTGAATCTGGGTATTCAGTCGGTATCGTCAGCCATCTGTCTTTTTTCCTGTCTAAGCTCTGCTCTCCTCTATGTTAGATTCTTTCTCAGTCAGGCTCTTCCTGAGAGTTTGGAAAGATGGCCACTCCGAGATTATATCGGTTTAAAATTTTTACAAGAGAGATTGTTTCAGCAAAGTCCCATTTTAGCAAAATTCTATTTTTCATTCTTCAAATAAATCACTGGGACCAAGAGATGGCTGGAATATCTGTGCCTTCACATGGACTGGAGTGTCTCAAATCACATGGACTCAGAGTAGGGTGAGAGGTTGTTCCACAAAGGAAAACCAAAAAAAGGGACCCTCCCCAAGCAGCAGCCGCAGACGGCCACACCGCTAGGCGCGGCCCCTTTCTGGATCACTGCCGTGGAACTTCATCAGAGTGCTGAGTTAGGAGTGACTGTTTACTTTACACTGGGCCTTGCACAAAGGGCGCTCAACAGATATTTGAATATTGAAGGAAATGATAAGTAAATAATAGGCATCAGCCTTTATTGTTGCCTTCAACCCTAAGAGGTCAGAAGGATGTGGCACGCACATGAAAACCTACTAACTTTTCTATTGCGTTTTCCGCATTTTTCTCTAAATCTGTTACTGTCTTTCTCTCTCTCTCAAACATATTCTTTCCCCCTTCTCTTGGCACACCTGATCCTGTGCCCTTTCTCTCTGCAGGCTTCCCTCCCTCCCTTTCTCTTTCTTTCTTCTTCGTAAATGGTATATTTGTGTAGTTTCTCTGTCTCCTTCAGTGTACTTCTTATTTCTCACCCTCTCTTTTTCTCTCCCTTCACTACTCATAACACAGAAATGAAATTTTTATAATTATCAACTATGTATATATTCATTGTTCTTAATGTTCAAGGCTAGTAAATCAAGCATTTAAGTTCCCCTCTCTAAAAGCAGGTGGGCCTTGTGGGATAGTGACTGCCGAAAGGGAATAGATATCCTGTAACACAGAAAACGCCGTCATCTCCCGAAATTTGCAATAAACAATGAGAATTTAATGAAATATTCTAGGGCAGAACTGTACACAGAGGAAACTAGTGTGAAGTTACAGGAGCCTGTGTTTAACCATAAGATCAAATAAAAGATAAAATTGGTTATTAAGCAAAGAAGAGTATTTAATGTTTTAAAGTGGGTTGTTTCCTTTATTCAAAAATTAAAAAAGGATTTTATCTTTGACAGTGAGATTCCTAAGGACTCCTTGAAGGCCATTCTGTTGGAGTTAGAATGTCACTTCACATGGAATTTACTTAAGGAAGACATCGATCTGTTTGAAGTGGAAGATACAATTGGGCAACAGCTTGAATTTCTTACCACAAAATCCAGGCTCACCCTTTATAATTTACTGGCCTATGTGAAACACCTAAAAGGCCAAAATAAAGATGCCCTAGAGTGCTTGGAGCAAGCAGAAGAAATAATCCAGCGGGAACACTCAGACAAAGAAGAAGTACGAAGTCTGGTCACTTGGGGAAATTACGCCTGGGTGTATTATCACATGGACCAGCTTAAAGAAGTGCAGAAGTATACAGACAAGATAGGGGACGTCTGCAAGAAAATGTCCAGTCCTTTTAACTACAAACTGGAGTGTCCTGAGATTGACTGTGAGAAAGGGTGGGCACTTCTGAAGTTTGGGGGAAAGTATTACCAAAAGGCTAAAGCAGCTTTTGAGAAGGCTCTGGAAGTGGAACCAGACAATCCAGAATTTAACATCGGCTATGCCATTACAGTGTATCGGCTGGATGATTCTGACAGAGAGGGGTCTGTAAAGAGCTTTTCTCTGGGCCCTCTGAGGAAGGCTGTGACGCTGAATCCAGATAACACCTACATTAAGGTTTTTCTGGCACTGAAGCTTCAAGATGTACATGCAGAAGCTGAAGGGGAAAAGTATATTGAAGAAATCCTGGACCAGATATCTTCCGAGCCTTATGTCCTCCGTTATGCAGCCAAATTCTACAGGAGAAAAAATTCCTGGGACAAAGCTCTGGAACTTTTGAAAAAGGCCTTGGAGGTGACACCAACCTCTTCTTTCCTGCATCACCAAATGGGACTTTGCTATAGGGCACAAATGATCCAAATCAAGAAGGCCACACGCAACAGACCCAAAGGGAAAGACAAACTGAAAGTCGATGGGCTGATTGCATCTGCTATATTTCACTTCAAGGCAGCTGTGGAGCGAGACTCTATGTTTGCATTTGCCTACACAGACCTGGCCAACATGTACGCCGAGGGAGGCCAGTATAGCAACGCTGAGGACATTTTCCAGAAAGCCCTCCGTCTGGAGAACATAACCGATGATCACAAACATCAGATCCACTACCACTATGGCCGTTTTCAGGAGTTTCACTGTAAATCAGAAAATACTGCCATCCACCATTACTTAGAAGCCTTAAAGGTCAAAGACAGGTCATCCCTACGTACGAAACTGACAAGTGCTCTGAAGAAATTGGCTACCAAGAGACTTAGTCACAATGCCTCAGATGTGCAGAGTTTAAGTGCCCTGGGGTTCGTGTACAAGCTGGAGGGAGAAAAGAGGCAAGCTGCCGAGTACTATGAGAAGGCCCAAAAGATAGATCCAGAAAATGCAGAATTCCTTTCTGCTCTTTGTGAGCTTCGACTTTCCATTTAACTACATACTCTAGGAAATCAGTTTTAAAGCTCTCCCCTCTACTTGGGGTTCTTATATTTTTGTTTATTATTTTAATCCATTCATTACAGGGTCAATTTTTAGTGAATGGTCATTGTATACCAGGCATCATGTTAAACACTTTATATACATTATGATGAATCATTTTCTGTTTTGTACTTTTTTAATTAAAATACCATATAGTTCATTAAGAAACAGCAACATTCCAGCTGTTGTAACTTTTAAAAATGGCATGGCCATTATGACTGTATACCCTTTATCTCTGCTATTTATAATAATGTTCTGATTAAGTTTTGTCAAATTTCCCATATCACTCACTCATGCAGTGAGAATAATCCTACATAAATCTTTGACTCCTAGGTCAGGAACACTGTTTCAGGGGTGCAAAATTATGTAGCATACAAAAGATAGAATCTTCCAGCTACAGATGTTCTTAGTATGTAGCATACAAAAGATGGAATCTTCTAGCTACAGATGTTCCAACTTTGTTGAGGATATTTAACCATTAACCTAAAGAATCCTCTTTATTGGAAGAACAAAGTTCATAATAAAAAGTTCGTCATCTCTGATGACTGCAATAAAAAAAACTAGAACATGAGAAAAAAAGATTTCCTCAAATATAGGACTTTAGGGACCCATGAAAAATCAGTATTATCTCCCAAGATGTTCAGTAAGTAGGTAGAAACAGTTATGAGAAAAAAATGAAGAATGGAAAAACGTTAGTCTCAAGTTTCTCTGGTTCTTTAACTGGAAGAATAAACTTAAACTGAATCAAGATGGGATTTTAATTTTCCCAATTAGAACTACAGTATTTTTAGGTTATAATCATTGAGATAGAAAGCAGACCAATTAAGAAATTGAAAAGATAAGCAAATGTATAAAGTAAAAGTCCCTAGTCTAGTGATTTAGTTTTGGGTCTGGACTGGGTAGAGTTCTCATACCCCTAATTTCTGGCCTTTGGTTAACTGTTTTAGAATTCCAGCTTACTTCTGTGAAGCTTTTTCTTTTGTCTGACGTTTTCAGATTGCCATGTTTTCCTATAGATCCTCCAGGAATAGGTAAGCCCAGCTTTCAGTTTTAATATCCACCTTGAAGGGTCACTGTTGAAGGGAAGGGTTTTAATCCCAAGGGACTTTTTAAATTGGGATGTTGTTAAAAGTGGCTTCTCTAATGTTGTTTCTTTTCTTATGTTTACCACCAGTATTAGTGGAAAAGTGTGCCATGTTATTTAATTCTCTATACCTCCAGTGTAGCTCTTAAAACTGTGTGTGTGTTTTCATTTTTGTTACTGTTTTTATTTTTTTATTTTTATTATGGTTTTGATTATTATAAAAGTAGTGAATTATCATTGTAAAATTTCAAACAATGCATAAGTGTATGAATTTAAAAATAAGTGCATTCCCCTTATCCTACCCCAATTCTACACCCCCTAGGTAAACTGTTACCAGTTTGATTTGTACCTTTCCAGATAGCTTTTCTATGCACATTCAAACATACATATATACTGAAATGTAGCTCATGAATTAAATTTTTTTTAATGTTTGTTTTACTTAAGTCCCTGTTTTGTTTATTTTGCTCATTTTATTTGTTTATTCAAGAAGGAAAAACAGGGAAGGGAGTGATCTTAAGTATTTTAGAAATTCAGGACTACAATATTTTATTTTGCAGAAATCATTTTCCCTCATTGGGTATAATGTTCTAATCAAGGTTATGTTCCCAAGTAGACATTTGACATGCAGTAAAATACAGTTATAGTATCAAAATAAAGATATAACTATAAGCCTCATTATCTAAATATTAAACTTTGAAGTCTATAAAATGATTTTAAAATTTACTAGATATTAAAATAATAAAATATATAAGAAGTCATAACATGTTAAAAAAGTATAAAATTAGCATATGACAAACACGACTATAAATACTGAACTAAAAGTAATGTTTATAATAACTTTAAATTTTGTCCATAATTTTACTTATCTTCCAAAAATTTATAATTATTTAGAAATAATTTCACAGACTCTTGGGTTTAAAAAAGAACTCAGAGTTCACCTTTATCAATTAACCATCAAAAGTTCAAGTTTTGATGACTTGAATTATCTTCATAAATGATCATTTCATCTTTAAATAGTCCTTAGTCTTAGAAATGTATTTCCTCCATTTAACTGAAGACTTATGGTCTGAAGTTTATATATTTTAGTCTGTCTTTAGAGACCTCAGAGATCTAATCTTTTTTAGACAAACCAAAAATATGCCCAGGGAAGTGGTTGTAGTTGCCCTTCGGGGTAATTGCACCCTTCTGTTAGAGAGGAGTGCCTCTTTCCCCAGTCCCCAAGGTGATCTTGGAAACCATTTTGTTGCACAGTAAAGCTATGCTACCGGCCCCACAAAAGCTAATAAGAATCCATTCGACAAGTGAATCAGCTGGCAGGAAAACCGACTTCAGAGAAATGAAGCTCTTAAACATATTTTCTGTCCTCTCTGGGTGCAGACCTAGTCTTAACGGTTGAGCATGCACCATCTGCTAGAGTTTCAAAGGCAATGTAAGCAGTCACTGCGCCTTTCTAGATTGAGTCCGTGAAGATTACCTCAGTTTAAGAAAAACTGCACAGACCCACGGAACTTTAGAGTCAGGAGAACCCCAAGAAAATGCCTGATCCAGCCAACTTTGATAAAAAAGCTGCGACCCAGGTTGGTGATGTGGCTTAAGATTTCACAACTAACCACTTTCTTCTGGTTCAGCATCACTCTTCCCTGTTTGACAGTTTATCTGGTCATGATGTGATTGTGCCTACATGACATCAACCATGACACAGCAGGTCCGAGGGTGGTTCTTTTACAGAATGTGCTTGTTGAGATGAAAGAACATGACAGAAATATAAAACATTAAAATGTGGCATGTTCTTTTATAATCGGTAGATTATAAGAAATGAGAATCCACTGGCCTGAAAAATTAGAGTAGTCTCCTTTGAGTAATTCAAGGATAGTAATTTGTAACCCTAACATGGGTGGCCATGAGATGCACCTCTCAGATCTCCAGCAACAAGGATTATAATTGACTGAGGGTCCTGTCTGCTACCTGCCAACATCCATCATTGCATTTGCTCTTAGGCCAGGCTTCCCAGCGTGGCAGGAATATGAATTCAGGCCCTGACCCAGGAGAGGCAGGACTCCTCTGACTTGGGCTCAAGGATTCCCCACCAAGCTTGCCATATTTTCCTGATAACGATGTTAAGGTCTAAGATGCTTCCACTTAACTTTTCTTCCTTCTCTCTCTCCTGCATCACAATCTCATGGCTCCCTGAACTTCTCCCTGCCCCCTTCCATTTTCTCTCATAGATGTTGCCCTAATAAATCTTTTATAATTAACACTATTTTGGTGTCTGCTTTTGGAGGTCAAATTAACTTACCTAGTGAAAGAAATGTAATTAGATGATTCATTGCATGTAGGTTAAATAATCTTTACATATTATAAATGCCATTTATTTTTCAGCTTTTTGGATCAGTAATTATGGTTAAAGAACAGAACATAAATCTTTCCAACTTTGATAATATTTGAGCTGGAAAAGAAAAGGGAGAAAGAGGTTAAGTAAAGGCTAGAGACCGAAAAATACCCCATCTTACAAAAAGGGAAGTCAAGAGATATAGTTAAAACTTGGTAAAATAAAGTTTTATGTGTTATTAATTCTGTTATTTATAAAGTAAAAGTTGAACCATGACAGTAAAAATGGGAGGAATTGGGATGAGTTCTTTAAATTCAGTAATTAATCCTCACTTAAGAAATCAATAAAGTCTACATTAAATAGATGAAGAAAGAGCATTATAAGTAACCACAGGCACCCATTGTAGGTTGGGATAGCATCCTCTCAAAAACCTGGCCTTTCTTCCTTTTTCCTTCTCCACAAACAAGAGCTAGTTTATATTTAATGACCACAACCTTTTATCACTTAACTTTCAGCTGTAACACTCCCCATTCTCCTCTCTCCTGCTTCTCTCCCAGGACTATAATCTCTCATTCCTCTCTCATTCTCTTCTTAGCCATGGTTCTCTGGATTAGTGAGATGTGATTTCTTCTCATTAGCTTTTTTTTTTCCTGTGAACAAGCTATCCCCATGCACCTTATCCTTCCCCAGACAAAATTTGTACCTTCTCCAGCAGTTTTGGAGAAAAATTTGTTCATTAAGCATTTTGTTGTGCTTCACTTCAGGTGAATTTAAAAAACAGCATCTAATTACTCAGAAGATGCACAGAATTCCGAGCATTCCCATGTCTGTTCTGAACCTGGGGTTCCCCTGTAAGTGGTGAACTAGAATTCCCAACATCTCCTTTCATGGTGGCGTGTAGGCAGATTAAGCAACAAAATAATGAAGGTGAGATGTGTGTGCCTGGGGGCACACAGGTGCCTCATGGGTAAACTCTGAAGGACAAGCATGGATTGCTGGCACTTGGATTGAACACCAAACTCAGTGGCCTTTTGTCCTTCCAAAAGAGCCATTCCTACATCAGAAGGCAAGAGGGAGAGGGTAAAGAAAGAGACGGACACATAAAAGTGCAGAAGGAGTTTTGTAGACCAGTTCCCTCTGTATACGTATGTTTCTCACCACCAGATTGAAGCAGAGCCCTTAGAGAGAGGAAATGCTAGTTCAGCCACATCTATGGATCCTAGTGACACATGAATAAGCATAGCTAATTCTTACATAGTATATATTATACACACCAGGCGTACTAACTGCATTACATGTGATAAAATTCTCACAAAAGTCCTATAGATAAGCATTTTTATTATTTCTTTTTGCATATCAGTAAACTGGATTTTAGATTAAGACACACAATTTATAAGAAGTAGGGAAAGTATTTAAACCTTGGAGTCTGGTGCTAAAATATAGCATTTAGGCTCTATGCAATATTTTCTAAATAGTCTTGAAATTTTGAATGAAGCATGTGGAAAGATAGGACCAATCATTATAGGACTTTAGGAGAATGCTACAAAGGATCACACGGAGCTCAGACACATGGCAATCCTAAATCACCCAACACTTTTACATAGAGTCCTAAAACTCCCTGGGAAGAAATATGAAAAGGAGTTAGTTGGCCACATCAGCTGACCCTTGATGCTGGGATTAAAGTTGCTTTGCAACCGCTGGAGAGAATGGCCTAAGAAGTCAGGGGACTCAATTTAAGGAAGAGGCCCGTCTCAAGAGTTGCACATTGGAAATCAGAGATTTGGAATATATTTCTCAAACCTACTTTGGAAGGCTGAGGAACCAGTAAACAATTAAGAACCAGGACATCCAGTCCGTTTTCTTTAGGGGGAAGGATACATCTCCCACGCACACACCATCCAGAATCAGAACTTTCACCCAGGCTGGAGAACAGCTCAAGGAGGCCAGGAAGGAGAGTGCCCCATGTGACGATCAGAGGTAGGCTGAGATCACCTGTCTCTTCACATCCCCTGGATTTGCCTTGAGTTTCCAAGTCAGGGACTTTGGAAAGTGCCTCCGAGCCCCAGTTCCACTGAATATTAATTTAGTTTAAGAGTAGCTTCACCCCTCTTTACATTAACTCCAGCAACCTCATGCTTCAATCATACCAAAACAAACAATGAAACATAAACTGGAAAATAAAATTCATAGGTAATGTGTGTATAAAAACCCTTTACTGAGATTTCAGGAGAGAAGAATCTACAACTTAAAACTTATTAGATAATTCCTATTTTTCTTTCGAAAGGGTGTGTGCATAGAAGGAAAGAGGGAGAGGAGAGGGAAGGAGGAAGGAAAGGAAAGGAAAGAAGGAAGGAAGAGAAGGGAAGGAAGGAAGGGAAGGAAGGAAAGAGAGAGAAAAGATAAGACCTTTAAACATTTTTTCATGTTTCTGCCTCTTTCCATGATTCTAGGCCTTACCGCTTTTCATATCTGTGCTCTTCTTCTTCTGAAATAAAAAAATAGTTCCTCCATTTTCCTTAAACAGAGCAATTCAGTTCTAACTCATCCTCATACTCAGCCACAGACCTACCTATACATAACCAAATTCATCAAATTGCTTAGTTCAAAAAAAAAGTCTTTTATTTTAACATGGTATACTCTCCTTTGAAGGGAATTGTTATAAATAAATAGCATCTCCTCACAATTTCACAGGAATTACACATTTTAAAGTAAATTCAATCACTAAATATGTCATAATTTGTATACAGTGTAAGAATGATGTCTTATGCTTCCAAATTGACTCAGAATATATTCCCCTATATCATTTTGTTTCAACATTTCTCAAAATTTGAATTCTGGCATGTGTTTGAGATTCTGTGTGTTACACTTTAACTGAATCCTTTATTAACTCAAATCAATTAACACATTAGTAGGAGGCCAAGAATGTCACCCAAAATGGTGATCTGGGTTCCCAAGGAAGAGAGAAGGCTCAAATTTTTTTCCATTAAATTTTACCAATGGTAAAATTTATTCATAGACAAGTGGACCAAAATCATCATTATACTAACTTTGATACTCCATGTAAAGAAATGACCTGGGTAAACTACTACATCTTTATTCCCATGTTTTTACTTGCAAGAGGAAGGGGATAAATGTGGGCTGGGTAATGAGCTGGACTGGGGAAAAGAAGAATAGGAAACAACAGCAAACTTGAATGTTTGTTGTAAGGCTGGCCCTGTCCAGTTGAACTGTAATTGGAGGCATCATCAGCTATTGGGAGGTGGTCTCGCCAATTCCAGCAGATGGCAGTGCTGCACAACACGTCAAAGGAAAGAAAAGAAACTTGCCTGAAGTTCTGGACCTTTACCAAGAGAAAACTTGCTCAGTACCACAAATCATCAGAGATATAAATCAAAACCACAATGAAACACCACTAGTCTGAATGGCTATTATCAAAAAGTCAACATGTGTTGGTGAGAGTGGAGAGAAAAGCAAACCCTTGTGCACTGTTGGTGGGATTGCAGACTGGTACAGCCACTATGGAAAACAGTATGGAGATTCCTAAAAAAACTAAACATAGATAAACCATATGAGCCAACAATTCCACTTCTGGGTATTTATTCACAGAAAACAAAAAAAACTAATTTGAAAAAATATATGCATCCATGTATATTACAACATCATTTACAATAGCCAAGATATGGAAGCAATCTAGGTGTCCATTGATAGGTAAATGGATAAAGATGTGATACACACACACAATGTAAAATCAGTGAAATATTACCTAGCAATAAAAAAGAATGAAGTCTTGCCATTTGCAACCATATGGATGGATCTAGAGGGTATTATGCTAAGTGAAATAAATCAGGCAGAGGATGACAAATACCGTGTGGTTTCACTTACATGGGGAATCTTAATAAACAACCAACCAAACAAAATAAAAACGACATAGAAACAGAGACCAAAGAGATGGTTACCAGAAGGGAGGAGTGGGGGGATGGGTGAAAAGGGGAAGAGGAATATAGTGGTATTGTCATAAGTTCACACTATGATAGATGATTACTAGAATTAGTGGGGTGATCTGTTGTAAGGTACAAAACTGTCAAATTACTATGTTGTACACCTGAAACTAATATAACCAATGTAAGACCGTATACGAACTATACTTAAATAAAAAGTAAAGAACAGCCATGGCTGATGTGGCTCAGTGGATTGAGTGCCAACTTGCGAACCAAAAGGTTGCCGGTTTGATTCCCAGTCAGGACACATGCCTGGGTTGCGGGCCAGGTCCCCAGTTGGGGGCATGTGAGGGGCAACTGATCTATCTATCTCTTTGTATCTCTTGCACATTGACGTTTCACTCCCTCTCTTTCTCCCTCACTCCCCGCTCTCTAAAAAGTAAATAAATAAAATCTTTAAAAAAAAAAGGACAAGCACACCAAAAAATAGAAAACACACATGGTCCCTTTTTAGAGTTGAAAGGTGAGTATTGAAGTGTAACACCATGTCCTGAAAATTCCTGTTTTCAATTTAGAGAAGCCAAGTGCAGCCCCAAATCCCAGCAATCCCAAAAGTCCCACACACCATTTTGGCTCCCCTCATCAGAACATTTATTAGTGTCAACTTGTGTTTGGCTCTGCATTGAACTTAGGTATCAGCCAGAACCTCAGAAGCCACATAAAGTGGCAGCCCCACATCCTTTTGCCTTCTTCACAGCCTCTTCCCCTATAAAGAGCAGAGTCTGATTTCCATACCTGGCCTAGGTTCTTCAGAACTTCCTCAAATTTCTTCAGCACATGATGAATCCTTCCTCTCCTAACCCCCAGGGTATTCACTGCTCTTAGCCTCAGTGTTTAATAATGCTTGGTGTTGCTCTCACCTGTGTTAGTTTCAATGTCCCAATTAGGCAGTAAACTTGAGATGGTAGAGAGGGCACTGTGTGTATTTTGAATTCCCCACCACATACAAAATGGTAGCTGATTCCGACGAGGTGCTTAATAAGTACTTGTTGGTTGGTTAGCATGCCATCTGATGATCAGTAATGCGCCGTAGGGCAGAGGCCAGCATAGACTGGGCAAAAGACTCTGGTCAGCGACTTCTGCTGCTAGCCAAACGCTAGCATGAACTTTTCATGTGCAATAAAAACAGCTCTTGTGGTGCCTGCCTGTACTTGAAACTGCGTCTTTCCATGGGTCAGGCACCCGTGTTCCATATCTTCCCAGTGTTCAGGGCTCCTAGTGTGAGCAGTGCCCATCCCAGGCCGCCCACTCCATTTGAGCACAGCAGAGCTAGTTAATTAAGCCTGTTTGTCTGGGTTGAACACAGTTGTATCATTTTTACATCAGGTCTCCATCAGGTAGCAGCTTTAGCAACAGGGCTAAAAATCTATTGTTTGGTAGTGTTTTTTTAAAGACTTAAACTTTGAAGTATGAGAAGAGAAACTGAGATATCTACATTGAATTCACTCTATTTTATGTCAATAAACAATTTCAGAATGATATCTGTCGGGACCACTAAGGTGAGTGCCAAGTTGACATTACCATCTTCACCGTCACTGGGCAATGGTGCAGGCGCTTCAGAAAGAACTCAGCTCCTGACTGAGAAGGCTGCAGAAAGTGGAACTTCCTTTTGTGACAAAATGTGCTCCCCAACTGTTTCCCTGCTCCCCCGACAAATGTTCCCAAAGAGAAAGCTGGATCAACAGAGAGTGAGTTAAATGACTTATCCTGGAAGTAGTGGTCTTGATAGAACCAGAGCGACTCTTTTTTTTTTTATTGTTGTTCAATTACAGTTGTCCCCATTTTCCCCCCACTACTCTCCCCTGCCCTACTCAACACCCCCACCTCCCATATTCGATCCTCCCCTACCCCCGTTGTCTTTGTTCTGTGGGTTCTTTATACACAGAACAAAACTTTTGGGAAAACTCTTGGAAATTTCCAACCTGAAATCTTCCCATCTATGCTAATTGGAAGACTGAAGCATAATGCAAATGATTTTAATCTGCCCAAGGGAGGGCCTGATTTCCAAATGGTTCTGATTTTTGTAAAATACAGGGTCTGGCAGAAGTAAGGCCCACTTGAGTGTGGTTGGTAGGGTAATAATATGGGTGTTGTAATTTATAATTTTAATTTGAATATTTCACCTAAAATGTCATATGGTGTGTTTGAGTGTGATATTGTTATGTTACAGAATTACATGCTTATGATTCTGCAATAAAAGATTTGTAATAAAAAGGGGCATTATTTGGGCCGGACCCTGCGTTTCATTGCTACCGCATCTTTCTATGGCGGCCACCTCTTCGTGTGACGCAGACAGGCCCACTCACCCTCCCACCCAAGCCCCTGGCACAGGGGAAAAAAGTTTTTCCAAATATAACTGTAAACTCATTTTATTAAGCTTTTAAATAAAATATTAGTACAAATTTCAGATCCACTGGAGAAATCACAATCGGAAAAAGAGGCTGAACGGTACAGTGTATCTACGGTCCTTGGTTTCCTTTGCTTTCCTATTCCGTCCATGTCAGAGTAGAGCTCACAGTAATATGAAGAAACATTTAGGATCTAGGATCACCCCACCACAATCTTCTTCTTGATTCCACAAAACACATCATTTTCATGAATCCCTCCATTTTAAAATAACATGTGACCTTAATAGAAACATTTTGTGTAGATGACAATGGCAGTCTCTAAGATCTGCATTTTGCTACTGGCTCTTTAAAAATGCTGCCCCCCAAAGGAAAATAAAATACAAAGTTATGCATGTATAAAGTCAAAAATCCCAAATATTTTATACAATTTTTAAAAGCTCTGATTTCTCATTTTTCATAAATATTTATAATACTTTAGAGAAATTATATTTCAGGACCAGATAAAATTTCACTATGATCATTACTAGGAAAAATATATATAATCATGTTAATAACAGTTTAGATTTCAAAAAATCTTTAGACTTGAAGGTTTAAGAAATGACATTTAGTGTAAAGTGCTATTCTAAACATATATATCTTCATTTTTAACTTTGACTTTTTACAGATATTTTCCAAATATTGTTTTAAAATTACAAATGACAAAGTACAAAACTAAATTTTCAAACTAAGTAAAAAGATAAAAAGTAACTATTCAAATTTCTTTGGAAAACAACTAAGAAATATTAGTTTTCTCCCATCAAATCAAGTCAGGCCCTGGCTGCTGTGGCTCAGTGCATTGAGTGTGGGCCTGTGAACTGGGGGGTCATTGGTTCAATTCCCAGTCAGGGCACATGCCTGGGTTGCAGGCCAGGTACCCCAGTGAGGGGTGCTCAAGAGGCAACCACACATTGATATTTCTCTCCCTCTCTCCCTCGCTACCCCTTTTCTTAAAAGTAAATAAAAATAAAATCTTTTAAAAAATCAAGTCAATATTTTATTCTGAAAGTAATGTATTAATATGTAATATTATGAAATAATCCAGTATAGACAAAGACTCTGGCTGAATATGCTTAGGCAGCTTAGAATCTTCCTCATTGCTGCGTTTTTTCTCTCAGCACCTCTGGCAGAGGATTTGTGAGATCTCCTGGGGAACAGTGCATTAAATGGCCATCAGGGTCAAAACAGTTCCTTGAAGTTCAGATTTAAATGTGTTAAATAATTAAAATCCATTTTCAATTGTATAATGTGCCCCTATGTACAAGTGAAACATAATTTGGTATTCAGAATTATCATTCTGTGTATTTAAAATGGTTAGACATAGACTGGGGGATCTGGCCATCTCTTCTCTACCCATGCCTTCCCTTTTCATTCAGTCTGAAGACAGAAATTATCCCAGACCATTGGAAAGTAGCATACTTGGGGAATTAGTAAACTGTTCTAATCCAATCTGTTAATATATGTGAAAAAGTTCTATAAACTATACAATATCACACCACTAGCTTTCTTGGTTTTTTTAAAATTTTTATTGATTTTTTTTAGAGAGAAACGTTGATCTGTTGTTCCACTTATTTGTGCATTCATTGGTTGATTCTTATGTGCTATGACCAGGAATCGAACCCACAACCTTGGTGTATCAGGACAACGCTCTAACTAACTGAGCTACCTGGCCAGGGCCAGTAAAATATCACACCACTAGCCTTCTTAATTTTCTCCTCCCTCTCCCCTGACCAAAGCTATAATTTATGAGTGCTATGATACTGAGGTTGACCCCTGATGCTTTATCACTCTGCTGAAAAGGGCCACCAAGTTCGTAATAATTATCCATGAAGAGGTGAATAGTGGATAATTGAGCAGGAAGTAACACAGGGAGAAAGGAATATCATGTTTAAAATATCTCTAGAATGATATTTTTAGGCAAAACCCCCAAGTCCTGTTTTGGGTAATGATGAACCTAAATGTCTGATCTGAAAAGAAAACTCTCACCAGAGACCTGCTGATTCAGGAATTCAATTCCTGGCCATTGGAATACTGCCAACATTTTTCCATTCCTTAACAGAAATGTGCCTGCAATTTAAATAAGAGCTTTTTTCCCAAGGGAAAAAATGGAAAGTGTTGGTGTTACATTTCAGATAGAAATGGCCCTTGCAAGTTTGTATGTTATGCTAAATTTGAACAAAGTATTGTATGTAATAGCAACAGGAAAAAGTTTTTAGTTTCCAGTTCACAATTCCAAAAAGATGATCTTATCAGCCACCCCTAAGATCATTTCCAACCATGGTGTTCCATGATTCTTAGGATTCTCAAAGTGGTGCCTACCCATTGCCAAAAGCAAGGGGTAGCTAAGGAGGAGGGGAGGGGGAGCAGAGGGGAGACAGGCACTTCCATTATGCATTAATCACTGCCTTTTGAAGAATCTATTCTTCAACAACCCTGTTTACAACCCTAATGAGAAGATCCACTATGAAAAAGTTTGGTATCTTCACCTTCCACTACCACACCTAAGCTGACCCCCTTCTCCAAGCAGCATAAAGTAAGCAAACCTACATATCAATCAATGCTTCCCTTTACCTTTCTAACTAAAGGGGAAAGATGGAGGGACAGAGAGTTTGAGACAAAGATGCTGCCCAGTGTCATCTGCTTTGGTCATACCTTGCAGTTAATTGTATCAGCTATGTTGTAAAGTTCTCCGTGGAGTGATGCTCATTGCCTGAAAGATGTGAGTTCCATTGTGAATACAAATCCCAAAAGAGGAAACTCTGAGCCAGTCCAGCTTGCTTGGTTATTTGCTATTTCCCTGTGTAAATATGTTAATGAAACAACAATAACAATTTCCTTGGAAGGCAATGCTTCTGCCAGAATGAAATGCTTTAGCAGTATATACAATCTAGTGGTCCCATCTCTCTCAGCCGTACAGATTCCCAGGCTCAAGGCCATTGGTCACGTGGGGTTGCAACCAGGCATGGCAAGAGCCACAGATTCCCCATCTTTCTGATCTAATTCACTTGCTACAGAATAAGCCACCGATCCATTGGTCCACAGCTGCAGCTTGGGATCAGATTCTTTGGCAAGGAGCCGCAGCTGGTTTTTTTTCATCTTCTTGACAAGTCTAACAAATCCAAGCAACAGAGAACTAGATATCATTGAAAATCCACAGAGGAGAAACGCGGCAGTGTAGCTGCCCGTCACATCTACCAGCCACCCTGTAACAAGCAACAGCAAAATCACATCGTTGAGTTGAAAATTCAGTTACCCACTCTGAAATTTAATAATTTCTAAGGATAATAACAATGGATTGCTAGTTGCCACCATTATAATCCTGACACAAAAAGCAGATATCCTAAAAATATTGTGCAGCAAATGAAAAGATGCTTTCTGTTTTCTAGGGAAACTTCTAAAATAGATTGTTGTTATTATGTAAAGTGCCTGGAAGAGTGTCACATTCTTAGTAATCACAAAATAAATATCATTTATTATTATTAATCCCATAAAATATGGTAGAAAGATAAAAGTAGCATCATTCAAGTTATTGATGTTGGAAAAAATTATCTAGGGTGCTAGGAGAAAAATCATACAAAATGCTAATAGTACTCCGAGCACCCATACTACGTCTGTCTTCAATACATGCTTCTGGATAAAGCAGAATCCAAATTTTCAATTGGTTCCAATCATCGTACCCCATCCAGTTTGAAAACCAGAACTGTGGGCCATTTTAGAAGTTGCAAATACAAATTTCAGAAAGCATAATTCTGCTACCACAGCTTTAAAAAAATCTCTTGTTATAACACATAAATCTCAACATCTATTCCAGCTGTACATTTTGAGGAGAACCAGGACATGTGTTATGCAAAATATGGCTGCAATGATCAGAGAATCGATGGAGTAAAATGAGACTTTGGCAGGCAATTATTTTGTGATTAAAAGAGTTAAATTTCTCTAGACTTTACATATATGTCAAGAAAATCCACCTAAGAAGTATATATATACGGTATCTCCTCTCACCCACTTCAAATCCATTAGTCAGAAATGACATGTAGAAATTGTTATAAGCCTCATAAACTTTTCTGAATCCAAAGTACTCTCACGTATTCTGGTTATCTTGTGATTTACCTCTGCATTTCTGTAGCACCAAACAGAAGAGACTGAGTAGAGAGTTGTCCTTTTAAAGGTAATTAAGTAAGAGGAGTATTACAATAACTCACACACTAATCCTCTAGTAGCTGGTGATGGGTACAATGCCCGATTAGCCAGATAAACACCCTAGACTGAAAAAAGGATCTAGGAATCCCAACTCCATTTCATGTCCAATGACTTTTTAACAGAATCACACTGCTCCTAAGGGTTAGCAAACAAAAATCGGCTATGAAGGGAGGAGGCAGCAACATCTAGGGGGCAGTTTTCACAGAAGAAGCACTAAACATGTAGTCCTGTACCATGGAGTTTAAACTGACCAGGAATTTTCATCTGCGGCCCTCAAACAGCCAGAGTTGCCTCGTGTGCTGCTTTAGCAATTGCTGGGGTTGGAAGTAACCCTAAGCTATCTATACACAACAGCAGCAAAATGCTGCCTTCCTTTAAACATTCCCTTCTTTCCTTCTAGGCAAATGTTTGGCTGATTTCTTTTTTGCCTGTCTTCAGAGACCTTTGGTTTTAATTTAGGCAGGTAATAATCTGGACCAATTAATCTCAATTGAATAAGACTGAGCATCACAAGAAAGCTGGTTGAGACTTTAGGTTCCTGAAACTCAACCCCAAAGATGCAGATCACAAAGGGGGGTCAAGGAATCTGCATTTTTCACAATGGCACCAGGGGATTCTACTGCTGGTGACCCCAGGACCTCAATCTGAGAGACCCTGGTCTAGATCACAAACTCCAGGAAGGAGGAACAGGTTCTGACTTATTTGTTGCCATAGCAACAGCACCTGAGCACAGTGGTGGTGTCCACAAGCAACACACACTTATTGAATCACTTGTTTCATACCCTGTAAATCTTTATAGCACTTTACAGTTTGCAAAACATTCTAGATGCTTTATCTGATGACTCCCTAATCTGTATGTCAAATCTGGCCTCCCTCTAAAAGCTTAGATTTCATCCTGAAAAAAACTCTTATCAGTCATTTTATTGGATATTTCATGTATCTCAAAATGTCTAACATTAATAAATTTATTTTTTTCTGGCAAGGCCACTTTCTTCAACTTCCTTATTTCTTTTAACCTTGCCATTATTTTCTAAGTAATTTTGGACTTCTTTCTCTGCTTCACCCGCATATGCTAAATTGAGTTGATTTGTTGTTGTTGTTTACAAAACTTCCTCCTTGCCCCCAGAGCTCATTTTTGTTTGTGCTGCGGCAGCCCCAGTTTAGGCCTTGATCAGCTTGCTCCTGAACTGTGAGAACGGAATCCTGACTGCTTCTCTCCTGAATGACCAGATCAATGATTCGATCACATTTTCTAAAATACTTACCACGTTACCCCTCTGCACAAACACTGTAAACCTACCCATGGTCTCTAAAGAACACAGGGCCCCAGCCCCTTTGGGTGGCACTCGAGACACTTTACTACGACTTGTTTCAGCCTCACCACCCATCTCCTGTTAGAACGCTGGACTCCTGCCAGACTTGTGCCCAACTTGATACATAAGCCTGAACAGCTGCCCCATTCCATTGCTCTTATCGTCAGTGTGGAATGAAACCAAGACCCTAATTTGGGACATTTTCTTTCCAAGGAGGCTAAGGTCCCTACTTGGTTAGGTTACAAAATGGGTTGCAGTGAGATCATGATGTTTTGGTGGCTCCTGCATCCCTTTCTCTTGCACTCTTCCCTAGCTTACTTCCCATCCTCATTTTCTGTGCCTGAGTTCACTATTTTCACATCAATACAACAAAGACAAGAGGTGGTTGGGGGTTCTCTCTGGAAACTTACCTGCAATGGGTGGGCTCACCAAATAGGGCACTGCATGAAGAAAGTACACCACACCGAGGGCTGACGACAGAGAGGAGGTCCCCACTATTTCTGCAGTCACTACTGGGATCAGAGTCACATAGGCACCGTCAAAGTAGCCAAAGGTACAAGAAAAAGGCACAAGCAGGGGCAGAGTTTGAAGCAGTGGGAGGCAGAGATAGCAGAGTCCATCTAGTCCCACGGCAAAGAGGTAGCAAACATATCGGTAATTCTTCAGACACCTGCGGATGCAAAGAACAAGAATGAGTACAGCGTGCACAGATTGTATCAAAGAGCTTTAGGGCCAGGCCACACAGCTGTAAGCACTGCAGTCATTTATAGAGATGGCTTCCCCTCATGCATTATCTGTGTTGTCTTTCTAGCTTTCTTATTTTATTTTTCAATTACAGTTGACATTCAGTATTATTTCTTATTAGTTTCAGGTACATTCCTGTCTTTTTGTTGGCATATGAAAATATAAGAATTTAGCTCCCCAGGAAGCTTGGTGTGGTAGAAAATAATATATGCTCTAAAATTAGAAAGAAGTTCTAATCTATTTCTATTACCTACTAATGCCTAGTTTTATCCTCAATTTCTTTAGCAATAAAAGGGAAAAGTTACCTAACTCATAGGATTACTCCAAAGATAGGCATAAAATGATGTGTAGAGTTTCAAGACACTAATATTTTCTAGCAGCCTTCCATATTAGATGCTTTCAGATATGTTATCCACGCGTATCTGGCACAACATGTATGCTTAATAAATAACCCAAGTGGTTACACAAAGACATAATATGAAGACATTAAAATGATTTGCCAGAGACTATAAAGGTCTTGTACTAAGACTGTCTTATTTCAAGACCTCCCTAGTGGTACTTCTATTAATATTTTCTCTCTGTACCTCCGAACCCATCTATGATACGAATTATTTCAAAGACTCTATATAATATCAGCACTAGCAGTTTATGCTTTACAGATGTTTTTCTACCCAGAGCCTCACGTGAGCCTCACAAAATGCTATGAGGCTTACAGGCAAATATTGCACTGGCCCATTTTGCAGATGAAGAGCCTTGAGGACATGAGGGTTGGGTGATTTTCCCAGGTCCCAGAGACAATAACGGGCAGAGCCAGCACAAGAACTTGGGTGTTATACACATATCAGACAAGAGATCCCTCTATCAGACCTACACCAGGCTGCTTCTTGTTGAGTTATTTGATTGTAAAAACAACTACCCCTTGCTCTTCCCCTCTTCCTTAACCATTAAAAATATGGAAGTAATCCTAAGTATATTATTCATAACACTGCAGAATGGCAGTTGGATCCTGATTAATTACCAAAGACATAATGTGTGAGAAGCTATAGGATAATAGCTCTCGCAGGTCATAGCTCAAATGTGAAGAGTCCATCTTTTAGGAGAATAGGAGCAGCGTGCTGTCTTCAATTCAAACTGATAAGCATTAGCTAAAAAAACTACTCAGTAGATTTCTTATAACTTTGGAGTTCTAATCTAGAATTATAATGTGAAGATTTGCTATTTGCACTGTCAAACACAGATATGTGGCCTCAGATAAGGTGTTATTACTGCACCTGATCCTCCCTCCCAGACTGGATTTGGCTCCTCTCTGCCAGCCCATCTCTGCAGTGGATCAAAAGAAATTAGAACCATGACATCCAGCCATATTCAAGTCAGTCCTCTTACCTGAGGGCTGACTTGACTTAGGATGAAATTAAATCTACTACCAGAACTTACAGTTGCCCTAGTGTTTGAAAATTTAGAGATCCCCACCATCCTAAACCATCTAGAGCAGGGGTCATCAAACTATGGCCAAATCCTGCCCCTGACCTGCTTTGCACTATCTGTGGACTAAAAATGGCTTTTCCACTTTGAACAGCTGTAAGAAAAAAAATCTAAAGAACAATGTTTTGTAACTTGTCAAAATTATATGAAAAATTCAAATTTCAGTGTCTAAAAATAAAGCCTTATTGAAACGTAGCCACTTCCATTTGTTCGTGTATTGTCTACAGCTGCTTTTGGGCCACACCCCCAGAGTTGGGTAGTTGTGATCAGATGACCCACAAAGTCAAAAAGTTTACTGTCTGACCCTTTACAGAAAAAGCTTGCCACCCTCTGACTAGAAGAACCAGCAGGGGTGTTGCCTTCAGACACTGAAAACGTGTTAACATTATGCAGATCTAGGCATTCTACAGGGAAAGGGGATGAAGAAAATGCAAAACTTACTGCTCCCTGATGGGGAACCAATTGTGGTGTCATAAATTTTACCTTCTGTCGGTTAGCCATCCAAACGTGATATTGCCAATGATGTCAATCACCCCAAGTATGGACATAAGGAAAGCAGCCTGCTGGGGACTCACTCCAACGCTCAGAGCATAAGGCACCAAGTACACAAAAAGAGGGCTGCAGCCGTAAGCCATAAACAGAACAGAGATGGCTAATACAGCAAAATCGGACATCAGTAAGAAACTGTATTCTTGCTGCAAAGAGCAACAGAGGCAGGTCTGCATCCATTCTTTAGTCAAAATTGAACAGGGAGACGCGCGCTGAAAGTCTTGTTTCTGAGTTCTACAGACATGGTTCTGCTCTGGAGTCGTAGGGTCCTCTTTAAGAGTAATTGGCCGCATCAAGGCACCGCAGACACAGAGATTCAATACGAAGCCCCCGAGAATGAGTAGTGCTCCCCGCCAGGAAAACTGTTCAATAAGGAGCTGAATCACAGGGGCCAGGATGAAGGTGCCAATGCCACTTCCCGACATAGCGATCCCGTAAGCAAGGGCTTTCCGTTTGCTGAAATACTTGCCAACCATGGCAATGGCTGGAGAGTAGCAAAGTGCAAATCCAAGGCCTGGGGATAGAGAGAACTCTGTGAGTGCTGGTATACCCAGAACAGCCAATGAAAGAAAATATCTCAGAATGAAGTTATTTGTGTTAAAGAGAATCTGACCTTCTGTTAGCCCTTTTAAAACTGTTTTCTACACCAAGCTAAAAAGGAGTCTCCCCTCACCAGTCATTCCACAATTTGGAAAGTATAGCAAATACATGACTTTCTTCTTGGAAGAAAATAGAAACATGACTTCTTAAAACCAATGAAATGAAGAACTTAAAAACTATTATACAATCTAAATTTGAATTAACAAAAAAAATAGGATAATGCTGACCTAAGAAACTCATCCTCCCCAACAACATCTCCTTTTAACTTAAAATTATCCAGAGAATTGCCTCAAACCTTGGCTGCCTGTGAAGACATGAGTCTGCTAATCTGAACTGTTCTGGAATTGGGGTGTAATAGCTCATATTACCCCATGAAAGTTCCAGAGCATTTTCACATCATGGGGAAACACTGTGCCAATTTTATACATGAACATCACATGTACACACAGTAACCTGAAAATACCCCTTAAAGTCAGCAAAAAGCCTCTTAAAGATTTTCAGTGTCTATTACTTTTAAGTCAAGAAAATCTGAAGGGCTTTAAACCTGGAATTCATGGCATCTAATGTCAAGGGAGAAAAAGGAGAGCTCCCTCCAGCTCCTGTTGCCACCTACAGTGCAGGGTGACCGATGGTCCCAACTGGCCTCACCTGAAGGGTGGCCCAGGCATGGGACTCAGTGCTGAGACCAGGACAGTCCCTGGTAAACTGGGAAGACTGGACACCCTAGCAGGCAGGCCGTATGGGTCACGTGGGGCAGATACCTTTTTGTGCTGACCGAGCTAGATGTAGATAGTCTCTCTGAGTTGTATCCGTTATTGGTCTGATCACGCCACCCCTGTGGCACCATGTCTGGACATGGGTCAGCGCTGCCCTCCACACCCCTCAGAGTGATGGGGCAAACTGCCACTCCAGTTCCACCAGCCGACCCCTTCCTCAACCTACCCAGTCCCCTTATGAAATACACATATGCTGTTTCTCTTTCTCTGGGGTTCATTATGATTCTCTAAAGTATACTTCGGTAATATTGAGAGTGTGTGTGTAATATGAGAATATTCACAATAGGGGGCTTTTTTTTAAAGTTGGAAATGTGCTTTTATTGGACAATCATATTCACTATAAAGCAGAGGCTACTTGAGTCAACGGCAGGTCTTGTCAAAGATATTGGGAGAATGATCATTGTTGAAAATTTATGTTGCCCTGGCTAATATCTTGTGCTTCTTAGTATAGAATCTCAGCCATACACTGCTGCCAAAGGGAAAGCCAGCAGTTACTTTTTATCATGTGGCTGAATTAAAGTAGTAATGCATTTTCATTATAGTCATACAATCAATTGCAATTCAGTTCTTCTGTTTAATAAGCTAGGTCAGCTAAATTACACATCTAACAAAATGAATACTTTATGAATTATTGTGCTTAACAACCCCTGAGTGGGGTAGGGTGAGACAAGTGATACAATGTGCCCTTACCTGTAAGAACTCCCAGAGTGAGGTAGAGGTGCTTCAGACTGGTGGCAAAGGAGCCCAGGATCAGACCAGTAGATGCAAGCAAGCCACCCAGCATGATTCCCACTTGACAGGATAAATGGTTGCTGACGACACTCCCAAGTGGAGCTTCAAAAACAATAATAAATAGGTTCAGCAGAAAGACCTTGAGGGCACTGTGAAAGGGCGGAGTAGAGGATGACTGACCTTTAGAGCATCAAGCCCTCGCCCCTTCCCCCACGCGTTCATCCCACAGGTTTGGAAACTGCGGAGAGAAGACACGACTCGTCCATGGTCACAGAGAGAGTAGGTAGCAAAGCTGGAATTAGGATCGAGGGTCCTGACTTCCATTTCAGTGCTCATTCCACTTCTCCATTCTATTACAGTCATAATCTCAGGACTGTGGGGTGTTTTGTTTTTTTAATTTTTTAAATGCTTAATTGCATTTATTGGTGTGACATTGGTTTTCAAAACTAATAAGTTTCTTGTTTTTTAATGTTTTTTTTTAGTGAATCAGCTCCTAGTTTAAACCACATGTCACTTGCACAAGGATATGCCTTGCATTTCTCATACAGCGTTGATTGTACACCATTAGCAATCATTATGACAGTCAACTGGTGAAGAAGGAAAGTGGGCAATACTAGGAGGCCAGCAGTGTTATGCAGGAAAAGGCCAGGGAGACAAATAATAGACAAATATCACAATGTGACACTGTTTTCAGGCTTTAGGAAACCCTGTAGATGAGAAATTGAAACCCAGAAAAATCTAAGAAAATGCTCACACCCATCGTGACATTTTGGTTGGCCTCGTTCTATTTGTGGTTTAACAATATATCAGAGTTGTGCCAATTTCCAGGTTTGTTAGAATATTAATTAAAGCTGGAGGAGGTCAATGAGAAACTGAAATTCAAAGGAATATGACACGCCCAAGATCACTAAGAAGTATAGCTCAGGGCACCTGATACCAAGTTCAGGCTTATTTCCACCCGTTCCTCTGGCTCCTTGAGTCTCCCAAACTGATGGCAGGGAGGGAAGGGAAGGAAAGCATGTGAATTTCCTTCTAAGGAGCAATTCATGCTGACACCAGTAATCCTAGTAGCAAGATGAAAAGAGTCAGTTCTCCGGGTTTCCATGGAGTATAATTTCTGTGTTGATCAGGCTGACACTTGGGCCTGATTCAAATGTACATTATAGAATCGGCCATCAGCCTGATGTCTGCTGTCTGGTTAAAACAGTAGCTGTCTGTATATATAACCTCTGGGGATAGGAATGAGCAAATGTCCTGAAAATGTCCAATTTTCCAGGCTGCTACTGCTATGGTTATTGGAAAAGTGACAAAATTTTCACCAAATTCAATGAAAAATGTTCACTTCTCTGTTCATCATGGGACAGATATGTTCCCAACAAGTGTCGTAGATGTGATTCTACAGCCTCTTGTTCACACTCTGTACTAAACTGGTGTTGCCAGGTAAGCAAGTGGGTATATGGTAATTGGATACACCAGGCCTCAAGTCCTTGCATGGAACTGAAATACGCTGCATACGTAAGGTTATGCTAACATGACCCTACTTTGGCCCAGTGTCTCACACGGTCATTGTGACTATATTGGTCACTGAAGGTCATTTACTCCTCTCTTGGAAATTGTAAATATTCTCCAAAAGATAGCAGTGGGAGAAATGAGTCACCTATATCCTTAGAGGAAGGCAAACACGGCTCTCTTGACTTGTTCATACAAAGGTTGTGACTAATCCTGTTACCCTGAAAACCCAGTGATTGCCTTACCGGTTTCATATGTGCTAGAAACCCCAGAGATATTATTTTTTGATCCCTTAAGACCTTCCAGTGTTATCAGCAGACAGAGTCAATTTAGCTTTCTCACGAAACTTACTTTTAGCCCTAGAATTGCTCTCAAATTCCTCCCAACCAAGAAATTAATCTCAGTGTAACTCAGTGTACATTTTTTTTCTAAAAGTAAGTATGAACTAGTACCTAGAATGGAATCAGATGACATTATTTATAAGTTATTAAATGTTGAATAATACAGTATTACCATTTACCACAAAGACATGGCCTGAAGAGAGAGCAGTTTTCTAAAATACTCAGGATTCATCTCAGTGAAAGAATTAAATGAGTCTAGCCTGCAAATAGATCATATCAATTTGACTCAATCTCAGAAACTGTCTAAGCCACTAATTTAATAACTCTGGTTTGAAAATTGTAAAAAAAAACCCCTCTGGTTTGTAAATTGTAAAAAAAAAAAAACCCAAAAAACTTCAAGGTTAGTTTCCCTCTACTATATATATATATGGAATGGCAGATTCCATTTATTCTGAGGACACTCTGTTTACTCTCTATATAGCACCTCTGGGGTTTCTTGAGTGAAATTACAGCCATGGTGAATGTATGCACCTCAGGATTGCGTCATCCTATTCTCTAACACTTCTCTAAGAATAAAGACTTAAGCATGAAAAATGATAAAATCTATGAGACAAAGTTTGGGACCTCTGAGAAGAGAACAGAATAAAAACAAGACTTGAGATGCAATGCAATATTGTTTGCATTAATTTCAGTAGATCATATAGAAATAGCTCAGTGCTATCCAAGAACTGTTTACATGACCGGAGAAGGAGGGGATCACAGCATTTAGAAGAAAGAAGCCCAGTATATACTGTATGGCTAGCTGCTTCCAAACCAAGACAAGCCCTATGATGCCCAGCGTCCTATCTTTACAAGGAAAAACAAGTGGCATGTGTCCTTCTGAGTTATTAACCACCTGTTCCACCTGAAATCAGCCAAAATCATTAATTCCAGGAGCATGGCTGATTGGGTTTGGTTGAAGGTAGGATCAACCTTTTATTTTACTCTTGGCCAATCTTACCATAGTCTTTCTACTAAGAAAAATTGGTAATCAAAGGCAGTAAAAGGTCATTTTCATGTACAGTTTGAGAGTAGCCAGTAATCATCTATCCCTGATAAGTGATACATACCACAGAGCATGGTCACACAGTCTACAATGGAATGGATCCATGCTGTTTGTGCATAGTCCTGAGTGAAGTATGTCTGGAACTCCACAAAAAAAATTGAAATACATCTGGAAAATATAATGAAAGCATGTTATACAAAAAAGGAAAGAATAAACGTGAATTTGAATCAGAGCTTAAAGTTTTGGTTCAATCAACTGTTCCAGTCTCCATGGGTTTATACTGGTTTTCAGTAGAATTTTGCTGGCCCATATCAAGTGGGAAATCAGAACTTGGCCACTGGGCAATTCTAAAGAATAAGAACAAGTGTTCATCCACCGGAGGGGCTGTTGAAGCCAACTGGATGTGAAGATGTGCACTGTGTGGCCATCGCATTCAAAATGACTGAGCTAGTTAGAGCAATGAATCTGCATCAAATTTTGCATATGCTTAACATTCTTCTATGGAACTATTTTGATGATCCCGAAGGCAGCAGCTATGGGCAACTGGTGATTGGCAGCTTCATCATGCCAACATGCCTGCTCATGTGTCACGTCTCATGCAGTTTTTTAGCAAAATATCAAATCGTCCAGGTGATTCAGCGCCCCCAGTGCCCAGCTTTGGCACCCTGAAATGTCTGGCTTTTCCCAACCCTAAAATGACCTTTGAAAGGGAAGAGGTTTCAGACTGTCAATGAAATTCAGGAAAATACAATGGGGCAGCTGATGGGAAAACTGTGTGAGGCCTCAAGGTGCCTACTTTGAAGGGGGCTGAGGCATCACTGTCCTATGAAAATGTGTCTTGTATCTTGTATCTTCTTCAATAAATGTCTCTATTTTTCATATTACATGCCTGGATACCTTCTAGACAGACCATATGTGTGTGTGTGTGTATATACACATACACATATATATCAGAGAGAGGGGAGGCATGCAGAGACAGAGATAGAAACAAAGAGACAGAGACATTTTTATGTTGAAAAAATAGTTAATCATTTAGGAAAAACAAGACATGAGTAATCCAGAAGCAATAGTTTATATCACCATACAACTTGTAATGAACCTAACGCAGATTAGAATGCTGTCCTAATTCAGCACAGGAAGCTTTTGGATCTCAGGAGAAGAAATAAGGCCTTGTTACTTGGGGATGAGATAGGAGGTTATCAGTCTCTTTGGATAGAGCTACATTCCAACTCAGTATGCTTCAGTAGCCTATAGTAACTAGTTATTTCACTCTCCTTCTCCTCTCCAGTTGCTGCTAGATGTGAATTCAATAACATATTAAAAGGATCATTCACCATGATCAAGTGGGATTTATCCCTGGGATATAAAAATTGTTGAATATATGTGAATCAGTCAATAGGATTTATCACAATAATATAATGAAAACACTAACTTGAAGAGCTATCTGCAGCCCCACGTTCACAGCAGCATTATTTACAATAGCCAAGACACGGAACCAACCCAGTGTCCATCCACAGATGAATGGAAAGAGAAGTGTGGCGTATATATAGTGGTGGATATATATATATATATTCAGCCATTAAAATGAGGAAATCCTATCATTTGTGACAACATGAAGGTATTATACTAAGTGAAATAAGTCAGAAAGAGAAAGACAAATACTGTACGACCTCACTTATATGTGGAATCTTAAAAACAAACAAAAACCAAACTAAAAGAAGAAGAGATTAGCCTTGTGGTTACCAGAGGTGGAGGTAAGTGATCCTGGTGGTTAAAAGGTACAACTTCCAGTGTTCTGATGAATAAGTTCTAGAGAGGTAATGTACGACATGATTACTATAGATGACAGTGCTGAATGATATGTAGGGAAGTTAAGAGAGTAAATCCTAAGAGTTCTTATCACAAGGAGAAAATCTGTTTTTTCTTTTTTCTTATTTCTTTTCTTCATTGTATTTACATGAGAAATGGGTGTTAGCCGAACCTGTTTTAGTCATTTCACAATGTACGCACATCAAACCATCATGCTGTGTGCCTTAAACATATACAATGATGTATGTCAATTACTTCTCAATAAAACTGGGGGGAAAGAAAGAAATGCCCAAAAGGCAATGATTTTCTGAATTGACAAATCACCCTGCAGGCTGCTTTCCTTGTCTGTCTCTGGTGTTCTTGGCTGCCTTTCGGTTTATGACATTTTAATTTTCATGCAGGCTCTCTCTCTACTCTTTTCTCCCTCTAAGCTCATTCTGCTCAGGTGTCTTCCTCTCAGCCTCTCCCAGTAACCTCTGAGAACAGGCCTGCACAGCCAGCCACAATCCTCTTTTCTGGTTTCCAGCTGCCCTTCCTTATGAAACACTGAGCTCATTTCCAGAACTTTCTCATCATGAAATGATGGAAACTCCACATGTAAAAACCAAGATACAAAAGATTCCTTTTAACTCTATGACCTCCTCATATCCAGAACACTAGCTCCATAATAGGGGAGCAAAATCAAACCCCACACCAATCATACAATTCTAAACAAGTCTCCAGCTTATTATGACACATAATTAACCAAACTTTATTGTAGCAAAAACAAACATCCTGCTTCTTTCCAGCATTATGTATTTGTTATGAAGGTAACATCAATGCTTTTACTGATGATACCATCAAATTACGCTTTTAGTGCAAATTGCTTTCTTTTGCTGCCAAGTGTGAGCAGCCAGAGAAGAATGAAGAGTTCAGTTTGAACAGGAGCACCTGTAGAGGAAGGAGCTGGCACATACAGATTTCAAGTATGTATTTGTTCCAGTGAGTTTCAGTGTATAGTTGTTTAACTTAAGCACTTTCAACAGTATGCCTCCAGATAAAGGAAAGAGAGGGATGTGCTCACTTTCGTGGCACATATACTAGCACTGGAACGATACAGAGATTAGCATGGCCCCTGTGCAAGGATGACACACAAATTTGTGAAGTGTTCCATATTTTTTCATGCTGCCCACCTGTAACTATACAAAATAATATTAATGTAAACTGTAATTAAAAATGAAATTTAAAAAAGAAGAAACTTTCTCAAAACATAAATATATCAAAAAGAAAAAGACACGTGAGCAAATGAGGAGAAACCCTGTCTTTAGGCTGTTGCTCTCTCCTCCAACTTAGAACTCAGCCTCTTCCAACACAGCCAAATGCAAAATGAAGCAAAAGAATTTAAATTCGAATTTTTAAGCTTCCAAGGGCTCAGTATCCAGTGAGCCAAGAGGTCTTCAAGGACTATTTTAACCTCATATGTTTTTCCTTTCTGGGATGAGCTGCTTATGAAAACAAATGGCTTAAATAGCCACAATATTTGGTCTAAAAACATCCTAACACTTCAGGTTTATACGTCAGATATTACAGAATAGACCAAAACCCAGGACTTTTATGTGTCAGAAAATTACATTCCTTACAAAGAAAGAGATATCTGAGTCATCAAAGGAAATACACACACACACACATCATACGAATACATACATATTTTCATAATGTCAGGTTCAGAAATAGAATGAAGCGGACTTAGAAAAAAAGACAAGCCAGATCATCTTCTTAAAAGATTTTATTTATTTATTTATTTACTTATTTATTTATGCATTTATTTATTTATAGAGGTGAGGGAGGGCAAAAGAGAGCGGAGGGAGGGAGAAAGAGTGGGAGAGAAACATCGATGTATGAGAGAAACATCGACTGGTTGTCCTTTGCGTACCTCCAACAGGGGACCCAGGCATGTGTGTTGACTGGGAATCAAACCAGCAACCTTGTGGTTCACAGGCTGATGCCCAATCCACTGAGCCCACTAGCCAGGGCAAAGCCAGATCATCTTAATAAATCAAGAAGAAAATCCCACCTACCTGCTTACTGCTCGGGTACAGACGGTGACAAGGAAACAGCCAGCCACAATCATCCAGCCCCACCCTCCATCTGGAGGGGAGGTGGACCGAGTTCTATTAACTTTTGTCATGCTTTCAATTCTTTTTTCTTCTTTTCCAAAGTACTCCAACAGCCCAATTGTGATCTTGGAAGAGTTTGCTGTCCAGTGACTTCCTGTTGGCACTCAAGATTGGCATACAATGCTACCTGGCACACGGGTTACTGTAGACCATCTAAAACCAAAAATCAGGACACATTTGCATTTATTGACATCTTAAAAGGTTGATATTTCACAGGGCACAAATGATTAATACTTTCCTGTTACATATGATTATTTATAACTAAGAATCCTGGAATGGGGCAAAGACCATTAGTTGTCTTTGGTGCCCATCCTCCTTTTTCATAATAGATCCTCTCAAATTTTAGCCAAATCCACATGCACCCAGTTTGATGCCATTTTCCCTAGACTTTCCTGAAGGTAGGTGTGGCAACACAGTTTAGTCTTGATGACAGGAATGTGAGAAAAAGTAATATGTGCCCTTCTGGTTCATCAGATCAAAGACAAAGGCTCTTCTCCAGGACTGCCCTCTCTCCCTTCCCCGGACTGGAATGTAGATGTAGAAACAGGAGAGCTCCAACCACACAGACCAGGACGCCGCCTTAGGGCTGGCAGAACTGCAGGACAGAATGAGCCTGGGTCCCCGAAAGACTCTTTGGAGAGGGCTGCCTCTCCAGTTCTGGACTTCACATACCCCTCACTGTCAGAAGAAAGATAAAATTTGTATTTGAGTCTCTGCATTTTGGAGGCTCTGTTAGAGCAGCTTAGGCCATGTCCTAATTATTATACTGATGAATCTGACTATAATTTCTTTGGCATTTCTGACTAAGAATGCTATCATTGTTAAGGTGTGTAATTGAAGCAAGAAGAGAACAACAAAAAATGAAACAGAAGAGAGAGCTCAAATGCTACTATATAAAATTCAATATAATTAAATAAAGTTGCAAAGATTTGTGAAGACTAAAGGATTACTCCCTACATTATGTTACAACTCTCCATTTTGTCCTTGACCTTCTAAATAGATAAGAGTTAAGTGTGAAAAAAATCATTAAAAATATGTGAAAATATAGGCAATTATTTATCTTATCTCTAGAGAGAAAAGAACTCCCAGAGATGCAAATTAATGTAATAAGACAAGGGAAATTTGTGTTGATTTGTATAAATTAAAATTTAACATTTCTATACATCCAAACATATAATAAATAAAACTAAAAGGTAAACCATAGACTTTGAAAAAACATTAGCAACATTAATTCATTCAACTACCAATATTTATTGAGTGTTTAATATGTGTTAGGCTGCGTTTCAGGGCATTGAGGATCTAGTGGGGATTCCCATGTAGACCACTTATGTTTGCCTCCCTCTTCATTTATTAGCCATCCTGTGAATGTGGGGGGACTGACAAAGGAGGTAGAGTGAACAGCTGGAGTATAAATCTATCAAAAGTATAGATGAGCAGTATTGGTATAAATATTAACCTACTGATTTAGAGAAAATCAAAATTATCATTTGAAATGATACTATTGCTAATCACTGGCCTAAGGACTGAGTAATAGCCAAAACACTGGTGTCCACACTAAGTGAAAATAACACAGAGCTACCTTTTACAGAACAATTCTCACAGACCACACTGCTATTAAGGAGCATATAGATAGTAATGGTCAGTTAACCCTTACAACAATCACACATGTAGGTATTATTATCCCTCAGGCTAGAGAGATTAAGTTATTTGCCCAATTACTATAACACTACCCAGCAATATTTTATGCAATGGGAAGAACTAAATGCTGGGGTTGTAATACTTATATCCAACAAATAGACTTTAAAACCAAGGCTACAATAAGAGACAAAGAAGGACACTGCATAATGATAAAGGGAACAATCCAACAAGAAGATATAACTCTAGTAAACATTTATGTAATCTACATAGGAGCACCTAAATATGTAAAGCAAATTCTGATGGACATAAAGGGAGAGTTGACAGAAATACAGTTGTAATAGGGGATTTTAACACCTAATTGACTTCAATGGGTAGACCTCCCAGACATAAAATCCATAAGGAGACAGCAGCCTTAAATGACACATCAGATCAAATGAATTTAATTGATATCTTCAGAGCATTTCATCCCAAAGCAATAGAATGTATATTCTTTTCAAGTGTACATGGAATGTTTTCTAGGATAGATTACAGATTAGCACACAAAAACAGTTTCAATAAATCTAAGAAGATTAAAATCATATCACACATCTCTGACCATATGCTATGAAACTAGAGATCAATCATAAAAAGGAAACTGAAAAATATACGAAGACATGGAGCTACATAACATGGTGTTAAAAATGAATGGGTTAACAATGGGATCAAGAAAGAAATCAAAAGATACCTTGAAACAAATGAAAATGTGGAGACAAACACCCAAATACTGTGGGACACAGGAATAGCAATCCTAAGAGGAAATTCATAGCATTACATACCAATCTCAAGAAACAAGAAAAAGCTCAAATAAACAATCTAACTCTACACTTAAAGGAACTTGAAAAAGAATAACACACAAAGTGAAAACTAACTAGAAGGAAGAAAATAATGAAGATTAGAGCAGAAATAAATGAAATTGAAGCTAAAAAAGTATAAAAGATCAATGAATCCAAAACCTGGTTCTTTGTAAAGATAAACAAGACAGACAAACCTTTAACCAGACTCATCAAGAAAAAAAGAGAGAGGACCCAAATAAATAAAATCAGAAATGAAAGAGGAGAAGAAACAACTGACACTTAAGAAATACAAAGGGTTGTAAGAAAATATTACAAACAACTATATGCCAACAAATTAGACAACTTGAATTAAATAAATAAATTCCTAGAAACATGCAATCTTCCAAAATTAAACCAGGAAGAATCAGAGAATAGAATTTATAGATTACAACTAGCGAAACTGAAGCAGTGATCAAAAAACTCCCCCAAAAACAAAAGCCCTGGACCAAATTGCTTCACAAGTGCCTCAAACATTGCTTCACAATGTTTGCCTCAAACATTCTGAGAACTAACACCTTTCCTTCTCAAACTAGTCCAAAAAAGTCATGAGGAGGGAAGACCTTCAAGCTCATTTTACAACGCCAGCATTATCCTAATTCCAAAACCAGATAAAGATACTACAAAGAAAGAAAATTATAGGCCACTATCCCTGATGAACATAGATGCTAAAATCCTCAAAAAAATATTAGCAAACTGAATATAGCAATACATCAGAAAGACCATACATCATGATCAAGTGGGATTTATTCCCAGGATGCAAGGTTGGTACAATATTCACAACAATAAATGTGATACATCAACATAAACAGAATGAAGAATAAAAATGACATGATCATATCAATAGATGCAGTAAGAGCATTTGATAAAATCCAGCACCAATTTATGATAAAAACTCATTGCAAAGTGGGAATAAAGGGAACATAATTAATATATTAAAGACCATATATGACAAATCCCCTGCCAGCATCATACCCAATGTGCAAAAACCAATGTCCCCTTAAGATTGAGAACAAGAAAACAATGTCTGTTCTCACCTCTCTTATTCAACATAGTACTAGGAGTTTAGCCACAGCAATCAGACAAGAAGAAATAAAAGGGACCTAAATTGGAGAGAAAGACATAAAACTGTTATTATTTGCAGATGACATGATACTGGACATAGAAAACCCCAAAGATTCCACAAAGAAACTACTAGAACTAATAAATGAATTCAGCAAAGTAGCAGGATACAAAATTAATATCCAAAAATTGGTTGTACTTTACACACCAATAATGAACTATCAGGAAGGGAAATTAAGAAGCAATCCCACTCCAAATTGCTTCAAGAATTATAAAAGACCTAAGAATAAATTTAACCAAGAATGTAAAAGATCTGTACTTGGAAAATTATGACACTGAAGAAAGAAACTGAAGAAGATACAAATAAATGCAAATATATACTAAGTTCATGGATAGGAAGAATTAACATCATTAAAACATCCATATTACCCAAAGCAATCTATAGATTCAATGCAACTCCTATCGAGATACCAATGATGTATTCCACAGAACTAGAACAAATATTCCAAAAATTTACATGAAACCACAAAAGACCTGGACAACAACAGCAATCTTGAGAAAAAAGAACAAAAGTTGAAGAAATTATACTATGAGGCCATGATCAAAACAGCATGGTACTGACACAAAAAAGATGCATAGATCAGTGGAACAGAATAGAGAGCCCACACCTTTACAGTCAATTAATATATGACAGAGGAGGCAAAAACATACACTGGACTAAAGATAGTTTATTCAGTAAATGGTGTTGGGAAAAATGAAACTAGACCATCATCTTATGCCACCCAAGAATAAATTCAAAGTGGATTAAAGACTTAAATGTTAGACCCAGAACCATAAAAATCCTAGAAGAAAATATAGGCAGTAAAATCCTGGACATTGTTCATAGCAATATTTTATCTAATCTCCTCAGGCAAAGGAAACAAAAGAAAAAATAAACAAATGGGACTACATCAAACTAAAAAATGTGTATATACCAATGGAAACCAACAAAATAAAAAGACAGCCCACAGAATGGGAAAACATATTAGCCAATACATTTGCTAAGGGGTTAATATCCAAAATTTATAAAGAACTTAAAAAACAACTCAACACCAAGAAATAAAAAAACCTAAACAACCCAATTAAAAATGGGCAAAGGACCTGAATAGACACTTCTCCAAAGAGGACATACAGGTGGCCAATAGACATAAGAAAAGAGGCTCGACATCACTAATCATCAGAGAGATGCAAATTAAAACCACAATGAGATACCACATAACACGTATTCGAATGGCTATCATCAATAAATCAACAAACAAGTGGTGGCCAGGATGTGAAGAAAGGGGAATCCTTCTGCACTGTTGGTGGGAATGCAGATTTGTGTAGCTACTGTGGAAAACAGTATGGAGTTTCCTCAAAAAATTAAAAACAGAACTCTCTTTTGACTCAGTGATTCCATTTCTCAAAATTTATTTGAGGAAACCTGAAACACTAATTTATTTTTTTTATTATAATTGCTGTTGAAGTACAGTTTTCTGCCTTTTACCACCATCCCAGCCTACTCCCCCAGCCCTCCCCACCTCCCTCCCATTTCCACCCCCGCCCCTTGTTTTTGTCCATGTGTCCTTTATACTTGTTCCTGCAAACCCTTCTTCTTTCCCCCCTGAAATTCCCTCCCCTCTCCCCTCTCGTCACTGTCAGCCTGTTCTCTGTTTCAGCATCTTTGGTTATATTTTGCTTGCTTGTTCATTTTGTTGTTTAGGTTCCTGTTAAAGGTGAGATCATATGGTATTTGTCTTTTACTGCCTGGCTTATTTCACTTAGTATAATGCTTTCCAGTTCCATCCATGCTGTCACAAAAGGTAGGAGCTCCTTCTTTCTTTCTGCTGCATAGAATTCCATTGTGTAAATGTACCACAGTTTTTTGATCCATTCATTTACTGATGGGCACCTAGGTTGCTTCAGGGATCATTTCTATAGTTCGTTTCTGAAACACTAATATAGAAGAACAGAAGCACCCCTATGTTCATTGCAGCATTATTTACAATAGCCAAGATTTGAAAGCAGTCCAAGTGTCCATCAATAGATGAGTAGATAAAACAACTATGGGGCATTCACACGATGGAATACTCATCAGCAAAAAAAAAAAAAGAGAAAATTTTACCCTTTGCAACAACATGGATGGGCCTGGAGAACATTATGCTAAGTGAAATAAGCCCGTCAGAGAAAGACAAATACCATATGATTGCACTCATGGAATCCAGTGAACAAACTGAATTTATAAGCAAAATAGAGACAGACTCATAGAAAGTGAGTAACTTGACAGCTCTGAGGGATGGGAGCTTGGGGGTGGCGAGATTGAGGCAAAATAGAAAAAGAACTCATGGACACGGACAACAGTGTGGTGATTGCAGGGGAAGGGGGCAGAGAGGTTAGATGGCAATGGAAGATGGTATAAGGGAGATAAATGGTAATGGGAAAATACAATTAAAAACTATAAAAAAAGAAAAATTCATTTAAAACATCCACCATACTTGTAGTTTTGCCTTAATATAATAGCCTACTACAGAAGACAGAGCTGGTTGCCTACCCCAAATCCTTCGTTCATGAACCCTTTTTCCATTCTACCATAGCCCTGGTTTTATTCAAGTATCTACTCTATCTGCTCCCATTCCAGCACCCAAATACTTCAAGGAAGGCTGGCCCAAGCCAACATTTCTAAGAATGGGTTTTGATTGGTTTCCCTTTTCCACTGACTGATTAGGGATGGTATGTGAAGTCATTCCAGGCAATGAGCTGAACAGAAATCCTTTGGGAAGGTTTCCTCGCTTTTAAGAAAACACACAGGAAAGAAAACAAGCCCCTCTTCTTCCTGGAGACATTTTGAATCCGGACATGATATGTGGAACTATGGCAGCCATCTCCTAACCACGAAGGAAGCCTGAGGACAACGTCAATAACCAACGACACCACAGCAGAAAGATGAGAACCTGGGACTTTAATGATGTCACTAAGCCACTGAATTAACCAGTTCTGGAGCCGCCCTATCTATTTGTTAGGTAACATAATACACTTTACTTATTGTTGGAACTAGTTGAGATTTCTGTCAGATCTGCCAAAATAGTCCACATGGATATACGCCTTCAGAGGGTGGTGTGCTGGAGCCAGCGCCTATAGCATCTCATCAGCCCCATGCTGTGGTCGGTGATGTTATGTTCAGTGACATCATAGTGATGGCTTGTAATTGGCCATGTGGGAGTGTCTACCCACAGAAATCATACACTGGCAAATGTAAAGCTTTTTACATCCTCTGAGAAAGCCATTTATTACACATTTACTAGCACACTACAACCTCAGAGTAATTTAAGATGTATGCAGTAAACAATTCTGTGATATATGAAATAAAACCACAGAACGAAGAAAGAATTTAAACATCTATACAGTGAGCTAGCAACTTAGGTAGCTTAGCACCTTTTTAATAAGGCTATTTGTTTGTCTTATTAAGCAGGGGTGGGCCAACTACAGCCCTCAAGCAAAATTTGGCCTGCTGCCTCTGTTAGTAAACACAATTCTAACTGAAAGACAGTCACACTCTTTCCTTTGCATTTTGTCTTTGCTTTCAGGTACTATGGCAACTGAATAGTTGTAAAAGAGAACATATGGCTAGCAGAACCTAAAATATTTACTATCTTTTCAGAAAATGTGCAGACCCTTGTTCTTGGGAGATCTAATGCATTGGTCTGCAGAATAAAATACCAATATCTGGGAGGGGATGGGGGGACCTAATCAGCATTTATGACTTTGGTGGTGGAGTAGCAGTTCAAAATAGTGAAAAGAACTGGCAATCAAAGAAAGATCTGGGTCCTGGTCCTGACTCTCCCTCTCATGAGTTACATGAACTCAGAAAAGTTACTTTACCTGCCTGAGTCTCACTTTACTCATCTATAAAATGGGGGTCATCTTATTCTCACGGAATGTTGTATGGATTAAAATGAAATAAAAACATGAGGATCACCTGGTACAAAAACATAGGTATTATTTGCCATGCGACTTAACTTCTTTTCATTTATTCATCACTCATTAATTCAATAAATATTTACTGTGTGTCCACTATGCATGAGGAACTATTCGAGGAGCAGGGCTTGGAGCAGTGAGGAAAACAGACAGTGGCCCTGCTTCGATAAAGCTTATATCCTGTGGGGCATGCAGTCAATAAACTCTTGAACAGTTACTTCTGAGCCTCAGTCTCGTTTGTGGAAAAAAAAAATCTCTCTGCTAACTTCACTGGGTTGTATGTAGTTAGAGGCAGATACGAGTAGTTACAAACTGGCAGCAAGGAATAAATCTAACTTTAAGACATTTTTGTTAGACCAACAGTGTTTTTTTTAATGTTTATGTTAGCTGCTACATGTAAATATGAAATTTACTTAATGCTATGGCCTAAATGTTAATGTCCCTCCAAATCCATATGTTGAAGCCTAATCCCCATGTGATGATATTTTGAGGTGGAGCCTTTGGAAGGTGATTTGTGCCCTTATAAAGAGACCACAGAGAGCTCCCTTGCCCCTTATGCTATATGAGGACCCAGTGAAAAGACCACTGTCTCTGCAACAGGAGGTGGGCTCTTGCCAGACAGTGAATCTACTGGTGCCTTGATCCTGACTTCCCAGAACAGTGAGAAAGAAAGGTCTGTTGTCCCAGCGCTCCAGTCTGTGGTAGTTCTGTTCTAGCGACCCAAATGAACTGAGGCACCTACAAATCCAGAACTCCAAATTCTCCTGAAAAAGTGAAAGCACTGAAGATACTGGACTGGTATTCTTTTGCGGCAGCCATTGGCTACAGTCACGTAGCAGCACCTTCCTCAGGATAAGGCCCATCCATACTGCCCACTCCGTCCTGTCCCCGACATCCTGCACTGCCCAGCCCCCATGAGAGCTGTGTCTCCCATGGACATCTGCCGGGCTTGTGGAGGCCACCAGGTTGCCAACTTCTGCCTGTATCATGTCTCTGTATATCCAAGTTTCTGGCACAGACCATGTGATTTATGTTTATGGTGTATGCCTTATACCTAGCACTCTTACAGTTCAACAGGACCAGCATTCACGTTTCTACCTATACCTGCACACAAACGCACAATGGAACCTCATCAGTGGGACACAACCAGGTGCCAGGTGTCAGAAAATGACAGAATCGATTATGTAAGTTAAAGAGTCAAAGCTCAGAAGCCTCTGCCTTGGTGTAGTCCTATCCTCTTCACAGATTTTTCCATTAAAATGACCCCTGAGGTTAAGCTATTTTCCAACTTACGACTCTGAATCCACCTACCCACTAATGTTCAATATGGAACCACCCTCGCTTAGTGCTTCCCAGTGCTATTAAAGAATGCCAGAGCAGGCAGCACCGTGCAGCAACCCCCTGAGAAGCAACACAGTGCAATGAAACAAGAATTAGAAAGTTATTCATGTTCTCTGAACAGTGATCTCATTTCTGAGAAGTTTTTCTAAGGAAACAATTTAAGAGAAGCTCAGTGCTATAGGCAAAAATAAAAATAGCTGCACTATGAATAATATATAAAACAGAAAAAATCCTCAGCACTCAACCACTCGGAAGTGTTTAGAGAATTGTGATGCATTAAACAATGGAATAGTATATGACTGTTTTAAATTATAAACAAGAAGATAATACTGTAATATGGAAAAATATTTATGATGCAATGTTAAAGCAAAAAAGAAGTCTCTAAAATTGGGTGTATCTTGTAAGAGAAGCTACGTAAAACCATGTGAAAGTTGTATACTTGTAACTGTCACAAAGAATATGCAGAATATGCAAAAAGGAATATCACTAGGCTGATATAATTAACTTAGGATTCATTTTCAAAATTGTATTCAATCCCACCTTATATATAATTTTATTAGATATTCCAGGTCTACACCTGCAGTATAAGTCTGAGTACAACAATCTTCTTTGTATGACCCTATCATAGCACGTAATTAATATTGCTCAATGAAAGGCAGATGAACCACAGAGGATACACTGCGAGAAAAAGCCCCTGGCAGAATAAAATGTTCTGTTTCTTTACAAAAATATCAGGCATCATTAATTTTTGCTTTGCCTCTGCTATCCTCAGATGATTCCATTTCCATTTGTTTTAGTTGAGCAACCTCTCTTTGGCATTCCCACATTTTATAAGTTAAGAACTGATTTGTGAGGATCTCTCAAAAAAAAATACAGTGATGTAAACCCAAACTTAAAAAAATGTAACACTCTCAAGCCTGGCTGTGGTGACAGCAAACTGAACAAAGGTTTGTTGTCAGCTGGGGTCAGCCTGGCTAAAACCACAGAACAGGGAACTTCCTCACAGGGTTCCCACGCCTTCTCCGAAAGCATCGGTATGCAATGACTTTATAAATAATTCCTCCTGAATAGTCGCCAGGAGCCTCAGAAGCCTCAGAGACGGGCACTACTGTCCCCTTTTGACCATGACGAAGCTAAAGCTCATAGGAGGGAAAGGACCCTCCTGCCATTGCTACGTGTGAATCCAAATGGAGACAAGCAGCTCTGGCCGATTTATACAGTGCACTTGCCCACCTGCCCTCCAGGTTTCAAAATTGTCATGGGGCACTTCAACAAGCCATGCAAGCAACGCCAAAGCTTAAGCACCTATTCTTGTGAGTGATCACATCACAAGGAAGCAGGGGGTCCCCCAGGATTAGCACAGGGATATAACTACTCACAAAACAACTCCTGAGAGGTTCTTTCAAATCAGGTTATTCAGCAGATTTCTATGTATTCAAAAGAAATGCACAGGTCAGACAGGCTAACCTCGTTTCCTAGAGACTTTGCAGCAGCTTGCAGTTCCCCTAGAATAACAGCCTGAGTGTTCTTGTGAATAATTAACCCACCTCATAGTACACAAATTTGGTAAAGTGTTCTTTTGAATTGATATTATACCTAAAACCATAAGGAAAGTAAGCATGTTACTATCACGCAATTCTTCATTTTACTAACCAGCCTCCAATTTATTTGATTTTGACATCCAACCACTAAAGTATATAACTGAATTCTGCGTCTCATTCTGGATTCAGAAACATTCTTTTGAAACAAAAGGGTTGCTATATTATAACGTTCCTCTAAGATTACTCCTTAACAGTACAAGTTGGGATATATCCTCAATAACACTGTATCCCCAAGTTCTTAACTAAGCTTCTTGCTCTTTCTAATACTATATTCTGTTTCTCCTTTTGTGCCCTGATTGTAACCCAAAATTTATGAACTAGAAAAGAATGTCCAATTTAAGTTGCATTTTTTACCTTGAGCACTTTATGCAGAACAATGCATGTTCTTTGAGTACTGTTTGGATAATATGACTTTAATACATGCTAATAAAAGCCAAGGAAGATTTAAAAATCTAATCATTTGCAAAGAGTTCTTGCTAACAGTCAATACCCTTCCAGTAAAGCATTCCATGTGTGGGGCAAATCTTTCACATTGCCCTCAGTAGAGTTTTCTGAAGTGATCCCTGCTTCTGGTAGAAGCCCTACACATTTCTTACCATCAATACACAGCTAGAGAGAAGGCAACAGCGGGCCTGGAACCGCTTGTTCTGGTAGGCTCCCAGCTCTCTTCCCTCTTGTCTTCCCTCCATCCATCCATCTATTTCAAAAGGTACTGCCTTCAGCTTTAGAAGTACCTTTAACTTTGTATATTTGTTTGCATTCCCAAAAGAGGCAAAGGTGTGTGGCAGAAAGATATCAAGAGTGGGTATCAAGAACACTGGTACAAGTGACACTATTTAGTTGTATGACCTTATGTAAGTTACTTTCTCTGTGTCACTGTTTCCTAATCTATAAAACCAGGGCATCAAATCACTAACATCTATCCTTTAAACCAAACCAGGTGACAGATTAGTAAGTGTCTCTTACCCAATATGTAAGTTACCTAATAGACTGGGCATGCTCAGTATACCCTGACTTTACTCTTAATTACCTAATACCTCTTTGAAGGAGGAGACAACTCCTCTTTGTTTTTACTTAAGAATCATGGAATTTGCCAGTCTCTTTTTTTACGCATTTCTAAAACATTCCTGTAATACAAGTAATATGTCTGAAATATCTCCTGGTGCATTTATTGCTGGTTCTACCCCAACCCAGGACTCCAGGCCCTAATTAACATCCTTGGCCTGTGCTTGGAATCCCAGAGGACACCGTGTATATGGAAGGACAACCTTCCAAGTACGCTGTGAGAGAATTCCAACCCTTTCCTGCACAGCCTTTATAGCAGTGGAGCAAAGTATTCCTGTAGGGAGCCTTACAGACTTCTCTCCTGGGGACAAACTCTGAGAGGGACTGAACAGGGGAGGGAAGGTGAAGAGACCCCTTCTCTCTGCTCAGGTGTGCAGTTTCTGGCCCAGGGACTCGTTGTTATTTCCACCTGGAGTCTGGGTCTTGGGGATGCCTTCTAATGCTACGGGTGTATTTATTTTGTTGTTCTGAGATATTACGCCTGTGGTATGAAAAAATATTATTCTGAAATGAAGAAAGACTAGGGATTCGCTTTTTTAAAAACACTCTGCTTCTCTCTATTTAGTCCTCAAATGGATCCTGGGAACAGGAGAGTAAATAATTACTGACTTCAACCAGAAATTTTTGGATGTTTTTCAGGGACCTTTGGGCACTAAACTGAAACATTGACCTTTGCTAATGAAGCTGCCAAAGTTTCTACATTGTGTATGAGACCCTGGGACAGGAACACTTTACATAAGACCTAGAATAAACAGCAGAGTGATTTATATGGTATTTGGTCTACAGAAAGAGAGAAAAAGGTAACACTCATGATTCACAGAATTGGCAGAGAGAACAGAAAACAAGATTCTTTCCCACCCTGTCAGCTCCTCATCCACAGAGCCACAGATTCTAGGCAACATCAGAAAAACGCTTACTTCTGAGTCTAATAGTTTGTTGACAGTACAGCTCATAGCCAGGAGCTTGCCACCCGCTCCCCTTCTCTGCTGTAATAGAGTTCTTTTCTCTCTGAGTTGGAAGTACATGTGAAAGAAGTGACAGGCCTGAGCTGTAGCCCTCTTTGAAGAAAACACGACATGTAATCAAATATCTCAGTGCCTAGCACAATGTCTGGTATAAAGCTGGTGCTTAAAAAAATGTGTGGTTCAGCGAATACATTTCTGTGTCTAACCCAGTGCCTTGAACAACTCTATTTCTAATTTTGCACTTTCATAGCATATGGAATTACTAGGTCAGACTGTGTTATGTTCCAGGCTTCTGGGCTGCAGAGGAGACACTTGGGGTTTGTGAGGCTTGTCACAGAGTCTTTCTGTTAGTCAAGAGAGAGCCTTTTATTGAGGAATAGTGCTGCCTGTGTATACCACAACGTCTCCCTCACTGTGTAATCACGGCGCCCACCATGTTGTTGAGATGGGAGGAGTAACAAGTCAAATATCTCAGTCAAGTATTTCAACTTAACCCCGCACATCACGGACTGTTGTGGAGACTGGTACTTGAGGGAGAGTGCAGGCAGAAGAGTGGGAGCTCCTTAAGAGCACCCCTGATGCTGCCAGTCGCCACTCTGTCCCCAGTGCCTAGGAGAGTACCTGAAAGATGTATGCGATAAATATTTAGTGAATGAACACCTCTAATTCTCAAGTTCTGGACATTTCCCAAATCACATGGGAAGGGGTACGGGGAGCTTGAGGGAATGGGGGGCAGGAAATTACCCAGCCTATCTTTGTTCCTTTTGTCCACTGTCAAACCAGATTAAGCAGCATTCCCAGCGTCTGAGTAAGAGCGCACTAAGTGAATATATCTCACTAAGTACACCCCAACATGGCCAGGCCTTGACCCGAGACCAGGCCAAACCTGGAAACAGAACTTCACTGCCAGCTTGGCCCTCTCTCCTTGTGTTTGCAGAGTGGCCAAAACGGAGCGTGGACTGCTGGAGGCTCACCTACAGAGCCTGGCACCCGGCCCGCTGTCTGCCCCACACTGCACAGGCCATCAAATTCCACAGGCCCCGAGAGATGTTTGTTCTTGCGCTCTGTAGACACTGCTCACTGCTTGAGCTGCACAGCAGGTCACAGAAAGGACAAGGTGTTGCCAAGGCAGAGAATGTGGTGGACTGTTTTGTGCAAGACCGAGGACCTGAATTTCTCCCTGCAAATGAAAACATTAGAAACAGTTTCATAAAAATTCTTTCAAGATACTGGCGGTCATCTTTGTCTGTGTCCTGATAGTTGCAGCAGTTAGGTCTGAACCAGTTCTTTCCACATCCTTCTGGTTTTGGACGAAGGAAAGGGGTGGTGAACTTTAAAGGCCTTGGAAATAGTTCCTAACTTTTTTTTTCCGTTATAGTTGACATTTGATAATATCATTTTTTGTAGTGCTCTTATTATTTTTTCAATTACAGTTAGCATTCAATGTTATTTCATATTAGTTTCAGGTCTTTAGCATAGTGGTGAGACAACTATATGATTTACAAAGTGATCTCCGCAATAATTCCCACCTGACACCATGCATAGTTACCACAATTCATTGACTACATCCCCTATGCTGTGCTTTACATCCACATCACTATTTTATAACTGCCAATTCATGCTTTATCTCCTCACCTTTTTCACCCAGTCTCGCAATCTCCCAACCATCTGGCAACCATCAGTCTGTTGTTCTCCACATCTATGAGTCTGTTTCTGTTTTGTTTGTTCATTTACTTTGTTATTTGGATTCCACAATCTAAATATGAAATCATATATTTAATAAGTGAAATCATATGGTATTTTTTTCTCTGGTTTATTTTACATAGCATAATACCCTTTAGGTCCATCCATGTTGTCACAAATGATAAGATTTAATTCTTTTTACAGCTAAGCAATATTCCAGTGTGTATGCGAACCACATCTTCTTTATCAACCATTTATTAATGGGCACTTGGGTCGCTTCCATACCTTGGCTGTTGTAAATAACACTGCAATGAACACAGGGGTGCATATATCTTTTCAAATTAGAGTTTTGGATTTCTTTGGATATATACACAGAAATGGAATTGCTGGGTCATAAGGCAGTTCCATTTTTAATTTTTTGAGGAACCTCCATACTGTCTTCCACAGTGGTTGCACCAATCTGCATTTCTGCCAATAATGCACAAGCGTTCCCTTTTCTCTGCACCCTCACCAGCTCTTGCTGTTTTGCTGATTTATTGATGATGCCATTTTTTAGGTGTGAGCTAATATCTCACTGTGGTTTCAGTTTGTATTGCTTTGATGATTAGTGACGTTGAGCATCTTTTCATATGTCTGTTGCCCACCTGTTTGTCCTCTTTGGGGACCTGTCTATTCAGACCTTCTACCCATTTTTTAACTGGATTCTTGGGGTTTTTTATTTGGGGGAAGGGTTGAGTTGTCTGAGTTCTTTATAAATTTTCAATATTAACCTCTTATTGAATGTGTCACTAGTGAATGTCTATCTTCTCCTATTCAGTGGGTAGCCTTTCATTTTGTTGATGGTTTCCTTTGTTGTGCAAAACTTTTTAGTTTGATGTAGTCACATTTGTTTATTCTTTCCTCTGTTTTCCAAGGAGATATATCAGAAAAAAATATTACTAAGAGAATATTTTACTGCACTTGTTTTCTTCTGGAGTTCTTATGGTTTTGAGTCATTAAATCAATTTGCATTTATTCTTGTATATGTTGTAAGAAGGTGTTCTAGTTTCATTTTCATCACATGTATCTGTCCAGTTTTCCTGACACCATTTGTTGAATAGATTGCCTTCACCCCACTGTATATCTTGCCTCCTCTGTTATATTTTAATTGATCATATAGGTATGGGTTTATTTCTGGGCTCTCTATTCTGTTCCATTGGTATATGTGTCTGTTTTATGCCAGTGCCATGCTATTTTGATTACTATAACCTTGTAGTATAGTTTGATACCTGGTAACATTGATACCTCCAACTTTATTATTCTTTTCCAAGATTGCTGTGGCTATTCAGGGTCCTTTGTGAGTTCATATAATTTTTTGGATTATTTGTTCAAGTTCTATAAAATATACCATTGTTTGATAAGGAATGCACTAAATTATAAATTACTTTGGGTATTATGAACATTTTAATTATGTTAATTCTTTCTATCCATGAGCACAATATATACTTCCATTTATTTTATCTTCTTCAATTTCTTTTTTCAGTGTCTTATAATTTCTTGGGTACAGGTCTTTTGCCTCTTTAGTTTAATATATTCCTGAGTATTTATTTTTTGATGCAATTGTAAATGGGATTGTTTTCTTTCTTTTTCTTTGTGATAGTTAATTGTTGGCATATAAAAATGCAACTGATTTCTGAATATTAATTTTGCATCCTGCTACTTTACTGAATTCATTTATCAGTTCTAATAATTTTCTTGTGGAGTCTTTAGGGTTCTCTATTATATATAGCATCAAGTTATCTGCAAAAAATGACAGTTTTACTATTTCCTTTTCAGTTTGGATGGCTGTGAACCCAGGACCACCTGGTAGGAGCTACAAAGTGATCTACAGTTATTTTCCGCCTGTGCAGGACCTAGATTTGCGTGGCAGAGGCTACACTGCAAACCAAGGTCAGCTGCCACCAGTACCAGGCCTGGGGCAGCTCAGCTGATGGCACCCAGCACCCAGAGCCCTGCGACTGCCTGCACACTGTCCTAAGGCTCAGCTGCTGAAAGAGCCTCAGGCAGTGCGCAGGTTGGGTGAGGCAGCTGCTCTGGGAGTCACAAGGGTGGGGCGAGTTAATATGGATTTAGATTTGGAACACGTGCTGAATCTGGGGCCACCAAGCAAAAGTCACCAGGCACACTGAGGCCAGCCACTGCCTGCCTACAGCCCATGGACCTTTGAGAGTCAAGTTTTCTTGTTTGTTTTGTTTTGTTTTGAAGACTGCCAAGGCCAGGTGCTTCACGTTGAAACAGTCCAGGGCGGTGTACGAATTGGGTGGGCAGGGTCTCAGGAAGTCACCAGGGTGGGGCAAGTAAAGTTCACTAGACTCATGCAGATTCAGAATTGGCTGTGTGGGAAGAGGATTCAACACAGGGACAATGGTAGCTGTCCCTCCAGCCCTTACCCTGAAGCTGTACACTCAGTTTCTCCCTTGTGTCCCTGGCACCTCCCAAGCCTCTGTCCCACACCAAAACCTAGGGTGAGTGCCTTTAAGCCAGTGAGTCTATGCCTGGCCCTTTAAGAGGTCACTTAGATTTCCAGAAGCCCTCCATCTCACCCAGGTGAAAAAAACCCAGATTTTCACAGCCAGATGTTGCAGGGCTCCTCCTGTTCCTGGCACTAGTGCTCTAGGCTGAGAAGCTCAGTGTGGGGCTGGGACTCCTCTCTTCTCAGGGGAGACCTCTGCAGCCGAGATATGATTCTCAACTGCCACACATGGATGTGGGGCCAAGCTGTTTCACGTCTCTGCTCCTCCTACCAGTTTTCATGTGGCCTCTTTTTTATATCCTTAATTAGAGGACTCTGTTCGCTAGTCCTCAGATGGTTCTCCAGGTTGACTGTTCTGTAATTTAATTGTAATTTCTATGTGGTCACAGGAGGAGGCAAGTCCAGCATTTACCTACTCCATCATCTTGACCCAGAACTCTCCCTAACTTTATTTTTGCATGTGAGCTCACTCTACACATATTTAAATACTTCATTAGCCAAACACAGGAGTAGTTACATTTTTCATATGTTATCTGTTGATTAATATATAAAGAAGACAGTTAAAATTAATTTCATACTATTTTCAAATGCATTTTTGTTTTATGAACTAGGAAGACACTTACAAACATTTGAAATCATAACTGTGTATGATATTATTCTGGCCACTGACAATGCTGCATGTATTTGTGGATTTGCACACCCTGTACTAATTCTGTCATCTCCTCCCAGGTCTGAGACTCCCAGATTAGAAGACCTCACTGTTTATTAAGAGTAGGGGTAGTGCCTTGGTGAACATAAATTTCCTTCTGGTCTAACTATGTTAATTATTCAAGGTCCCAGTAAGAACTGGGAAATTGGGGAGACTTCAACAAATACATTACTTATAAAGCTGTGAACTGTGTTCACAAAATCTAGTCAGGTCAGTAGAATTTCTAAAGCTAGTAACAGTTAGAAGTCACTACCATCTCTAGGACTCAGGTGCCAAGGAAGAGAGCAGCTACTGGAACCTTCTACATAGTCACTAAAGAGAGTCTTGGGTAAAGCAAGGATCCACAAGGATCTGACAGTAAAAGAAGCAAGGCAATAACTGCATCAGTCTCACGTTCTTCCTGCCTTTCAAGTTCCATCAAGTATGAAGCCAAGGCAATCCAGTTGACATAGCCCACACATGTCAACAACCCAGGACAGAGAACAGGGTGGAAATGGGCTGGACAGTGGACTTGGGGCAGATAGAAACTGTCCTGTACACCAGTGTAACCTGTAAGCTTGCCATGTGTTGCACTATGGCTGTGGTTTAAAGATGAGGTAAAGTTCTGAGTCAGTGCTGGACTTTGCCTTTACTGGATCTAGTTGCTTGAGGTTATCAACTCAAATCTGTTGGCATATTTCAAATACAAAACTCAACTGTGAAACCAACCTCCTCTTTCTGCACTCTCACCTTTAAATAGACAACTCCAAAATCTGTGCCTCTGCTTCCAATCTTCCTCCCAAGTTGCAGACTCAGATTTCCAACAGCCTTTAAAGTATCTCATACTCACAGGACCAAAAGAGCACACCGGCTATTCTCTCCTGCAAACAATTTTTTTTAATGATTTCTCTATTTTCCCACTAAGCATGCTAGAACAGTGAGTTCTTTGACAACTTCGCAACTTTCATAACGAGTCCAACACTCATCACTTCCACTTGTATCCCTCTCACATCTGCCCTCCCCTTTAAATTTCCCGTTGTCTTGAACTTGAGCTAAGTCACAGCCTGTCCTAGCTGGCCTGGTTCAATCCTGACTCTGCCACGTATGCGGTGACCCTGTTTAGACTTCATCACCACGCACTAATTGTGAGTTCTTCCTTAGAGTCTCAGTGGTTTCTTTAGCTGTTCGATAGATCCATGTATAGTACCTACAGTTGGAGACAAAGACCTTCTTCCCACTGATTCCGTGTGGCAGGAGCTCCAGTAGTGCTGGCATCCCCGGCTTTTCTCTACCTCCTCACTTTTCTCCACAGGAGGCAGAGTTAGTTTTCTGATTCACAGGTTTGGGAGTAACACCTGTACAAGCCCAGCTTAGACTTTCTCTCTTTTTTTTTTCACTTGGGATCTGCCTGTTAGAGAACGCTCATCCTTCTCAGCTATTCCACACTGTAAAGGAAATAGGGACAGGAGTCCTTGCAAGTGGACCTGTTTGGGGTCCTGTGAGGTTGTTTGGGGGCTGTGAGGGGCTGTGGCTGGCTAAGTCTGTCTCTTTCATGGGACACTACTGCATTCCTGCTTGACTGGTAGTCTAAGGCTCATTCCCCAATTATCAATATTATTAGCACTTAAGATGGCATTCTGATCGTCATCTGTTCGATACTTGTTTCTAGCTCTAAGTTGGTTTTGAACTGAGGAAGAAAATGAGTGTTTTTATTGATCTTTTCAAATCTCAATTCCTACCCTCATGAACTTGTTAAGAAAATAAAATGAAGTCATCCATTTTATTCCATAAAGCGTAAAATCTGCCCATATTAAGCATTCAAATAAAATAAATGTTAGGTGTCATTACTACTGTTCTTATAGACAGCCTCCAGGAGCCTTAGAAAAGGGATAAGGCATTGAAAGTTTCAATACCTTATGATTATTATAATATTCTACATTAAGATAGTGTGGGAGAATAACAGCTACACCAAGTGGAACTTCATACACTGCAAAACAAGGTCTACCGCCATTTCCTCTCCAAAGACTTCACACACAGAGGCGTTTGCCTGCATTCTGAGCCAGGTCTGAACAATGTTCTGAAAGAGCATTTCTCTGGGGAGGAGGCGGACAGGAGGCCCTTAGGCCATGATGTAGCTCTGAACCGTAACATAACACAGCTCAGACAAAAACTGTTAAACATAAAAAAGAAACCCACATTTCTCTGACAGCATATTCCTCTCTAAAGAATTCTCAGGGCTGCCCACCACCCCTCAGTTACACCACTGCTCTTTAAGGCCTCTAAAACTGCGCTATGAATATGGATGCTACGTTACCTTTTCGAGCACATAGAACAGTGCCCTGGGCATGGGGTCAGACACATCTGGCTTTGAAATCCAGCTCAGACTATTAGGAGCTGTGTGACCTTGACCATGACTTAGTTGGCTGCATCGGGGCCTCCTGATATGTACACTGGGGTTCATGGAGCTCCTGATACCTATTAAAATATCCATATGAACAGATATTAATTTCCTTCCTTTTAGTATCAGAAGGTACATTTTTATCTTCATTTGTTTGTTTCAATAATTTTCCAAATTGAAAAGTAAAGTGATTACACACTTCAATAGCTATACACTGGGCACTCAAAAAATGCTTAACTAATTTAAATATATACCAATTACTAGCTCAGATCATTGAAATACTAGACATTATTAGCAAATAAATATCTTCATCATAGCTGAACATACCCATACTTATTTTTTCAGAGTATCAAAAGAAGAGTCCAGAAGAGACCCAGCAACTTCATCTTTCTCTGTCAATTCCCTCTCCTGATATAAAGACAACACAAAAGTGTTGAATCACGGGAAGAATGGCAGAGAGAAAATGACAGGAAAAACAATCTAAGAATGCCGTGCTCCTTAAACATTTCAACTAACTTTGACTTCTTTGCAGTATTTAGCTGTTTCTTCCCTTTGAACTAGGCACTGAAATTCTCTACAGGCAACTATCCACATACCAAATATCTGTGTTCATTTTCTCTTCTCTCTTCAATGATTTTCCCTAAATTGTACACAGATGGCATGTTCACTGTATGGGTTATTGCAAAGCCTTTACAAATGAAGGTATGAAAACTGTAGCAGCACCGAAGATGCCTAACTCATTAGGTTAACTCATAATCGGAACACAAAATGTGTGCTCTCTGAGTACAGTTACAGCACATACACATGGGCCCCAGGGCCCAGCCTTTATGTCAGAATCCTGGGGCAGGAGAAGTTCTATTTCTGTTGGGGTCCTGAGGCCATCGGCCTGTGGCTGTTGGTGGCCATCTTGCTTTCATGAAGAGAAAGCCCAGCTGAGCCCAACACCAGCACAGAGCGAGGCAAGCAAAGCCAAGAGCCACAGCGAGATGATTCCTGCCATCCTCATCCAGCACCAGGAAGGAAAATCTCGCACAGTTCCCTCTGCCTCCTGACAGATCCTGGCGCTTCTCTGTGTGGCCCAGCATGGTACGGCGCGCCCCTCCCTCTGGGAACTTAACGGTTCGCAGCCTTTTCCCTTGGGAACCACATTCATTGCTGTTGGGAGTTCCCGTGAAAATTCTCTTGACATTTCTCCATTAGTTGTTCTGATTAAGTCCACGTACTACATCACTACGTGCTTCTCAGACTGGAGGACACACAGCCCCAATTCTGCGCAGGGAGGATGCAAAACAAGAGTATCAGATATACCTTTCTGGAGTATCCAGTTTATTCCAAGATACGGAAGAACCCAGTACTTAATAACTGTCCCCCTACCCCACAAATATGGAAGAAAAGAAGGGCAGGGGCGGGCAGTAGGGCCCCAGGGAAAAAGTCTCTAAAGTTTCACCCACGTGGGAGGTGAGGGGGTGAACTGGTCAAAAGAGTGGCCTCTCCTCTTGTCCCCTAGGGTGCTCCAGGCCATACTCCAAGATGCCGGGTACCCTCCTGATTTGAATTCAGTGCAGAGAATGCTGGGGCTGTTTACCCACCTCCATCATCCGCTGGACCAGGTCCTCTCTCCCACACACAACATGTACTTCTTGTGCTGCTCCCACCCACAGCTGTTTGTGTCTAGCCTCAGGCCAGTCTCCTGCATCATGTTGCCAACCTCCTGGAGCTCAGCACCTTCGACTTCAGCATTTGAAATACAGGAAGTATGCGGATTGACCTTCCCAGAGTGTTTGTGACCCTGCCTTAGCCATCTACAATTTCAAACATTACAGTGGCTTTACTTGGGTCAATTTGCCGTGCTGCTTCTTGATGGAGAGACTACAGCATACGAATCTGAAGGGAATTTAAGACCCTCCTAGCCACCCCTGCCAGACCTGATTGTGGCCAGAGGGAGAGGCTGGGATCCCACTATTAGGCTGCCCAGTGTGGAGGGAGTTTTCCTTGTTGGTTCGCTCTGGGACTTCACTACTGCGGCTGCTGCTGGTGCAGTGTGTGGAGGGGGAGCCCCCAGAGCCACGCTGGGAGGCGGGGCTGGGAGTGGCGGTCCTCAACTCCGGGATGACTGGGGGACTGGCTGGCTCTCTGGCCTGATGGCTATACTCTCTGGGTTAGGGAAGGACTGTGTCTGAGGAAGGGAAGAGAAGGATCTTACTGTCATGGTGCGGCCCTCCACCTTGTGGTTTTTCAGTTCTCAGAATCAAGTACCTGGACATCGCTCTGTTATATCTCCTATCTATTATTGAGCCCTGGATCTGGTCCTGCTCAAACCCCAGGTTCATCATTACCTCAGTCACCCAGGGATTCATGTTGTCACAGGGTGACTCCTGAGACCGGAGTTCCTCCTCCTGGCCCATGTTTAGCCATGGGTCCCTCATTAATTCTTCTAGAGTTCCTCTGTCACTAAGGTCAAGGGTCATTAATTTCTTTAAGAGTTCTTCACACTCAAAAGACTTGAAACAGGGGACATGGTAGTGACCACTCAGTATATGCTGGTGTAGTCATCAAAGTTCTCCCCCTGGAAAAGCAGGGATGCCAGGACCCTCACATACAGAACCATTCCTAGGCTCCACATATCCACTATGGGGCTGTCCTAGGGGCTCAGGAAGAGCTCTGGGGAGGCATAAGGGAGGCATGCTTAGCTTGTGGTTGATAAACTTAGTGCCAAGGCCAAAATCTGCAAATTTGATGTTATTCTCACTGTCAGAAAGTGTGTTCTCTGGCTTCAGGTCCCTGTGGACAATGCCCCCCCTGGTGGCAGTACCACATAGCCAATACCAGCTGCCAGAAAATGCCTAGGGCCTCATTCTCAGTAATGCAGCCATGGTTCTGCAGATAATCAAACATATCCCCTTTGCTCACATGCTCCAAAGCAAGGAATACTGTTTCCTCAGCATCAATGGCTTCATACAGTTTGGTGATGTTTGGGTGATTCAAGGTCTTGTGCAGTGGACTTCCTGAAAATGTCTGAAAGAGCCCTGCTGATTCATGACTCTGACAGCCACTACTGTCCCGGTCAGAATGTGCCAGGCCCACCTCGTCCTGGCAAAGGTTCCCTGGCCAATGGTGTTCAGTAGCTCCCAGTGGCCAATATGATCTTCCCTTGAAGATCATATTCTTCATCTTACATGGCCCGAGATAGGGCAGTTTAGGACAGGAAAAGAGAGAAGGGTGACAATGATCTCTTGGGTTTGTTTTCTGTCCAGCACCCATGGCCTTTCCCTTAGGCAGCAACATCTCAGTTTTCCTGTGGGCATCTTACCCAGTCTCACTTCACGCGCCTTGGAAACCTATACGTTCCTGGAGAGGCCGGGCTAATAAGAGCCACAATTACTCATTTAGAGATTTATGAACTAAGCTAGACAAAAAATAGTCAGCCTGGGACATTTGCTGGACCAATTGGGAAGAGGTTCCCAAGTCATAGAAAGGCGGCACAGAGCTGCAGGTGGCCATTTGTACCTCCACTTGCAGAGATGCGACCTAAAACGCCAGCAGCTCAGGAAAGAAAAGGAGTGAGAGGTAGAGAAATACATATTTCTGAAATTGTGTAAGTGTCTGAATTCAACTGTATCTAAATTCTACCCCTGGGGTTCTCTGTTAAGTAAATAAATGAACTCGTTTTTTGCTTTTAGTCACATCGAGTTTGATTTCTGACCCTTGCAGCTAAAAATCCTGACTAATATTTTTTAAAGCATCATAATTCTTATCAACCTCGTATGAGTTTCTAAGATCATGCAGCAGTAAGTGGCTGAGCCAGCACGCAAACACCAAGCTGTCAAACTTTCCATCAGCGGCTTTTCTCCATCCCATGTACGTATGCTATTGGTGTTTTACAGGCCTAAATAAGTGCATTTTTATCTTTTTGCACAAACTCAGATAATCAGATGGGCCAGCAGCCATGTCAGAAACAAGAATCAGGACAATGTGTTAGTAACATAAAGCAGACAAATGAAGGGTTCTCTCTAAATTAACTCTGTCAGAGTACACTGGTACCAAATCAATCAACAGTTTTTCTAATGCTAAACATTCTGGAAGCCCATGAAACTGAAGGATTGTGAGTCACACAAACACAGTAGAAATAAAACCCAAGTAATCATTTTGGCTCCATTCTTATTGGTAAGTTAATCACCCACAGAGTACTTTTTTAAGAATTGTAATACGGAATGTTTAGTATTGCCTTTTTCATTGTCTAATATGAAAGTCTGCCAAGAGTATTAAATAGAGCATATTTTAAATGGAACAAAAGAATCTACCAGCCAAGGATCAACCAGGACATGTAACTAGTTTACTAATAAAAACATCTTCCATTTCATGTTGTTGATAGGAATATTAATTTGTTCAATTTGGAGTGATATTTGGCAACATCTATCAAAAGATTAAATTAGCTTAACTTCTAGCCCAATGTTTCTATATTTAGGAATTTTTCATATAGTAGCTTTCCCCCAAATGCTCAGATATGTTTGTATAAGGGTACGTTTGCATTATTTATAGCTGTAAACATTGGAATAAGTGCCCATTAGTAAGGAATAAGCTGGATAAATTGTGGTACATTCAGGTTCTAATTTAATAGCAGATTGAACCCACATGTTTACCTTTGTTCTTTCTTAAAGCACCACTTATGGTAAGGAAATAAAAAAAGGAAATAAACCACAAAGATAAAGAGAAGGGGAGAGATAATAACAGTAGATAAAGATGTGAACCAAATTCTAGAAGCTGGGAGGTAAATGAACAGATGGTTTGTGACAGCAAAACAGAGATCACTGAAGCCTAACCCAACAGGGAAGGAATCCAAGGAATAAGCTAAGGGCAAAATCCAAGGAAGACTTGGGGAGGGAGGAACGGAGGACTTCTAAAGGCAGCAACTGTTGATAGGGTTAAAAATAGGAGAACTGATGGAAAGTCCTTAGAAGTTTTTCCCTCCTGGAAAAAAATGAGCATTTCCTGTGTGGAAATGCTACACACTGTGTTACTAGGGATAGGAGATATGACTAGGGAAAAAGTGAAAGGGAGAAGCACCCTATGAACACAGGGACACTGAAAGAAAATCATATAGACGGTGAAACCCTGGCCCAAAACCCTGGCCCATCTGACTCCCAGAACACTAACAGCCAAGTTTCTAACCTCCGGATTGTGTCTTTGGAGATATCAATGCGATTAGCAGGGCAATCCTATAGAAGAAGGACTTGGACAAGCGGTCCACACAAACATAAACCAATGGCCAGTGAATACATGAAAGGTACTCAACCTCATTTGCAAAGTCCCCGACTGGGGTGTGTGCAAGAGGCAACCGATGGATGCTTCTCTCACAAATTGATGTTTCTCTCCCTCTCTTCCTCCTTTCCTCTCTAAAAAAAAATAAAATCTTTTTAAAAAAACACAATGAGAGAAGTGTGATTTCTAATATAAGAACTTTAGTTAATTATAACAATAATGTACCAATAGTGGTTAAACGATTGTGACAAAGGTACTGTATCAATGCAAGATGTTGATACTCGAGGGAGCTATGGGGGCTGGAGAAACTCTGTACTTTCTACTCAAGTTTTTGTAAACCTAAAACTGCTCTAAGAAATAAAGACTGAAACACACACAAGCATACACACAATGAGATAACACTATACACACACCAGATTGATACAAAATTGTATAAGATTAGCTAGATCAAGTGTCAGCACAGATGCAGAGCAATGAGAACTGTCATACACTTTTGGTGGAAGTGTGCCATAAATTGATATTATTTTGGAAAACCACTTGACATTCGTTCCATAATAAAGTCAAAGATAGGCATTTCATATGACCTCTCCCAAGTCACATACCAACAGAAATGCATCCACAAATGCAGCAAAGCGCATGTATGAGAGTGTTTGTGCAGGCCTCCTTTGCAAAAACCCTAAGCAGGAAAAGCCTCAGTGTCTATCAATACTAGTAATCTGAACAAAGGAGTATCAATAGAATGTAGCAATGAAAATGAAAGAATTATAGTGACATGCACGCACATAAATGAATCTCACCAGCATGACAATGAGTGAAAGAAACAAGTCCCAAAATCATATGAACAGTAGTGCTCCATGCTCATAAGTTTCATAAACAGTTTAAACTGTATGATTTATGTATGTACACATACATGGCAAATGTATAGAGAAAAACAAGGAGGTGAAGTCCACAAAACATAAGACAGTGGTTATCTAGTTGGGAGGAGGGGGGTGTGATCAGAGAGAGGCACACAGGAAGAGGGGTGCTTTCTACAATGTTGGTAATGTTCTATTTCTTCATCTGGGTGGAAGTCACGTAGAAGAAAGAGCAAACACTTTGAAAATGTAACAAGCCCCTCTGGTTTTTTAACCATTGGTCATCTTTGCTCTCCAGATCAGGTGCTCTCACTGCTGCCAAGTTAGAATATCAATAAGCAAAGTTCAGGGGGCAGAAGGGACCAGTCCCCTCACACACTTTCACTGAACTATGTGCAATGTTCCACTCTCCACCTTAGGAAAGGGCCACAGGAAAGCCCTCTGTTTGAACCAACCTTGCAAAGCGAAGGCATGTAGCAACAGTGATAGACGCAGCAACAAGACTCTGATAAACTCTGTTAAAAGTAAAGGGGTTTGATCAATTCTAACCAGAAGTTCTCTTAGTGATTTAAGTATAGCAAGAAGTTTAAGAACTGTACTTAACCTGATCAGTTATATTAAGATATTCGAAGAAAAAAATGTACATTCAGGAAGGAGTGGTACTGAAAATGAGTAAACAGACAAAAGAAATAACATAATAAAGAAAATAAATAACAAAATACAATAAAAGAGTAACTGTGTGTAGGCCCATTTTGATAATGTACCAGACACTAGGAGTTATGATCAATGCACTCAAAGAAAAAAGTGTTCTAAAACAAAAACTATAAAACATAACTATGCCTTTCATCCCCAACAGCATTAAAGAATGCTTCTGACAGACTCATAGATACAGAAAATAGATTGATGGTTGCCAGAGGGAAGGAAGGTTAGGGGATTGGGTGAAAAAGGGAAGGGATTAAGAAGTACAAATTGGCAGTAACAAAACAGTCACAGGGATGTAAAGTACAGCATAGGAAATATAATCAATAATATCGTAATAACTATGTATGGTGCCAGGTGAGTACTTGAAATTTCATGGGGATCACTTTGTAAATTATATAATCATCTAGCCACTATGCTGAACACCTGAAACTAATATAAAATATTCAATCTCAGCTGTAATAGAAATGTTTTTATTTTTATGTGTAAAAATATTCATTTTTATTACATTTCCATTCAGTACATTAGATAAAATATTTAAATGAAGGAATACCTAGAATTTTTATGAAAACATGCTATTGCAAAGTCACACAAGGAAATTAGCCTCACTTCATTAAAGAAAAGTTGACCTCAACTGATCATTCAGTGTTGCCAAAAAAAAGTTTTTTAAAAAGAATATTTCTGATTGATGTGTAACTCTTTAATGGTGAACAGACAGTCCTCAGGGCTAAGAAAATTTAGAGGAGCACGTTTTATTTCTCTCCTTCCCAACTCAACAAGAGAGTGAGCCGCTATCTTAAGGAAGTTGTGTTCACAGCTGCACAGAGCAATCCACATAAAGGCTCCTTGCCCCAACTACCCACATTCTTAAGCCACTGGGTATAGGACAGTCGCGTGTAAGCCCGTTCTCTGATCCCACCTCTCCCAACTCCTTCTGGAGTTTGGATTCTGGGAGGGAAGCTGGTCTGTCAGTGTAGAGCTGATTAAACACATGTATAAAACAAGAACCACAGGTTTATAGAGCACCAGAATGGGCCCCAGGAATCAACTAGATCATGACGGTCTGCTCAGCTGGCACCCAGCAGCCACATATGGCTCATCCATATGTTTTTTTGACCCTCAAGGGTGAATTTTTAGAAATTAGAAACAGTTTCCAAAATGTAAAAACCAGGAGGACTTCTGGCCAAGATGGAGGCAAAAGTAGATATACTTTGCTTCCTTGCACAACCAAACAAAGGATAACAACCAGTTTAAAAAACAAAAAACAACCAGAACTGCCAAAAAACTGAACTGTATGGAGGTCCGACAGTCAAGGAGTTAACATTCATCCAGAATGCGCCACAACACAGCAACATAGGTTGCTCCGCTCTGGCAAATACTGAAGGCTCTATCCCTTATAATGTAACAGGTGTGCTGAGACAAAGAAATATGTCCCAAATGAAAGAACAGATCTAAGAAACACCAAAAAAAGGACACCAGAAAAAGAACTAAGTGATGAGGAGATGGCCAACCTATCAGATGCAGAGTTCAAAACACTGGTAATCAGGATGCTCACAGAAATGATTAAGTGTGGACATAAAATAGAGGAAGAAGTGAAGGCTATGCAAAGTAAAATAAAGGAAAATACAGGGAACCAACAGCAAACGGAAGGAAACTGGAATTCAAATCAATGATTTGGAATGGGAGGAAGAAATAAACATCCAACTAAAACAGAATGAAGAAACAAAAATTTTTAAAAAATGAGAGGCTTAGAAACCTCTGGGAAAACTTCAAATGTTCCAACATCCAAATCATAGGGGTGCCAGAAGGAGAAAAGGAACAGCAAGAAATTGAAAACTTATTTGAAAAAATAATGGAGAACTTCCCCAATCTGGCAAAGGAAATAGACTTCCAGGAAGTCCAGGAAGCTCAGAGAGTCCCGAAGATGTTGGAACCAAGGAGGAACACACCAAGGCACATCAGAAAAATGAAGGAGAGAATCCTAGAAGCAGCAAGAGATAAGGAGACAGTAACCTACAAAGGAGTTCCCATCAGCCTGTCAGCTGATTTCTCAAGAGATCTTACAGGAAAGAAAGGGCTGGAAAGAAGTATTCCAAATCATGAAAGACAAGGACCTACATCCCAGATTGCTCTATCCAGCAAAGCTTTCATTTAGAATGGAAGGGCAGATCAAGTGCTTCTCAGATAAGGTCAAGTTCAAGGAGTTCATCATCACCAAGCCCTTATTGTATGAAATGTTAAAAGGACTTATCTAAGAAAAAGAAGATAAAAAACATGTAAAGGAAAATGACAGCAAACTCACAATTATTAACAACCACACCTAAAACAAAAACAAGAAGAAAGTAAGCAAACAATTAGAACAGGAACAGAACCATAGAAATGGAGATCACATGGAGGGTCAGCAACAGGGGAGTGGGAGGAAGAGAGAGGGGGCAAAGGTACAGAGAATAAGTAGCATAGATGGTAGGTAGAAAATAGACAGGGGGAGGGCAAGAATAGTATGGGAAATGTAGAAGCTAAAGAACTTATAAGTATGACACATGTACATGAACTAAAGGGGGGAAATGTGGGTGGGAGAGGGTGTACAGGGTAGAGGGGAGTGAAGGAGGGAAAATGGGACAACTGTAATAGCATAATCAATAAACCATATTTAAAAAAAGAATAAAAAAGAATAGTATAGGAAATGGAGAAGCCAAAGAACTTAGATGTATGACCCATGGACATGAACTAAGTGGGGAGGGAATGTGGGTGGGAGGGGGTGTGCAGGGCAGAGGGGAATAAAGGGGGGGATGAGACAGCTATAATAACATAATCGATAAAATTTATTTAAAAATTAAAAATAAAACAAAAATCTGGAGATTCTGACAATCCTGCCTGGCAACAATAGTTGGCTTCCATATATTACCTGACTGGCCCCCAATATAAGTCAAGACCCTCAGTGAAGTGACTCATAGAGGTGACACAGTCAGTTGAACCAGCAGTGAGATGAGAACAGAGACCAGTGGGCCCTTTGCTACACAGCCCTGAAGAGACAAAGTTTGGCCCTTCTCCAGAAGTTGTCCAACTTGCCAACGCCTTCATCCCCAATGCTCAGAGCAGTCTAGTCATACAAGCCACAGAGCAATGCTCTGACACGGAGCCTGGCCCACCTGCATGGAGCCCAGGCATTCAGAGCTGTCGGGGTGGCGGGGGACCCACAGCTGCAAGGGTCCCTCACAGTTCTAAGCTTACAACCCCCTTCTGCTTGCTGGATAGGAAGAAGCTCCTTCAGCAGCTGCAGCTGGAGGTCAGGGAGCTCTAGCACTGAATCCCCACGAGGTCCTGAGTCTTTCCGAGCTGGGGAGGGAGGCAGAGAAGAGATTTTCTGAAGAGCACATTACTCTTAATTAAAGAAGACCCTTTCTAAGATGATATAAACTAACGTCTTCCTATTGAGCTCAGAACTACACTTTGTGTATGTACGTTAACTGAGTATTTATTTCCCCAAAATTGTATGAAGGCACATAGACTACAAAAGATAAAGTTAAAAGTAGGTACAATTTTTATGGTCTCTACTTTGGTACTATTTGAAAATTTAATGAGAAATAAGTATTAGCATTACAATCATTAAAAAAAAGTAACATTTCTAGTTCAATTGATTACATTAGCTGTGGTCTCTCATTTATATATACAATTGGCTGAAGTATAATTACAGGCAAGGGAAGTTGTCCCAGTTATAGTTATGTGAACAAATTAAGTTGCAAAATTATATGTGATCTACCTGATTTTTATCAAATGTATGTAATATGTAAAGTATCTTCAAAACATCTGGAGCATTTTTTTTTTTAGGTTAGGATTTAAAAAGGAAAGACTAAGGCAAACGTGTAAAATGGAACTACAAAGGATGTTCACAGATAAAATCGGTCCACTTCCTGGGGGGAGGGTGGGGCACAAAACTTGGCCCTAAGATTTCTAGCATGGACTATAAAGGGAATCCCAGCTGATTACATAATTTGTAATGTCTAAGGTAAAGACAAACCAATTGGCCTAAAGCCAGACAGTTTTTTCTAGCAATAATAATAGTAAACACTTACATAGTGCCAGGCACCATTTATTATACCCCCTCAGCAATGATCCAAAGGAGTGCTAAAAACTATTAGCAGCTGTTTACAGATGGTGAAATGAAGGCTCTAGAAGTTAATGACTCACAGGTCACACCCTTAAACCTTGCCTGGAGGGCTGGCTCCAGAGTCCCTGCAAATTCAGCCTGAGGCTGGAATTCAGACAGAACAACTTGTAACCACTACACAACCTCCTCGGTTTATCAGAGAGCAAACTGTGGTGTAAGACTAACAGCCTCAATAACATTCTTCCAGCAGGCACAGTGGCACATTTTGAGGGGCTTTTTACATTGGGCTCTAAATGTAAAGTTAGGCAGATAGTTGCACTATTGGCTGGACCACATCACACCGCTGCTTAAAACTCTCTAATGGCTTCCTCATTGCCCGGAGAATACCACCTAACCTCTTTGGATGATCTGACCCCCTTCAAACATCAACCTCTTACCACTCTTCCCTCCACCATGGTAGAGCAGCTTCCCGAGGCTTCTTTCTGTTCTCTAAACATGTCAAACTCATTTCTGCCTTGGGGCCTTTGCACTTGTCCTTAGAAATGACCCCCTATGCCATTTTCACATAGCCGGCTCCTTCTTGTCTTTCAGACCTCAGGTCAAATGACTCTTTCCAAGAGATCCCTTCTCCATCATAATAATTTATGATGTCCCCTGTCCTCCCAACCTGCAGTAACTCTCTATTAAACTCGCTGTTTCATTTTCCTCATGGCACACTGATCACCATTTGAAGTTGTCTCACTTATTATTTGTTTATTGTTTGTGTTCACTACAAAACTGTCAGCTCCATGGGAGGGAGAATCTAGCCTCTCTTCTTTACTGCTGATCTCCCAGCACCTCAAATATGCCTAACTTACAGGAGGTTCCCCAATAAATGTTCACTGAAATTGAAAAATTAATTGCTTCATAAATTGAAGACAATTTGATCCTCACCATGTTGCTTTTAATTTGAGTTAGGAAATGTAGGTTAGCTACTCACACAACCCAGCCTCACAACTGCTTGAAAGCCCCACCTCGGTCCAGGCAGCCTAGGGAGCAGACAGCCTGCCCAACCACCACTGGATGCTGGGATTCAGCCAACAGGGATGCCCACAGAAATAGTCCTCCAACCACTGAGGACTGGATCCTGTAGGCATTCTCCAGCTGACGGGCGCTGCTCCTGTGCAGAATTCAGCCACTTGCCCAGGAGTTTGTAGCATTTCAGAGCCGTGCACTGGAAGGCCATCAAAAATGTGTCAAGTGTCTCAAGCCCTGGGGATTATGGAAGCAAATAAACATCAGTCATCTTGGCTGAACATTTGCCAGGCATCAATCAAGTCAATACCCCTTCCATCAGGAGCATGCAGTTAAGTTTCCAGCTGCCAAAGCACATTGGTTGCCACAGACTGAGGCCAACCCAATGCATATAAATATTAATTTGGCAGAGGATCAAGAATTTTCTGACTTCCAATCAACTAAAGCCTCCATTTATCCATAGAAGCCAGCAGACAGCTTTCTCTATCTCTTTATCAAAGATTGATAGGAAATGTGTGTTCTACCCACAATCAAAACTATAATCTGATGTGACAGGCAGGGGTTCCTATTTGGTAATAAGTACCTCATCAAACAGACAAGCACTTAGTTCATTTCTCTCTAGTGTATGTTCTCAAAAGCAGGCCTGTGTCATTCAAAACATCAGGCATCAAAGAGGATAAGGAACCATGCTCTTAGTATACCAACAAATCTAATTAAGTTATAAATATATCAAATGACCTATTTCTCACATAACTGGCTTTTACTTTTGCCTACATTATTTTCCTTCGACATGAAACATGCCATACAAGAGTGGTAGGTCCTTGATTCCTCTCATTATGTAAACATAGACTTGTTTGCTTGAAAAAGATTTTAAAAATAAGGTGGTGACTTGCTTGGGCTAAAAACCACAACTCACAACGAATGTAAAGCTATCTAATCTGTAGTTGCTATCCCAACCCCACTTAGAATTCTGTAAGGTCTCTGTGAAACCCCATTAACCCAAGGACCTCTCTCAATGGCTTGCTGCCTGTGCTTGGACACAGAATGATGAAGTGGGTGAAACATGAAGTGAGCTCGCACCGTGGGGACAGAGAGAAGGTCCAGTAAGTGCCTGTAGCATGTGGGTTTGTAGATGTGCCCAAGGCAAGAAAAGACACGACCAGGTAAACCACGGACAGTGACCTGAAAATGACCAAAGGGCCAGATGGGTCGGGAGGGGTGGGTGTGTATAGAGAGATTGGAGAAGCCAAGCCCACGATCACATTGAGAAGAGACTGGAAGGAAGGTGTTTGCAGTGCTGTCTGCAATTGTCTCCATATAATTCAGGCTACAAAAAGCCGTTCTGACTGGGACGACAGTGATGGAAATGACGGCAGGCCTCTGAAGAGGGTGTGGAGGATGACGAGACGACATGCCTCAAGACTGGGAGCGAGGGAAGAAGGTGACAAAGCCAGAACCCTGAGTTATCTACTGCTCTTGCAAGAAGCCTGGTGTGAGAAAATTGAGCACAAGGAAGAAATGTTGAGATGAAATGAATGGCAATGTCTCATCCAGATGGGATATGATTAAGAAGTGGAATTACTCTTGCACCTCCCCAATAACACTTTGTCCTCGCTTCAACGCTTCCTATCTCTAGGAGGCCCCAGATCTAGTCATCAGATCTTACTGGCCTTTCTCATATCCGCATAAAATCAGCACAAGTCCTAACAGCTCAAGCTCAGACTGTTCCAACCGTCTCTTTGACTTCACTTCAGATTCTTGGCCTTCAGTCGAGGCAGCCAGGATCATCATGCCCAAACAAAGCAAACCAAGGAAAAGGGCTCCGCAAAAGGCCACTCACTGATCTGTGATTAAAAGAGGGGATCATGTGTAAAGTGGCCAGTAACTAATGCCTTTCCTTGTCACCTGTCCCCTGGGCTATCACTCTCTTCATTCTTAGAAAAGCAAACATGTTTTGTAACCTCTCAGCCTACACATGATCACATATAATAACTAAAAAAAAAGCAAAAATAAGTTATATTATTGTAAACCACACAACCCTTTTTCCTTTCTGAACTGGTACGTATGCAATTTTGACTGCTTTTTAGCTGATATAGACACATGTTATGAGCCTAAAACTCTATGGAAGATTACAGAATACATCACAGAAATGGAAGAAAGTACCCTTCCCTTTCATTTGTAATCAACTAAGATGACTAGCTGTAACCTTATTGAGAAAACAGACCCAAAAAGGAGATTTCATTGTGCTAAAAATCGAAATAGAGGAGAAAGGAGATTCCATTGTGCTAAAAATCGAAATAGAGGAGGAAGGTGGACTAAAGCATCAAAAAGCCACATGCTGATTATAGTAGTAGCTGCAGTCTCACCCACTGCCAAGGAGCTCTGGTTCTGCTCCACTGGACAGAGGAGCAGGAGGCAGCTGGGCCTCAAACATGGAACATCCATGGAGAGCCTCAGCAGGGAGGGCGGCAACACGACAGGGGAAGCATCGAGTCAAAAACCAACAAGCACGAGCCCCCCCGCCCCCACACCTGCCCTGCGAAAGCTGCTGCTGGGGCCAACGGGAGGTACCCTCACCTCTGACCTGATACAGCTTGATTTTGAGTTTCAAACCTTTTTAATTACCTAGATCACACCTGCTTAATGCAGAGGAAAAAAAATGAGACTAGAGCAAAAAACAGTAAGGAAAATCATCTACATCTGCCACCCAATAAGCACTGTTTTATTTGGAGTAAAGTCTTTGGACAATTATTTTTGTAGTATATGTGTATGGAAATACATCTTTTTAAAAACAAAACTGAGGCTTCATACCCATTACAATGGCTATTATTAAAAAAACAAAAGCAAAAAAAACAAAAGCAGAAAATAACAAGTGTTAGCAAGGATGAGAAGAAACTGGATCACTTTTACATTGCTGGGGGTAATGTAAAATGGTGCAGCCACTATGGAAAACAGCATGGCAGTTCCTCAAAAAAACAGAACTACTGTATGACCCAGCAATTCCGCTTCTGGGCTTATACCCAAAAGAAGTGAAAACCAGAACTTGAATGGACATTTGCACAGAGCAGCAATAACAAAGGCCAAAAGGTAGAAGCAATTCAAGTGCCTGGATGAATAAATAAACAAAATGTGGTATATGGGTAATGGAATACTATTCAGCCTTTAAAAAGTCAGGAAATTCTGACATGTTACATCATGGATAAACCTTGAAGATATTATGCTAAGTGAAATAATCCAGGCACAGGGGAACAAATATTGTATGATTCCACATATATGAAATAACTGGAGTAGTCGAATTCTCAGAGACTGAGAGTAGAATGGTCGTTGCCAGGGGCTGGGGGAGGGAGAATGGGGACTTATTGTTTAATGGGTGTGGAATTTCAGTTCGAGAAGACTAAAAAAGTTTTGGATACAGATGGTGGTGATGATTATACAACAATGTGAATACACTTAATGTTACAGAGCTGTGCTCTTAGAAACATTTAGGATGGTAAATTTTACATTACATATATTTTGCCACAATTTAAAAAACAAAACTCTAATCATGCTATCTGTAATTTACTCTTTTCATTTAATTTGTTACCATGAATGCTAATAAATATACTTTGATCATTCTAATGGCTGTAAAGTATTTGATTGTATGAAATACAATAATTGATTTTACAAACCCTTTATTGTTGGACAGTGAGGTTGCCTCTGATTTCTCTCCCCCCACCCCCACCCACTAAAATGCTGTGTGATTCAACCACGTGACCTGCCAGGTCAGACCACATTCCTGATATCACTCTGCTGGACTCACTATGGACATTCACAAATATTCTGAAAATCTTGCACTTCAGTCAGAGAACTTCTATTTCCCCACCATGGAAATTATTTACTAACTACTTAACCTTTAATATATTTATAATTAATAATAAACATAATGATTACTATTTTAAATCAAGTATTTATTAAGAACGTCTCCACTGGTAAACCTACTTTGGAAGAAAGAAATTTAGAAATGTTGCTCATTGAACATGACACCATGGGCAATATTCAAAATATTGAACAAGCGGCTAAGAGAGGCACCCACTACTCAGGGGAGAGGCCGGCTGAACACAGGCTCATTATGACAACCCGGAGTCCCTTCTTTGATACTTACGGCCTGGGAGGACTTCTGGTCCTTCCAGTGGAACGCCCCTCAGGTTAAGAGTGCCGAGTCCCTGGCTTGATGTGTGGCCTCCTGGCTGAGTGCGGCACCTCGCACGCAGGAGGCCAGAGCTCCTGGCACATGCAAGGAGGCTCCAGGAATCTGAGCCACAAACATTCACCTCCTTAATGCCCACTAATTTCCTACAAACACTCACCAGGGCACTGAAGACTGAACACAACAGTGAGAATCGGAAGGTTCTATTCCCTGCCGGAGGCCTACATTTTCTCTCTCCAAAATCATCAGTTTTGTCTCACTTGCTGGACCCAGCAAAGCTCCATTTGTTGAAATTGGAGATAAGGGCAGCCACAAATGCTTCTTATCCCATTTTCCCACACAGTCTCCCAGGTCCTAGCTCCCAGCTTCTTATTCTAGTGACCTCACCAGAGTCACACTGCAGAAAGCCAGGCCTGCGACAGGACTGCTCCCTGCAGAAGGCTACCTGGGGAGCTCCCAGCTCCCGCTGGGCTCTGCACCCCCTGAGGGACTCCCTGACTGTGCTGAGTCCTCATAGATTAACTATAGAAAATCCCCACAATCAGCACAAGGGCAGATAAGATTTTCTACAATGCTGTGTTTTCCATTAAATACCAAACTGGAACGAAATAAACCAGATGTTACCTTGTAGATAGAGCTAATTGTGGTTTATAATTTGTGGTTATTTGGCATATTAAGGCAACAGGCCAAACAGAATGCCAAAAGTAACCTCCCTCTCCTTATAAATACAGTAATCTCGCTTACCCAGAAATCACCTACCCAGAAATACTAGCTAACAATATTGAAATCTGTGCAACTGATTCACAGGAACAGACCAACGTGTCCGACTTGCTTACTTTTACTCTAGCGATCTTTCCAATAGGCTATTACTTGTTTTTCAACAAATGTGAACTCCGGGAGGGCAGGGACATCGCTGATGCGCCTGCAACAGGAACGGATCCTAGGTATCCCTCGAAGGGTGAGAGCCTGAACCTTTCCACGTCCTCTAGACTAGACTGTGGCCCTGTGCCCTATGCCACATCTCAGCTACTCCGCACTTGAGCCCCCGAAGATGTTTGACTTTGTAACCTCTGGTTTAAATGCTGTGAGACCATTTTCTTGTAAAAATAACTGGTAAGATTTCTTGTAGGAATATCAGTATTCTCTCTGTGCTCTTGTGTCTGCTGGGTATCTGCTTAGCGAGCACCCTGCACTTCCCTGCCAAAATAAACGTTTTGTTTTTTACTACATTGCAAACTCCTTCAGACCTGTTATTAGGGCAAATTGTTTGAATTGAGCTGAAAGGGAAATTTTAGCTCGTTGGGTAGCCTTCACTGTTTGAAGGTTCTCCAAATTAATTCTACCTGGACAGGCACAGAGTCTAAGTAATTGCTTTAATCCCTTCGTATTACCAGGCATGCCATAGCAACTAAGTGGCATTGTCCGTTTTTATTGGAACTCCAGCACTTCTTTTGGATTAACATTCTGTACACGTTACAACAGTTTTGTGGTCAATCTGATATTTCCAATAAGGGCCAGGAAGCCACTAAATCCATGATAGGCAAACCATTCTTGCCAAGGCCTAATTCAAAAAATAAAAGGAAATTAAGATGTTTAAGAGGTATGTTTTATTTTTTTGTATTAAAAAATGAAAATGGCTTATTGAGTCTTATTGGGGAAAGGGGAGATCAGAAATGTGCATTCTTATAATGTAGAACAGCAGCTTAATTGATCAAAAGACTGTCACTACTTTTTTAGTCAGGAAGTTTCTGTCCAGCCATCTCTGGGAAATCACCACTCAGGGGCAGCTGGGCAGTTTTCTGACCTTTTATGTTTACATAGCACTCTACCATCCACAAAGTACGTTATCAGGCATTCTCTATTCTCCAGACAACCCCCCAAAAGACTGCTTACCACATGCCCACAATCCCAAAATAACAGAAATTGTACGTTACCCCACTGACTTAATAGCTTTCCAAAAAAAAGAAAACGTTAAGAAACACTGGTATATTAACTACATACATCTAACATCATTCACATCTCATTTCAGAAACATTAAAACGAGGAGGAAAATAGTGCACTTTAGATTTGGAGAAACTGAGATCAGACTCTTCTAGTTTTGAAGCAACTTACCCAAAGCCAGTCCATGGCTGGACCTGCAGAACTAGGGCCCAGGCATCTTCGTGTCTCTCATGCAACAGCATCCGGGCCCCACAAGTGCAAGCGCTGAAGAAACAGAGATGAGTGAGGGGCCACGCCTGGCCCTCCTCCCAACCTCTGTACGGTAAGGGGCTCTGCACTGTGTTTTCCCAGGCAGGTCCGCGTCAGGTGGAAAGCCAGACCAGCACAAACAGCTATCCCTTTCCCCAAAGGGCTGGCTGCTGGAACACTCTGTTGCTGCTAAACCTGGGAGTATCCTGGTTCCCAGGGCCAGCATGCCGTGAACCTCACCCGGGTAGGTCCTGGAGAGAGGAGGACAGCTCACTCCTGAGCCAGCCTCTGCTCTCACAGCTGTTCCATCTGGGCTGGAGAAGGTCACACCTGAGGTTTCCTTAGGCACTCTGAACACACGGAGAAGGCAGCCTGGGAGCACACCCACCAAACTCTGAGCCACGTAAGCCTGAGTTATGGGAGAATGTGGGGGAAGCAGAACGCCCTTTACTCCCTTCTGTAAAGTCTGAATTATTTTAGAGATAAGTTTGAAAATTGAAATCCAGAAAAAAGAAACTAAATGAAGAACACGTAATTTGAATGCAGAAAGATTTGGGTTGAAATCCAGGCTTTCTCCTTGACCGACTGGGTCCCCGGGCAGGAGCAGAGCCCCCTCGGCCTCCATGTCCCACGTACTTCATAGGGTTGTGCTGTGGTCCTCCCCGGTGACTGAGTTGCTGGCACAGCACTCTCCCCACCTTCCTCTCAGCCCTGGTTACACTGTGTGGTCAGTCTGTCCATGGGCCCCTCTGAGGCAGGGGTGGTCCCTATCTTTTTCTTTTGCTTATCACTATACCTGACATGTTAGTCTTTAAAATGATCTGGGGAAATGTACAGGCAGAGAACAAAACAGATATATGATTTATATCATATACACTATGGTCACAACTATGATTTCTTTAAAAATCTATTTAAGAAGAGTGGCAGTTCCTTCCTCTGAGTTTCCATTGCTACATGCCTGCATTCACCAATATATCATGTGGGAGATAGAAAGAGATGGGGAGAAGTATTTTAGGGGTTGTTGAAAACAGTACATGGAAAGTGGAGTCACATGAATGAAAGTCTTCCTACCTCCACCACACTGCCAAAATAAATACTCCAGATGTATCCTTCGTCAGCAAGAAAAGTGCATCTCCCACTTTATTTTTCCCATCAATTTATGCAAAGATTGTCTTAAGACTATAGCAGAGGCCCTGGCGTGAGGAACAGAACTGTGAATAAAAAGCAGATGTGTCTGAAAGATAGGTCATCAGGGAGTCTATTTCAAGATGCCCCAGGATGCCTCAGGAGCAGTCCCTCACCATCAGAGAAAGATGAATAAAAATGCACAAATTTCATGTCTTCCTGGGACATTGGGATTAATGGGGAATAATTGATGTGGGCTGGATTTCCTCAAAATCCAGTACAGGCTGAGCCACAGAAACACTGTTTTTATTACAGTTGCAGGGGGAGCCTGGGAAATGTAAGCTGCATGGTAACAGAACAGTTCAGCTTTTCTGGAAATATTTTATAAGCCCAGACATATGAGAAACACCATAGATGCGAAAACATGAAGAGCATGAATGGACCTGGAGATTATTGCTAAGAAAATAAGCTAGCCAGAGGAAGACAAACACCATATGATCTCACTTATATGTGGAATCTAATGAACAAAATACATTGACAAACAAAATAGAAACAGAAGCATGGACACATGGAACAGACTGACAGCTGTCAAGGGTGGGGGTGGGGGGGACTGGAGGAAAAGAAAGTGAAGGGATTAGACAGAGAACAAATATGCATAAGACATAGTCACAGACAACAGTGTGAGATGGCCAGAGGGAAGGGGGTGGGGCCTGGGAGGAGGCAGGCAGAGGGGGGAAAATGGGGACACTTGTAATAGTATTAATAATAAAAGTAAAGAAAAAATAAATAAAGCAACAGTCTAGAGAATTGAAAGAAAGAAAGAAAGAAAGAAAGAAAGAAAGAAAGAAAGAAAGAAAGAAAGAAAGAAAGAAAGAAAGAAAGAAAAAAGAAAGATAGAAAATGCAAAATCTCTAAGTAACACTACAAGTGTAACTGAACGCAGTTCCAACTGCCCACCGCCACAAAAACCAGTGCCTGAGAGGCATGTGCTGATGTAAAGGAAAGTGGTTTATTTTCAGGTGCAGATCACCTGGAAGATAGGGTACTCATGTCACAATGCCCATCTTCTGGAAGATGGGGGGTCTCATGTCTCAAAGCCCATCTCTACATCTCAGTGGAAGCAGAGGTTTTCATGAGGAGGCAGAAGGGAACAGAGCAAAGAGATTAAGGGAGGGGTTGAGAAGTTCTCTATGTGCAGACGAGCACAGTTCATTTGGATAAGGCAAGTATGGTCCCGTATACATCATCCTGGTTTAGTCATCCCTGTTTAGTCATCCTGGCTCCACTGTCGAAGGTCGGCAAATCTCTCGGAGCTGGGATGCCTGAAGGTCAGGATCTGTATCTTCTGAAGTTAGTTCCTAGGATTCTTATACAAACATGCTGTTCGTCTACAAGCTCCATATTAGTCAGAGTCCCCACTTTCAGAAACAATGTCAAAAGAATGGTGGATGGGTTACAATTCCCTGTTACAGTTACACGAGTGTGTCATTTTCACCACTCAAAAACCTTCCATGAACCAACCAGCCAATAAGTATAAAAAGTTCAAACCCTTTGATCTAGCCATTCTCCTTCAGGGAAACTATCATAAAGATATAAAGCAAAATAGGGAAGAAGTTCACTTCACAATGATGTTCAAAGCAGGGCAATTTATAACACCAAAAAAAAAAAAAATCCTCACTACTTACTGACTTCATTGCCTGAGAGGACTCTTGACCATTAAACCTCAATGCAATAAAAATCCAGGCCTGTACCTGTAATATATTAATAATTAATAACAAACATAATGATGAATACTTAATCTTAAAAATATGTATTACATACTTCCACACTATTTAACCTACTTTGGAGGAAAGAAAGTTCAAAATGTTACTAATTCATGAAACACAGACAAAACAATATATACAAGAGCCTAATAAACATCTGTGAATCCATCTATGATTTCAAAAGCACAAATATGAAAAAAAAAACCAGCCCAAACCCTTGTATTTCAGGAAATAAAGGAAGAGTAGGAAGAAAAGCATCAGGTGTTCTGAAAGTACACATAAACTTGTGTTTTGCAAACCCCTCGTGCACTGAGCCCTGAACTAGTTGGCTAAAGACAATCTGTGGCAAATAACAAGGCAATTGTCAGAGGCCACTACTTGCTCACACAGGCCAAAAAAAATGTGGAACCTCTGGGTGAAACCGTGGTAGGCAGTTAGACGGCCATGAGCAGAGCAATGACATAGGCCGGGTACAGAAGGTCACCAGGGCGGAAAGTCCTGGGCACCTAGCAATGACAAAACTTGGAAAACAAGGACCTCAACCCGAGGATAGCCTTTCTTCCCCTAGCTTATCGCTGGTCATGGGGTTTAGACCCCCTGACCTTTCATATCACTGGATATGCAATTCAGACCCTCCCCTGACCTTTCCTACCCTGGCATGTTGCTAGTCATGTGGGTTAAATCCCCTTAGAGGGGGCAGTAAGCCCCCAGGACAATGAGGTTCTGACTCACATCAAATACATCTAGGCCTCAGTCATGTTTCAGCTCCAGGCCCAGAAAAGCAGCAACACCAGACAAGGAACTCCATGGCTGACATCAGGACCAGCTGCGTGGACTAATGCCCCCCTGCCCTGGCCCCAACCAATCAGTAGAGACTACCACCCAGAAAGGACATACCTGGAAAGCTATTGGGATCCTCCCCTGAGACCTCCAGATAAATACTCTCAAGACAGAGGATCCAGTGAGGCTCTCTCTAGGGAGCACCCAGCCTCTTTCCCCAATCCTTTTCCCTAGGCACGGTTTCCTTGTCTCTCTCTTTCTCCTAAGCTCCGAAGATCCTCCTTTTGCCTCTGTAATTTGGTTCCTAAGCCCATTTCTTCTACGGCTCACTTCTCCTACCTCTGTGACTTTCTAAATTAACTTTCCTTTATAGTTTGAGTCTTTACTCTGAATTCTTTCTTAGCCAGAATGCAAGTACCAAGGTTGCTGAACCAAGGTCTGGTCTGACTCTACTGGTTTAACCTGGTTCTTGCCACCGACAAAACTGAGCCCACATCCACTCTGTGTCCCTACCCTTGAGCCTTACTGTTCCAGATTCAGCTCACCTGAGACCAGAAATAGACCATTCAGTACAATGCCTTGAGTACACTGGATGCTTGGTGTGTGTTTAGTGAGCAAAAATGAGAATGCATTTAAGTCCATAGCAAGTGTATGGAACAGGTAAGTGCTCAATAAATGGAAGCTGTTATTATTATACTTGTTGTTATTATTAATAAATGAATAATTAGCATTTGTATAGTTCCTTAAAGTTTATACAGAGTGTTTTCAAGTCCCACAATGATCCTTAAACAGAAAACAGAGACTCACAGAAACTGGCAATTTTTCCAAGTTCATACTGCCAGCAAATAGTTGAAGTCGGAGACTTGACCACTAACCAAGGCTCTTTTCCCTTGACAAGGCTGAAATGTCATAATAATGGCCCCCGCCTTCTCTTGGAAATAAACATCTAGTCCCTCTTAATCAAGAATTACAGCAGTCCTGTTCCCCCTGCCAGTCATGGACTGAATGACAGAAAAGGCAGTGATCCAATCCTTGCCAATGACTTAAGGAAAAGTCTTTCGGGAACTTCTGGGAAATGTTTCCTCACTACTGAGGAGACATGAAGACATGCTTTCTCCCCTCCCACCGGGTGTTTCTTATCTCTGTGTAACACTTCAAACTATTGCGGTCATTTTGGGACCATGACGGGAATCAGGTTGGGAACATAACCAACTCATGGCAGGGACAGAGTCAAAAGAATCACAGAGAAGCAAAGTCACAACCCAGACATTCTGCTCCTGAACTTTCTACTACATGAAAGAATTCTTCTCCTAACTAGTAACGCCAGTCCAGGTTGGAGTTTCTGTGCCTTTTACCCCACCGACACATTGTCTGTACAAGCCCGTTACGTATCAGACTCAGACACACAGCTCAACCCCAAGGTAGCAGCTCCATGTCTTCATAGAGGGGGCTGTCTAAGCTTATATCAGCTCTGATTTTGATTTCCGTAAGTCCTAAATAGGCAGGAGAGAAAAGGAGACACTGGTGTGCACAGCTGTACAAAGGGAACACATACTGCTGGTTCCCATCACACGACTAACTATAGAAGCAAAGCACCACACTGATTCCCACTGAAGTTTCCGGCCCCTCTCCCATGACCCCCACCCCCACAAATGACAACAAACTCTACATCTGGAAGCCTGATGATCTTCAGCTGCCTCTCTCTTCGCCCAGACAGTGCTGCATTGTGTACTACCCAGAGAAAAGAAAGAGGAGGGGACGGAAGAGGAAGAGGACATTTCATCACAGCACGCAGTCCTTTCTTTCCAGGGCAATAACGACCATTTGGCTAAAGCATCCAAAGTTACTTGTGAAATGTGTTGTTTTGCCAATTGATACTGCAAGTGCTTTTACTCAAAAACTACAGCACAAAATATAAGCTATTCCACTGTCCTTTAACAAGACAATGAGTGATTTTTATTGTATACCAGATATCAGCTAATCTTGCATATCTTTCCTGAAGACCACCACATGTTTGAGGTGCAGCTGTCTAAAGCCCAGACCCATCTTCAGGGCTTCTGGGCACCATCCTCCGATGAGAGACACAGTCTAGTCAGCATCTACCCAACATCTCTGCAGATCACAGCCTCAACCTTGACCTTGTCATGTCCCATAAGATTCACCTCCAATCCATTTGTCATGTACTCCCAAAGCCACTCCATCAACCTATCATCACTGGTGCCACCTTTCACTTCTGAAATCTGGGGTTGTTGAGAGAATCAATTATCCCTTGCTAACCCCAACTTTCTATCCTCCACGAGTTTCCAGCTCCTCAACTAGTAATGTGCTTTGTTTTCAATCCCCTTGAGCCCTTAGGCCCTTGCTCTTGCATTTTCTCCCATTTCATCGGCCGGTCCTGCTCTCGTTTCTTTCTCCTTAGAGGTTAGAATTCATGATCCAGCACATCAATTGCTCTTTCTCCAGCACCCCCACTCCTTCCACCTCACCAATCTCCAATTCCCCATCAGTGCAAACATCCAAACATTTTCATTCCTATAACTGGTAAAGCAAGTTTTGCTAGAGGCAATCTCTCAACCTTGCAGTTTAATGATGCAGCATAATTATCATTTCCAACACAGACTGAGTTCTTGGGGTGGCTCAGCAACTGTATGTAGTACCTGTTTTGTGCACACAATGGTTATTCAAAATCTTAAGTGCTCTACAGACCCACCATTTGCAGTAGTATGGCATGATGGTCAACAGCTCTGCATCCTGGTTTTGCCTCTTACTGTACAACCTCAGGTGAGGCACCTAATCCCTCAGTGCTTTCATTGTCTCCTTTGTAAAATTAGAATAATAATTTCATCTTCCCAGGGTTGTTGCAAGAAATTCATTAGTTAACAGATAAAAGTAATTTTAATAATGCGTACAACATAGAAAGCGTCTAAAACATGGCAGTTAACATTTTGTAGAAAGAATGGGCTGTTGCATGGGTTTTCCTCCAGCTGCTTTCCTTCGGCATTCGCTCCAGTTTATTCACACCTGCATGCACCCTCACCTCTTTTGTGCCTTTCTCAAAGAAAGACATGTCCTTTTATATTTCATTTCTCCAATAAATATCCTGTCTCCTCTTTTCTCTTCTTTTGAACCTAGACCTTTTCACTGGGTACTCTTAACCCTATAAATTTATTCAAGTGTCTATCATCTTGAAAGCAGGAAGGAAGAAAGTGAGTTAGAAAAGAAGGGAAGAGAAGGAAAGACAAGGGAAGAAAACCCCCTTCAGCCTCTCTAGATACCACCAGTTACTTTCTTCCCATTGCAAAGCCAGCCTCTTACGGACCTGTGCACACTGTCTCCTCATCCCTTTTCTCACGGCCACCTCGGTGGAATGGAATTTGCCTCCTGCCTCCCTTACATACCACTCAAGCTCAAGCTGTTGTTGATAATGCACAAGGAGTCCTAACTCTGCCATTCTTAATTAACTGGCCTCTCTGTAACATTCAGCACTGCTGACCTCTCTCTCATTACTGACCTCTTTCTTCCTGGAATTTCCATGACAGGAGTCTCTCTTGCTTATTCTTTTGCCCCCCACCACCAGACCTGTGCTTCTTACTTCATTTGTTAAATCCTTCTTCTTCTGACCACTCATTATTTATTATGTCATTTATTCATTCATTCAGTAAACATACTGAACACTTACCACATGTCAGGCACCATGACCACTGCTGGGACCAGTTAGGCAGGGACAGCTGAAACACCTCCAGAGGCCACTACCCACAGTGAGACACAGCTACTCGGACAGCGGAGCAATGCAGAGGAGCAATGGCAGTGACACTGTACATTAAGCTCAGTCCCTGCCCTAACAGTTGGTGTAGTGAAAAAGACCAACACATGCTAGACAATTAGAGTTGAAAAAGGAAGGTACAAATGAGACAGGATGGTGAAAAAATTCCTTGGCAAGTAGAATACAGACACTGAGACAGAGAGCAGAACACAATGGCTGAGATGTGTCAGAGGCTAGAAGGCCCCAGTGCCTGGAGGGGTCAAAACTGGAAAAACAAGGACCTCACCCCCAGGGTAACCTCTTCTCCCCTGGCCTTTCCTCCATGGAGATAACATCTAGGTCTCAGTTGGGTTTCAGTTCCAGGCCCAGAAAAGCAGCAAAACTAGGTGGGTGAGGCCAGGACCAACTGCAATGACTAAGAACCCCTGCCCAGTCACTGACCAATCAGTGGAGACCATGACCTTGAAAAGGCCAACCTGGAGAACTGATAAATATTCTACTGCAACCCTCCCCTGCAACCTCCCCTAAGATTCCTGTCTGCAAGAAAGAGATAAAAGCCTCAGGACAAAGGACCCAGCATGCCTGTACCACTGGCTCTCTCTCTGAGGAGCAGCCAGCACCATCTCATTTTCCTTCTTCTCCCCACCATTCCCCATTCCTTTCTTCACAGGCACACATTTCCTAAACTCTAAGGCACTGGGCAGCTGGCAGCTTGTCCTAGGTTAATCCCCCAAGCCTGTCCCCAAAGCCCCCTTTTCTCTGACTTCTCAGTGAGCTAAGGCAGGCCAGCCAAGGCTCTCCTATTGTTTCCGCTATGCTAAGCCCTTCCTTGTTTCACTGTCCCCAGCTTTAATAAACGTACCTTCATAGTCAAAAGGACTCCTGTTGTGAAATCTTTCCTACACATTGCCAAGAACCCACACTTACAACTGGCCCTAGACAGACCCACTCAGGACCTAGACAGACCCACTCAGGGCCCAGTAACACGAAGACCAAGGGCTGCTCTGGGTAGAATGCGAACACATATTAGTTATTCTCCACAATTTTTTGACCCAGTTCACACTTCACTCTACCCATACTCCCCATGTAATTAAATCTAATCATGTGATGTCAATCAAGCCTATTAGCCAGCTCAAATTTTGTATTGCTTGCACAGATTATCAAATTGCTGACCAAACATCTCTACCACATTGATACAGGGCAGCAAGCACCAAAAATAATAAATATAAATAAAGCAAACGTCTTATTATGAGGCATTAGCCTTATTTCCTGTCTGAATCACTTCAACAGACCCCTAGTTTATCACCCTCCTGGACCTGTTCTTGAAGTCCCATGCAGGGTTATCAGTTTGAAACACAAGCTAATTTTATCACCAAACCCCACTCCTGTCCAACTTCCCTATTTAAAAGACTTTGAGGACCACTCTCAGCAGCCAAAACAAAATCAAAACTTCTTGTATCTTAATGTGAAACACAGGACCCCAAATGACCCAGCTCCTGCATGCCAGCCCCATCAAACCCCCTGAAGAACCAAGCACTTCTTTCAATCCACAGTGCATTTTTCCATGTCAGCACTTTGTAGCAATTGCTCCTGTTGCCTAGAAAAGCCTCCCGGGTTGTTTACCTCATGAATTTCTGATTCTCTAATAGTTTGAGCAACATAGAGCATGGGGTGCCTCTGCTCTAAACTTCTCTAAAAGCAGTTATCTGTGGGACTCATCACAACGCTGTGATTGTCTGTCCCCACACCTGCGTCTCCCAGGGGATGGCAGCCTCTGCGTCAGAGCCCTGTCTATTCTCGGGGGCCTTCAGCACCCGGCAGTGCCCAACACATGCTGGGTACTCAGCCTGATGCAGGGGTAAGCTCACTGGGTTACTTTAACACTATTTCATCACAGTATTTTTTATTAGGGACTTCAAAGGTAATTAATTCTATTTCACCTAATTCAAATACCTCTTCTCCAGCTTAACACTATTAAAACCATAAAACATTAAACCGAAACTTTACCTTAACATAGCTTGTATTTGCAGCCAATTGGGTGTCTTATTGTGTGAAAATTTATAAAGAAAGCAGAATGTGCCAGGATGATTCTACAATGATGATTTTCATGCATATGCTGCTCAGTATTTAGGTAGACCTTCATCTCTAATACAATTAGTATATGGTCACCTATGTTCTATCTTCTTTGAATGTTTAAGGTAATCAAAGAAGTCAACCTAAAGAAGTAAAAAGAGAAAAAATGTGTGGGGCTTAATTTTTGATACAATGACCAATCCTTTTATCATTGGAACACCCAATTAAGGAAAATATTTTTGACAGTATCTTATTTATAAGACGTGTTTATTCATTATCCCGGTATTAGACCTTTTCTAAGAAGGCTTATGTGTTTTTAAATTAAGTTACGCATTGTTGCCTGGTGAGCCTTGTAACTAGATTTGCCAAACAGCGGGCCAGCACTGAAGGCAGGGTCTGTGTTCGTGAGACAAAAAGAAGCTTCGGACCCAAACGGAAAGGTACTTACCCCTGGGCCTCACTGGGACCACACGTAGAATTTAGCAGTCCCTGCTCTAATTCCAAAAGGAAGAACAGAAACATGGGGGAAATGTCTGCATTTTAAAAGTCAAGGAAAAAAGCACAGTACTTCTTAACAAATCATTTTATGCCAAAAATACTACAATGGCTGTCTGCACTGCCGAATCCACTAGCTAAACACTCAAATTTGTCTTCTCATTCTATGTCTAACTATGCATGTAGAAGGAACCCTATAGTTTTGTGCAGAATGTAGGCTTTTCAAAGGCCTGGGCTCAGACGCTATCTGCCACCTCCACCACACACGTGTATACTCAAGCCCCAACACTCTTGACAGTTATGCCCAAGCACATGTGGGCAAACAGCAAGTTAAAATATAAAAAAGGAAACTTCATTGACCAACGTGTATTGGGTTACTGTGAGCACAGAAGAGGGCGCTTGGCCCCGAACAGCACTCCCTCACACGTTTGTCTTTGACGCATCTCACAGCATCTGGCCTCACTCTACAAACACTCTCCTTCGGTAATTGGTTTCACACGCACGACCTAACAGACGCTCTACGCCCATAGCTCCCAATCTGCATTTCTGGCCCAGAGCACCTAACTGCTCATTTTGCTTTCTCTCCCTACAAGCATGGAGGATATGAAGTTAATGAGGCCGAAGTCTTTCCCTGTTTTTTTCAACACAGATGCGCAGTGGTAGCTAAAGAACCATTAGGAACTACCGGAACTGATTTGGCAGGGAAAAGTAAGCAGAAACTTAGAAACCTAGTGGCCTAGTCATTTACAAACATGTTTTTTTCGAGAAATCCTTTGTTCAAATAAAATCTTATTTGGCAACCCAAAATGTGAAATCAATAGCACACCTGCTCAGTTGCAGAAGAGACCACCAAAAGGAACCCTAAGCTGGATGGCCGACATCTTGTCCCCACCACATTGTCCCCATAACAGCCCCTGAAGCTCTGTGGAACTCTCAGAAGTCGGCAAAACACAGTTCAAAACTATTGGTCAAGGCCCATGAAGGTGTTATTTTTAATACACGAGTCAACAGAGAACAATCTGGGAAAACTAACTGGTAATGGTGGAAGAGAATTTCCATGAGTGTTAAAAAATAAGAACAAATGTCATTGCAGATAGAGAAGTGTGCCAGATCAGTGTTTTTTATGTTCTATGTCAGTCACCTCACCACATTTTCTCAAAGACACTGAATACTAATAACAAGGAAAAGCATGCAATTAGTCAAATTTAAGTCATATGAGGCCAGGTTTAAACTGCTATTTTTCTTACATGAGTCCTATATAATGGCTTTCTTATATAATGGTCTTATATTTCCAAAATCTACTTTGATTCAATTAAATAAAAAAATTATTCAGAGAAAAAGTTGAGCATTAGGATTGACAACTCAATCAGTTATGGGAACTCACCATAAACAAGGACGTATCTGCATACATTGTAGAGAATACAGATTCTGTAGAGGAAAAAACCAAATTGTTGTCCTCAAGAAATATACCTGTGACCCCACAATCACGAAAAACACGAAACAAGTTGGTCAGTTAATTGGTGGGTGGACTGTAATGGTACCAGTTTGGTTGATTTGGTTATTTTGACATTGTGTAGCCATAAGTTCAGTAAATCCCATAAGGGGAAAAATCAGTAAAAAATTAATTCAACCATTGAGAAAGCTCCCCATATACTGAGTGGCAACTGTATGAAGAAATGACAAAAAACAAGTTACAAAGATAAAAGTAGTATTATATCAATCCGTGGTTCACAGGCCCGCCTGCACATGGGACTCACTAGGAGAGCTTTAAAGCTACTGAGGCCCTGGTCTATCCCTGGCCTGCTGAATTTTGGCACCAATATTTGCTCCTTCCCAGGGTGATACTAATGTGTAGCCAGGGCTGAGAACCATTGGTATAGACTTGAATCAACTTAGCGATGGATCGCTCCGTTGTCAGACATCAACCCAGACAAACCACTTCTTTCTGACAGCAGTGATGCCTGTGGGTTTGGGCTCCCCCACCCCACAATCCGTGATTAGTTAATGATGATGTTTAACGTTGCTTTTTGCTAGTTGTCTGACTGACCCATGCCTGACGGAAGAGGCAGCACTCCGTTCTCCCTTCAGACAGATCTGACTTGCGGTGGGTGTAGGTTTCAGGCTGGCTTGTTTGTTTGTTGTTTATGGTTCCTTCATGGACTATGAGTGGGGCGTTTCAAAGTTATAGGTTCAGAGACCTGAAATTGCTTTATCAAGAAATACAATTGCCTTCAGCAGGTAACTATGAGCTCAATTCCATGGCAAGTATTTCTACGAAGAAAGTAGAATTACACAACAATTTCAGTTGGTCCCCAAAATATGAAATTACAATCTTAATGTGTAATGTGGTACATAAACCAGAAAATGGTTAATTGTTCTCAGAAATATTTTGAAAATTATAAAGTCAACAAATACTTAAGAATTGGTATAGTTAAGATTTTATGTTACAACTTTGTTTACGTGGATGAACCAGGGAGCCATAGAGAGTTTGGAGGGAAAAGGGTTGTGATTTTTATGGTGACTTGGAACTTGAAAACCAAGTTCAGGTCACCTCTACAGTCTCAAGTGACTAATATTACATCCATAAGAGAGGCTCATAAATGTGGAATTTCTCTGCAGACACAGAGAGATGAGCTATTTTCAAGATACAGTTGTTACCCTAAGAAATTGAAATATTTAAAGCATTCTTAATTGAAGCAATCAGTAAAAGGTGAGAGTCCAAAAGTTGATATATTAGAGTTCAAAATTTATTTCAATTTTAGTCACATAAATAAAAGTAAAATCATTCACCACCTTTGGCTCATGATTGGAGTTCTATGTTGGCTTTCTTGGGAAAACCAGTCCCAGATTTCCAGGTTCCATTTCTTTTTTATTTGTCTGTTTTAGAATGAACACGTGTTAAAATTTTTATTGAACTCATGTGAGATCCAGGCACACGTATGTTATATGGAGGCATATTGGTTTCACCACAGGGGAGGCCCGTTGTCAATGGAACCTCTGCTGGAAGGGCTGGAATTTGCAAGTCTACAGATAAGAGCGGTTTGATATTGCTACCAGCCGCTTACAACATACAGAGCTGTAAAATCTTTAGAAGGAATGCTAATCCCATGAAGCAGATAGCTGGGAAGTATGTGTTGTATACAGACAATGCATTGAGTGATGGTAACTGAGTCACCCAAATGCAAAATTTTCTTTGCAGAAATAATTCTTTCCTCCATTCAGCAAACACCCACAGAGGTCGGAGCATGGAGGCAGGAGCTGCATCCTTAGGAAGGTGTCTTGGTGCAGGAAGAAGAGGCTGCCTCCGACTTCTGGGAGTGGACCTTCAGCAGAGCCAGCTTCTAGGACAGGCGGGTGCTGGGTCCACCACTACATCCTGTTCAATCTTCCTCCAGATCCCAGCCGCTAGCCCCCTGCCCCCAGAGATAACTTCCTGAGCTCTCACTGCTGAACAATCCCTGCCTTCTTGGGGGTGACAGATAACACCAGCTCCCTTTCTCCGCCCTTTCAGGTTCCACCCTGAGGCTGACGCTGCCCTCTGGCCCTTGGCCGCTACCCTCTTGCTTTTGGCAAGCCTCAGTGCCAGGAACTTGAACTGCCCCTGCACCATGAACAGGCATCCTTCTGCTGCAATTCTTAAAAGCATTTATAACTTCATGTCACTTGTGGAAACACCTAAGTACAAAATCCTTCTAGATTTTTTACTATAGTTTCCCAATCTTTTGCAGTTGTCTATTCCATACCTAAGTAGTAATAATAGCTTGTTTGTTGATGTTGCTTTTTTTAGCTTTATAGTCTTTTTTGACTGAGATAAAATTCACTATTTTAATTATCTTAAAGGGTGCAATTCAGTGGTTTTTAGAATCTTCACAATGCTGTAAAACCATTACTGCTATCTACTTTTGGAACATAGCCATCACCCCAAAAAGAAATCTTGTACCTACTATCAGTCACTCTCACTTCTTCCTGGGGCCCATACCCTGACAACCACTAATCTACTGTTTGTCTCTATGGATTTGCTGATTGTGGACATTTCACATGAATGGAATCATACAATATGTGGCCTTTTGTGCTTTCCTTCCCTCACTTAGCATGATGTTGTTATGGTTTCTCTATGTTGTAGCATGTGTTGATATTGTTTTTTAACATGGCTTACTTTCAGGAGCCTATCTGGCAATTAACTTAGTTTTCACAGAAACAGCATTCTCTGTTTGCCATTCACATGACATCAGCTTATGCAGTATTTAATTAAATTACAATAGCAAGTAATACTGGAATGAACAGGACTATGACCAAGCACCACCATCAGTGTGCACCTGAACTGATAAAAGCAAAGTACACCACTTCACTATGATGATAGTTATTTGCCACAGTGGTCTGTGCTCTGAGCAAAAACCAGTACGTGTTTCAGAGGAAAAGGAGGGAGCTGGTTAACCCAATGAGTTATTTTAGTGTTGGTTGGTACTGCATTACCCAGGACGAAAGGGTACAGGAGTAGAGGGTATGGAGGTGTTAAGTTTCTGTTATACAACCCAGCACAGCTTCATCTGGTGCCCACAGGGACATCTTCTGCACATCTTCAAAAAGAAGCAAAGATGTGTTCCCATAAAGATAGTGTACCCTTCTGCCTCTGTAGAAGCTTTACCAGCCTACCCATCTTTCCAGGAGCAGCTCAGGCGTTTCCTCTAGACAGTCTTCCCTAAGTCTTGACTCCTCACAGTGCCCATACGTTCTCTCTCTTACTTTTAATTGCCAACATACTTATCTAACTCATGGTGGTTATAATTGGTAGTACAGCTAGTCACAAAACATCTTTCCTTCCATACCAGGGTGTTAGCTGGTTAAGACGGAGATTCTGTTTCCTAACATCCCCCACAACCACCAGCACAGGAAAAGAGGTGCTCACAGCACAACCTTTTTTTAAAAAAAAGATTTTATTTATTTTTAGAGAGGGGAAGGGAGGGAGAAAGAGACAGAAACATTGATGTGTGGTTGCCTGTTGAGTGTCCCCTACTAGGGACCTGGCCTACAACCCAGGCAAGTGCGCTGAATGGAACTGAACCAGCAACACTCTGGTTTGCAGTCCGGCACTTAATCCACTGAGCCACACCAGCCAGGGCTCACAGCACAATCTTTACACAAATCTTTATCTTTAATAACTGTTCAATAAACATTTACTATGTAACTAATGAATGAGCACATTAGTTCAGTAATTAATTAATGGTATATAACTTCCTACCTGGCCACAGCAACTTGCTCCACTCATCAACATGCAATAAAAGAAGGGGGTGGGGTGGGTGAGGATCCAAAAGAGCAAAGTGGTGGGCAAAGGAAGAAAATCAATCACTGTGGGTGCCTGGCAGCCATGATAAATCATGACTCTCCTCCAAGGGTTTAACAGAGATCGCTTTCAAATAAGATGATAATTCCTGATGCCTTTTGATGTAGAACAAATTAGAAACAGACAGAGACAGTCATTGTACTTAAAACCTTGCCCTGGCTGGGGTGGCTCAGTGGATTGAGTGCTGGCCTGCAAACCAAAGAGTCACCAGTTCAATTCCCACCCAGGGCACATGCCTGGGTTATAGGAGAGTTCCCTGGTTCGGGGCCTCCAGTTGATGTATTTCTCACACATCCATGTTTCTCTCCCTCTCTTTCTTTCTCCCCCCCTTCCCATCTCTCTAAAAATAAATAAATAAAACCTTTAAAAAATATCTCCTTATGTCTTCAAGTGTGGGTTTGTTTTTTTCTCAATTAAATTATTATACCGCTTTCATGAGTGAGTTTTTAGATATACTAGAAAGGTACTCATAAGAACATAGCTTCCAAATAGGCAATTTAAAAAGCAAAGCAATTGGTTAGGTAAGGAATGCATAAACAGTCCCACAATCTGCGCTAAATACTTTTTTTTGGCTGTATACTACTGAAAAACAGCCAAGTTCATTTTGATAGGCCTTTGTTAAAAATAATAAACATGCCTGAGCTTGCAAACTGTGCCATTTCCAAAGAAAAAGGAATTGAGAAAATTAGAAAATGCTTAAAACTGCAGAGTCTGATTAAAAAGAAAAATTTCTGTGGTAACAGATTTACCAATAAGTTATAACTTATTATGGAGGGGAAGGGAGAACAAAATGTAAAGTGAAACAAAGTAAAAACAGAACAGCATCCTCCTTAATAGGTAAGAAGCTACATCTCACAAACTATTGCAATTACAGACTGCAGCACTAACATGGGCCATTAACACTACTGAGAAAACTCATTCTCCCATGCTTCATTAAGTTTAATGTCACCACGGTGATGTCCCTGCACTAAAGGAAATTTAATTTCAGGGACTCTGAATGAATATACATAAAATAACCAAATGGGGGAAATTGTATTCTTGTACAGTAGACTGTCAGTTCATCAAAGTCAATGTAACTTCATCTGAATTTTCTTCTTTATCTTCACTGATTATAAAGTCAGCAGAATCACTGGATTAGAAGGCAGATAATCTGCAACATTCATGTTTATCTCCCTACTTTAGGCAAATTCTGAAATTCTCTTCTATCTGCCTAACAAAATCATGGAAAAACTGTAGTGGATGAACTGTAATTGGAGCTCCACGGAATCAAAGTTCTTTGTTTTGATTGTTGACATGTCCCAAATATCCAGAACAGCACCAGGCACATAGAAGGCACTAGGTATCTGTTCCCTTGAGCTAAAATGAAAGAACATACAAAAATGTACAATATAGTGCTAGAATGCTAAATAAGCTTGTTTAAAATCCCTTTCTCAGCTGTGTTATGGGTCATGGTGTTAATCGCAACACACAAATGGTCTTCATACAAACCACTTTTCTACAGTCCGTTCCAGAGTCCGATCACAACTTCAACCAGTCATCACTACAGGGAGCTAAGGATCAGGCCAAGGAGAGAATGGGGTAAATTTAGTCTTGATTGATTTGATTACTGTTTTGATTACTTCTCTTTCTCTGGAAAGTTCACCTGTGATGTATCAGCACATTCATCTTCATATAAGAAAAATGTAAATATTATTTAAAATTAAGGGTTTCTGTTTTTAAAAACTATGCCACAAAGGTGATTGGACTAAATCAACCTCTCTCATCTATTTCAGAAGCCCACCAGTTTAAAAAAGATAAATAAATAAATAAATAAGAATAGGCAAATGATGTGATTAGGTGATTCCAGTCATGTAACTTTTTGTTCAAAATACCTGTTAGCAATTGAAAACTGAACAGAAAGGGAAGGAGGAGGCCTGGATTCTGGTGTTGGTTCCATACCAGTGACCAGTATGAGCTTAGCCGACCCTTGCCCACTGGAATCTGAGCTTCCTGAGCTGTAAGGGGAACGTTTGAATAGATGACCTCTAAACTTCTTTTTGGATTTCAAAATCCTGTGACTATAAATGACCAAATCCAGTCCCTTAATTACTCCTCCTAATTTCCATCCTTTATTTCTTCAACAGACATAGGTTGGGCACCTTGGGGGAGGGCCAGGTCCCATTACGTTTGGTATAACGTTTGCAGCGGGGGCGGGGAGGAAGGTGGGTATGAACTATGCAGGGGCACTTGATGATTTTTAAAAGCTAGCGATTTCGCATACCTGTGGAGATCGTGTGTTTCTAAATTTGGCAGGCCTGAAGACTTTCCTCCCGGGTTAAGCTGGCTGTGCCCGCGGGTTGCCCAGCTCTCAGCAAGGAAGCGAGTAGGATGAACTAATGAGAGCCCCTTCGGAACGGAAGGGTTTAACCAGTGTGCTGGCCGGTCCCATCTCAGTCACCGTTTAAAAAATAAGTTATAAGAGATTCAGAATGCTGGGTTGTGAAAACGGCAGGCTAACGAAAGAGCCGCAGGACCTGAATAGTGTCTTATTGTACAATTTTGTCGCGAACACTCCCCCACCCAGTCCACAATATAGGTATCATTGTTTTTCTTTGAGGACAAGAAGCAACTGAAAAATTAATTTCAGTCCACTGAAGGTTTTGAAGAATGCTCTGCTTTTAGTACATCACACACAAGAAATAAACATCATTACCTGAGGCAGAAGGGAGATTTTATAAATTACACTAAAAACAGAATCCGGAAGAAAGCCGGTTTCTACTGCACGGAGAAATCTGCACTTGAAAACCACTGCAAGGGATCAAAGTCGCTCCTTCTCCAGCCACCTGCCCAGAAACTGCAGGCGCGCTAGCCCGAACCCTACCGGCACGCATCTCTCCCTGACCCAGCAGGCTCTCCGAGGAACCGGGGTTGGGGTGACCAGCTCCTGGCGCGTTGCTGGGCGCTGGGGCAGCGAAAGGAGTGCCCTCCGCTAGCTCCACCAAGGCCAGCCCTAGAGCCTCGCCGCCCAGCCACGAAGGATGCTTGGGGTCACTTGAGACACCGCGCCCTCCGCACGGGTGAGTCGGGTAGCGGGAAGAGGGTAAAATAAGACGGATCACTGGCCCACACCATGGGGATGCCGGGGCGGAGTCACCCTCGGGAGACTGCGTCCGGGACAACCTGTGGGCCAGACTCTAGTGCTCCGCAGCACTCCCAGAACGCGCAGAGCCCTCTCCCCCGGCTTTCCGCCCTACCCCAAGCCTTTAGCCTGGCCCCGCTGAGTCCTCACCTCGCGTTGGCTGCTGCAGCCCCGGCGTTGGCGCGCGGACATGCCTCCAGCAGTACCCGCGGTGCCGTGTCCTCAGTCAGTGGCCCCTTCCCGAGCCCCAGGAGCAGCGACCCGCGCTTCCGAGGGGCGGGGTGCGCAAGGGGCGGAGGCGCGGGAGGGTGCTGGAGCCGGGTCCCCACAGGCAGTGCTGGGGTAGAAGAGCGTAGAGGGGAAAATCTCGGTGCTCAGCCCCCCAGCTCTGTCGTGGACTCTGTGAAGCGGACGAATGGGATTTATCCCTGGGATCCGCTCTAAGTGCTGCGGCTGGGCGAGCGGTAAGGGGCTCAGAGGGAGTTTGAGGGGGAGGGACGTCTCACGGTTATGCAATGCCGGAGCCCGCGGTGGCCCGAGCCAGCTTCTTCCAGCACTGTCCGACCCTTCCTAAGGAACAGCCATGCGTGCCCCTGACCTAGGCAAGCAGACGTGGCCCGGTGTTCTCAGAAAGAACGTTTTCCTGTAGAGTCAAAGAACAAGGTCTCCAGAAAAAAATTTAAGGACTCGCTTGGAAGTATGTGGGTCTGGACTGTCCCAGCCAGCCCTTTCCCTTTCACAGCACAGGAAATTGAGGCCCCTGGGTGTTAAAAGCATTGTCTCTTGGAGTAGATGGACCTGGATGCAACAGTCCTGAAAAGCTTGCGCCTCTGCCGGTGTGGCTCAGTTGGTTGGGCCCGGTCATCAAACCGAAAGGTTTCTGTTGGATTCCCGGTCAGGGCACCTGCCTGGGTTGCAGATTTGTCCCCAGGCGTGTAGGGAAGGCAGCCGATCGCTGTTTCTCTCTTGCATCCATGTTTCTCTCCCTTTCTTTCTCCCCGCTCCCCTTTCCCTCTCTCTAAAATTGAGAGAGAGAGAGAGAGAGAGAGAGAGAGGAATGCTCGAGACCTTGGACAAGTTCCTTAAGTCTCTGAGCTTCAGTTTCTGCCCCTGTAAAATGAAAATAATACTAGCGTCCACTTCATGTGCTTGCTGAAAGGACAAAATGAATGAGGTACAGGCACCGGGTACTTAACGCTCGCCCAGTACAATTCACTGCTGTTGAGTGTGCTGAGGCTGGTCCAGCTGCCCAAAGTGGCCTTAAGTTGGCTGTCTCACTGGCTTGAAAAAGGAGCTGCCTGAGTCTGCCGATCTGTACCCCATGGAAAGCAGTTCGGGCTCACCTTCCTATAAATGTCCACATCCTTGCTACTCAACCGCATTAGCATTATCTGGGAGCTTGCTGGAAATGCAAAATCTCAGGCCCAGTCTTAGAACCTGTAAGTCACAATTTGCATATTAACAAGAATCCCTAGGTGATTTAGTTGGTTTTCCATCAAAGTGTCAAAATGAGTTCAACTTTCTGGAAAATTTGACCAGGGGCATAAAGTTACTGTGCAGTGGCCACAAAATACCTTAGGGTATTTCAAAAAATAGATCAGTACAGTCCTTCCTCATTTTGCCCTCTGGCTATTTTGTATTTTTCCCTCTGCACAATTTCCTACTCTTTACAAATCTGGATTAAGTCCTATTTTGCACTTGCATAAAAAAAAACCCTCTGAGTTACATATAAGTAACGATTAGTGAATCTGTGCCTAAAACACACAAAAGAATGAGCACATGCAGCTTGTAAAAAGAACCCATTAGCATTGAAAATGGAATTATTAATGTAGAGGCAGGGTTGAGCCCTGAGTTCTCAGCTGTGAAGGTCTTCAGGTTAAAGGCTTGAATACTTTTGTGATTCAGGAAAATACTTCTCTTAGTTAAACATTGTTTTGGGTGGCAAAAAAGCTGCATTTTCCACTTAATTAATATAGGACAACCAGTTGGTTGAAAACATTTTGGAGAATAGGAAGAAATGTCACAGGCTTCCTTCCAAGTCACCACTTATAGGGCCTCTATCAAAGCTTGAAGGAAATATTTTATCCATTACATGCTGTGTTTGGGTTGTGTGTGTGTGTGACTTTTACTCCTAGAGGGTTCAGGTTTAGTTTACCTGATTCCATCTCTGGCAGAATGATTCTCATATTTCAAGAACTGAGTAATTATGGATTGTTGATGAGGAGGAAGCTAATGCTCTTAGCCTGTGCCTGACACCTATTCACCTTTGGGGTTTCTCCTCAAGGCTGTTGGACAAGCTGATACACCATGGGAGTGGGCATTTGGGGGTGGTAGAAGGGAGGATGAAAAGAGAAAAGGAACCTCCTTTTTCTGAAGTTGGAAGGTTGAAGAAGCTGGAAAGAGGAGGAGAAAGCCCTTCTGCTTGCCCTAAAACCCAACAGGGTGGGGGTGGGATGCACAATTTCTCCTGAACAGTGCTATCCAATAGATTTGCTACAATGGTGGAAATGTTTTATCTTTTCAAGGCTGTTTGTAATTATCCTTAGAAAAACTATTTGCCACATTCAAAAGGGCTACGAAATTGGCTATTTATATTTAAATTTTAATGAAAATCCAGTTTTCGTTCATGTTTTCCACTGCCAGTCTATTGAATTAACCACATTTCCAGGGCTCCATGCCAACATGTGGCCAGCACTTACCATACTAGACGGCTTATGAAACATTTCCTTCATGATGGAAAGTGCTATTGGACAGTCATGCTTAGAGGCGAGGATTTTGGTGAGAAGGTAAGCCCAGATATTCCAGTTTTTCTAAATCATAGTCAGTCTCACCTGCCCTAAGGCAGGTAGAGGAATTGGTACTTAAACCCCCATCATTCAAGTCCTTATGACAGTCAAATTGGGATAATCCATAGAATGTGCCGAACACAATGCCACGCACAGAGTAAATGCACAAAAAAATCTCAACTAGTATTAGTATCAATAATCATTTTACATTTAAAAAAATTGGGAGACACGGCACTACCATACATCATTATTAGTCAAATAACCTTTTGCTGATATGGTCAGCTGCTCTGGTGCCTCCACAACCATTGACAGCTGTGCTCTGACTGCCTCCCCTCAGCTCTCTTCCCCGTTCAGAGCTGGGCACCACCTGGACTAGCCTGGAGGTGGAGCATTCACAGTCAAATCCTTACCATTTCTATCCAGCAAATGACAAGCAGGTTCATGAAAACCATGTTGCACCATGGTACAGAGGAATCAGTTTCCAGATGCAGTTCTCAGAAGCATGACACCTCAGGGTACATTTATTATGAAGGAATTGTTTGTTTCTGGTATTTGCTCAAACAAGGGTGTATAGACTCAGCAGTGAGAAACAAGAACTTCGGCTTCAAATAAGTGACATTTGGGGGGTCCATGTCTGACTGGGGGCCGCCATAAGGTTGAGCGTTGGGGACAGAAACAAGGCTTTTTCCTAAATAGAACCTAAACAAAACCTAGAGTTTAATAAATATTCTAAGGATAACTATTGTCCAAACAGCATTAAAAAGATGCATTTTATGCTGTCAGTTATACAAAATAGGGCACCACGTAGAATGGAAAACAGTGACATTCTTCCCTGGCCCACCAAGAAACACAGATTTCTGAACAATCTCAAACTCCCATTCTTCTGATTTTTTATGTAAGACCACATCCTGTGTGTACCTTCCAGATTCCAGTTTCTTTAATGTCTTTCTTGGTCCCCCCTTTTTTTTATCACCTCACTTCTTTTTTTACGAACATTTTTGCAGAACGCAGCCACTATTTCTTCGCTCCCCTTTGGTAACCTGTACCTTGATCCCCCCTTGTCGTGACTGTGTGTGGCTGATGCCTGCCTGTCAAAGGCAGTGCATTTCCAGTTCCGACCTCTCTCTGAACTCCAGTTCTTGTCACCAGGCCCCCGGTGGATATTGTGACTGAAACTCTCCCCACCCATCACTTTAAATGCTAACCTTTCAGGAGCTAAAGTTATGATTACAATCTGCTCTTAGCTCTCCCCAAACTTCCTAGATTCCCTTCTCTGACATCGCTGCCTTGGTCTCTGGTGTTAAAATTCTCTTGTTTAATGTCACTAGAAGACATGGAATTATTTGAATCCACTTTTCTTCCTCATGGTGGAGTCATGGTAAAACTGTAAGTCATTGAATTTGGAATTAGAAGACCTCAGTAAAGATCCCACTTTTGCTGCTTCTTAGGAGTATGAACTACTGAAATTTCCTAACCCTCTTAAGCCTTGAGCTTCTCATCTACAGAATAAGACCAATAGTACTCTTCCCAGCTTCTGTGCAAATTAGCTTAGACCCTCACCCTCCACACTAATGACATCTAGGACCTGATAATTCTTTGTGGTGGGACTGTCCTGTGCATTGTGGAATGTTTAGCAGCATCCCTAGTCTTTATCCATTAGATGCCAGTGGTACCCTCCTAGTTGTGACAATCACAATTGTCTTCAGTTGTTACCCAATGTCTCCATCTCTTGCTAGCTGGGTAACCTTGGGCAAGTTACATAACTCAAAACTTAAGTTTTTTAAGTTGTGAAATGAGCTTAATAACAGCATCTTCCTTGTAGGACCATTGTGAAGGTTAACTAAGACATATACTTCTGAGGTGCCTAGCATGGTAGCTGACTTGTAGTGAGTACTTACTAAATGTTAGCGGAGTTAGTCACAATAGCCAATATATGGAAATGACCTAAGCATCCATGGACAGGTGAACAGATAAAGAGATGTAATATGTTTATATATATGTACATGTATGTCATTATTATAGGCATTTATCATGGAATATTAGTCAATCATTAAAAAGAAGAAAATCCTGCCATTTGCAACAACATGGAGAAACCTGGAAAACATTACGCTAAGAGAAGCCAGACAGAGAAAAACAAATATTGTATGATCTCACCTATTTGTGGAATCTAAAAAATTCAAGCTCACGGAAACAGCAAGGAGAATGGTGTGGCCAGGGACTGCCTGAGGCGGGAAACGGGGAGATGTTGGTCAAAGACGATAAACTGTTAACTGTAAGACGAGTAAGTTCTGGGGATCTGATGTACAGTGTGCTGACCATCGTTACACTGCGTTGTGTGCTGACATTTGCTGAGTGAGTAGATCATAACAGTTCTCATGACACATTCACACATGACTGTGAGGTGATGATGTTTTCATTAGATTGTACCATTTTACAATATACATGTAAATCAAATCATCTCATTGTACACCTTAAGTATATTCAAGTTTTATTTGGCAATTATATACCTCAGTAACACTGGGGGGTGGATAACAATAAATAAATGTTAGCTGAAAATAAATCAAATACAAACAGCCTTCTCCTGACAATGTATTTGATGGCAGGAACCTTCTCTGTCTCGTAGCCTATTCCCCCAATGCTGACAGAGTAGAAACTTCGATGAAGTTTTGTGGAATGGGTGAATGTTAGCTTTGCATCACTTTTGTTGGTCACCACTGTTGTTCTTCCTCTTCAGATTCATTCAGTTAGTATTTGTGAAGCATTTACCCTGAACAAAGTCAGCACCCTGGGCAGGACCATGGTAACCCCACACGTAGTGCAATACCTGATCCCCGAAATCAGCAGTCTCCCCAGGCCAGAGTGGCTGTGCAGCTTGAGAGCTCTCTGACCAAGCCAACAGTTTCTCACAAAACCTCTGTGACAGAGGTGCATGTTCACTGGAGAATGGGAAAGAGAGAAGAGCTACTGGTGACGTCACCCAACCAGGCGTGGAGTATGAGAAAAGAAAGGGAGAGATGCCCACTATGGATCCACGGCCGTGGTGTTCTGCCCCGTCTCGATCCCTTCGGATCAGCGCACGGGCAGTACTGATTTTAGTACCACTGGGCTTCATTTCCCAGTTAATTTATTCAAACATTTTCAAATTATTGTTCAAACGTTTATGTCTTTTCTCTGAAGTATGTTTGCTTTTAGCACTTTGTTTCTTGAAATTAAATTGAAATAAAATTATTTAATTTCCATAATGTTAAGAGCTGGTGTATACTTCTTTCCCCTCTCTGAACAGCTGGAAGGAAAGTTGTAAAGAATTTATTGATATTCATTGAGTTCCTGTGATGTCCCAGGCCCTATGTCTATATTTATTCAATTCTCACAGTACTTATTTTCCAATAGAGGAAAAGCAGCTCAGAGAGGTTGAATGAATTGCCCAGTATCGCTCAACTATAAAACAGTGCTAGCATCTGTCTCACTCTGGGTAGATTGGTTACAAAAGCAGCTAGGATTCTGTTCACCTCTGTTTCCATATGCTTTGCTATGTGAACTTTTTGCTTCTTCCATTAAGAAGTGGGACCTGTTCCCTGACTTCTTGAATCAGGGCTAGTCTAATGATCATTTTGTCCAGTGGAGAGAAAAATAATTGTGGGCCAATTCTGAGTCTAGACCTTAAGGGGCTCTCTGTCTCAGAACCCTGCCTTACCCCAAGAACAAGCCTGGGATGACCTGTTGGAAGATGAGAGAGCACGTGGGTAGAGCTCAGGCAGCTCGGTCACCCCCATTGAGGTCCCAGGTACAATGAGAGCCAAGCCAAGATCACCCATCAAGACCAGCTCAGATCAGCAGAACTGACCAGACAATCTACACACTCATGTGCAATAATAAAAGTTTGCTGTTATAGCCATTGAGGTGTTGAGGTTGTTTGTCATGTGGCATTATTTAAGCAAGAGGTAATTAATATAAATTCACAATGCTTGCAGATCTTTCCTTATGATGGTATAAAGAGAAAAGTTATTGCAAACATATCTATGAAAAGTCTTTTTTTCCAGTTTTTATCATAATATTACATTCTTTTAAATTACTCAAGAGGAAAAAAACATGGTATGAGCAAGATATTAGAAAGGAAATTATTTGTGTTTAATGAGCCAATTTAATGAGCAACTAAATTGCAAACTGAACTATAATGCAAGTCCCTCCTTCTTTTCTGTCATCAGACAAATTCAGTGCAAACAGATCAACCAGTGGTTTTGATCGTCTTGTCTGCACAGGCACGATGCTACCGTACAATGGTGTTTTGAGACAAGGTTCCTGTCTTCAAGGAATTTATAATCTAATTGAAATACAAGTAGCCATGCAAGTAACAGAAGTTGAATAACAATAAAATATTTTAATAACACCTTCACCACAACCTATATTTCTTTTTATAATTTAATTTGTATTGTTCTTTTTCCCATTACCACTTAGTCCCTTATACTCCCTGCCACCCAGCAATCACCACACTGTTGTCCATGTCCCTGAGTCCTTTCTCCTTTCTGCTCAGTCCCTCCACCCCTCACCTCCATCCCTACTAGCTGTCATCCTGCTCTCCATCTATGAGTCTGTTGCCATTTTCCTTGTTAGTTCAGTTTGTTCATTAGAGTCCACCACATCCTATGTTTCAAAAAGAAACTATGCATGAACATTTTTATAAAGGAAATTAACATTTGCCAGGAGAATACAGAGGAAAAATAAAATGCTTGGGAGAGAAGCCGCCTAGGTGAAGGCTAACTCTGTAGGTGAGGCTGGAACTCCGTAGAGCATGTCAGTAAGCAAATCGGAAGGCTCTCTTGGTAGGCAAAACTGCAGATCGGCAGTGGGAAAGTGCAAGGTGTATTTGGCAGTGAGTAAATAAGTCATGTTGATGAGAACAGAGAAAATCGATAGGACAGAGTGACTGATTGGATAGGGAGTAGAAGGGACTGAGAAGCATGTGTGTCTCCAGCCAAGAGGATGGTCATCATTAACAGACAAAAAAGTTAAGAGGTAGCAGCTGGTGACTCTTCACCATTAGACACGTGGAGCTTAAGGTGGGAGTGAAGTATCCAGCTGGCTGTTAGAAATTCAGGTCAGAGGCCAAGGGGAAAGAGAAAAGTTAGAAATATGGGTTGAAAATCTTCACTGCAAGAGAGCTGAGGTGAAACCAGAGCAGAAGGGTGGACTGGACCTTGGGGAATGCCCACAATGTCCAGGAAGAGAGAGAAAGATGCGCGGCTGACTGCTAAGCAGGATGTCGCAAGTGCCACCTGAGTCACATAAGTGTGATAACCATTCAGAGCAGGGAGAGAGGTGTACACCAACAGGGCGGAAACATTCTCGTTCGAGAGGAAATTGATGATAACGAGCAGGACAGGCTCACAGCTGGACCGGACGTCTTCTGTAAGTCATTTGAAGGGTGCCTGGGTCTGCCTGGATAGCCTACTTGTTAACAACAGAAACACGGTAGAGACTGGTTAACCTTATTTGCAAAGAGAAAAATCAGCCAGCTTTGTGTGGGGCTAATTTCATCTTCTTAACTCTCTGTATTGACCTTAATGGCTTTATTAGCAAAGTTCTGCTTCACTTTTATTCATTTTGATAAATTCAGAAGGTACAAATTGAAGAAAATATTTGATGAGTTGAAAGCCAGTTCAAAGAAATAAAGCATCAAGGTACATGAACAGTGGTCTGATCCCCTTGTACTGTCTATGTGGTAAGTACACCTTAAGTGTTATACAAATTACACATACAGGCTACTTTTGTCTTTGCTTCTCTCAGCAGAGACACATAGTTACACACTCACATTAATTAGTTCTCACGGTTACTGATGATGTCATCATAACATCAGTAAGAAAGTACAAGTCATCCCAACCACTGGAAGAACCACTCAGAGAGTTCTAGCAATATAAATAATAGATAGCCATTCACTATATTTGATTTCAATAGAGTATGAAGAATAGAAAGATGCAGTTTTATAAAAAGCTATCTTGCTTTTTATTTTTTAAAAAGAGTTTATAAAAGAACCTAGAAGTTCTTAGCCACCCGATACATCCGTATTAACCATTCTAGTCTATACCTGTTCCAAGTGCTGTGCTCCAGTAACACTGCATAGCAACTGGTATTTTCACAAGCTTTTCAAGTGGCTCAGCACCTAAAATTTGAGAACCATGATCTAGGTATTCTAGAGAGACACAAGGGCATTGGGAAGGGGGAAGGCACCCTGGTAAATACAGCCCAGTCTTGCCTTTTTATTTTCTCTCTTTTTAAGTAGAGAAGCTTGCTTTATGGTTTTATGATATTGGGCTTTCATCCTTCCATTCATTAAATTAGAAATCTAGGAGTCATCCCTGACCTCCCACATCAGTCCACCAGCAAGTCTTGTCAATCATCTTAACAAAATGTATCTCAAAATCTGCCTCCTCTTCTTCCAGCTGCACTGTCAACACCCTACGCCAGCCTGCCATCTTCTCTCGCCCACTCCTGCAATATCCCTTCAAGCCATGTCCTTCTTTCTGCTCTTAGCCTCCTTCAGTCCATTCTCATTGGAACGCCAAGAATTTTTTTTTTCAAAACTTAAATGAGGTCACATTGCCTCACAACTTAAAACCTTTCTATGGTTCCCAAAACATTAAAACAAAACCTGGGCTCCTCTGACCGTGGATCATAAGTGTGTCACATCCCTGCCTTTCTCTATATCATCCAATGTCTCATTCTCCAAGTCTCAGTATAATTCTAGCCACCCCAGTTTTTTTCTCTGCATCAAGCCAAGGAGGCAGAAGACTTTGCATTGATCTTCTTTTTGCAAAGATGTCACTTCCCAGAGGTGTTTCAAGACCATTGTCTTTAAACTCAATTTCCACCCTGGTTGATGTGGCTCAGTTGGTTGAGTGGCGTCCCACAAAACCTAAAGGTTGCTGGTTCAGTTCCTGGTTAGGGCACATGCCTGCGTGGCCGGTTCCGTCCCCAGTCAGAGTGTGCACTGAAGGCAACCAGTCGATGTTTCTCTCTCACATTGATGTTTGTCTCTCTCCCTTCCCTCTCTCTAAATATAAATAAAAATTTCTTTTCTTTGAAAGCAATTTCCCTCTCTCTGTTTTTCTCTTAGTACATATTTGTTTCCTTCACAACATTTAATGCAACATGAATTTTTTGTTTGCTTTTATTTGGTTTGGCTCTACACTAAAAGCTCAGTGAGCATGGAAACTGTGTCCATTGTGGTACCTAGCATGGGGCCTGGCATATATCTGGGACTCCATTACTGGATGAATGGATGAAATGATCCACAGTTATCAAGGTGCGGAAGTCCCTGATAGAGATATTAGAAACTCCCATTTTCGGTGGGGTGAGAGTGAGTGTGTTCTGAAGTTAAATTCCATTCCAGAGTTGTTTTCATGACTGTTGACCTAAAATTCCCAAGCCCATTTTCTTCCAGCCCAGTGAGGCTAGATCACATGGCCATTGGGAACATTCTATGAAGCTAATAGGTTGTTTTGCCCATTTGGAAGAGAAATTTATTAATGTTCACCTGTAGGTACCAAGATATCACAGTAAGAAATAAGAGTTTGAGCTCTTTGGGGGAGAATGCCAGTTGATTATACAGCATGCATTATTAATTCTTATTATGACTGTATTAAAATCATATTATTTTCATATAATCTCACTTTTACAATATAGGCTTTTGGCCAAGAGCATCATGGCAATCTCATCTGGAGAAGGTTGCAGCAGTGTGACTGAATTACATTTGGCTGCTTGCCAACTCTGGCACAACATTGAATTTCCCATCACCAATGGACGTGTGAGAGGAGGGAGCACTGTCATCCTCTGAGGGGTGGGAGTGGGTGCAGATGATGAGAACTAGCTCTCAGGTCCTTCCAGTGGCTTCTGATTCTTTAATTCCAGCTAAGCCGATTCAACACAACTAAACAAACACATATTCAGGGCCTCCTGAGTGCCAGGAACTGAACTGAGAACATGGCAGTGAAGAATTTAGACCCTCACTCTGTGCTAACAGAATCTGGAGACAGTAAATGGGAGGTGAAAAGGACAGCAATATCAGATGGTGACATCAGCCCTTGGTTCTCCTCTCAGAATGTGACCTTGACACAAGAATGAGCCCATGCAGTCAACAATCAAAGAAACAGCACTTTCTTGAATGGTGCCAAATTATTTTTGTCCTCAGCGCCATGAAATGACTGTTGGCTGTATTTGAAATGGCCCCAGGATCAGAAGTCCCCACTATTTCACTTGCATGTTCTTCCATCCCCTCATTCCTCTGAGCTCCTTCACCATACCCACAAGTTTACTGTGTTTTCCTGTGTGATAGTGAGTCACTGTCTCTTAACTTAATAGTAAAATCCGTATGTACCTCTCTTATTAGATTTATGGAGTAATAGAATGTCTGACTTGCCCAGAATCTCTTGAGATGTTCCCAAGCAGCTGTTTTCCAAAACACTGTTGTGTCTGCAGCTACATTTCACAGCACCACCATTGGGCCCGTTTGTCACTGATGGCAGCCAGAGTAGTGCATCTCTGTTTTCTCACTAGTTCCTCTGCGATCATCGTCACTCTTTCTGTTAGGGACCACATTCATTGTCAGTATAAATCGCTCTGTCTCAGCACCAACATTGCCGAGTAGCGTGACTCATTTCAAGGCCAATTGTAAAGTGGACAACAGTTGCTTCACTGGCTGTCAGACATTTTCTCCACATTTTTTAAGATATTTTATGACTAAATAGAGAGAACATGGATTATGTGGTAATGTGGGCAAGTCATTAATTTCTCTGAGCCTGTTATTTAGTCCATAAAATTAGAGGATTAAATTAGGTTAGAAGTTAAGCTACTGAGCAATGAGGGAAATTTAGCTCTCAGATGAGCTTGGGTTGACCCTCACAGCATATTAAAACTTCTCAGTCTTCAGTAAGATTCTAAAATTGGGGGGTTTCCCATAAAACTCCAGATTTCTGGTTCTCTTGAAAATAAAAATCTGAGTTCCCTTGAAAAGTCTGGCCTGAGAGAGGGCCAGCCATTCCTCTCACATTCACAAATGATGAGGGAGGGAGGTGACTAAACCACCCCATTTTTCTTCTGATAGCCCCTGAAGATGGTTATGCCCTGTGCCCTTTTCCTGGTGAAATCCAGCGAGAGACTTAGAAGAACCACATTTGGAAAAGGAAGGTCTCTAAATGGCCTAGAAAATTCTTTGAAAAAAGAAGAAAACAGCAACCTCCGCTCTACCACAGTCTTTGGTCATGGTGCATGTTGTGGTCTTGACTTGTTCCATATTTATCATTGTTTGGGTTGAACAGGTTTGTTTCTTAAAAATAATTGGGGTGGGTGAGGTAGAAAAGTTAGTTTATCTTAATCCTTCACCCCTCACATTTCTCTGAATCCACCTAGAGCAGCTCATTCTGTTTGGTGACTTAGGAAAAGTAGTGTTTGTATTAAGGAGAGTGGGTCTTTTTTGGGTTATAAAAAAGGAGAGAAGAACTTCTGGTCAAGAAACTGGAGGCATAGGTAAACATGCTTTACCCCCTTGCAAACTACAGAAAAAATTACAACTAGACCTCTAAACAAATAACTAGAACCTTCAGAAAACTGAGCTATATGGAAGTCTGACAACCAAGGATGTAAAGAAGCCACATTCACCCAGACAGGTGGGGGGCTGGAGATGCGGAGACAGTAGGGAGAGGTGCAGAGACACAGTGTGGCAAAGAGGCAGAGGAATGGGAAGTCCCATTCATAAGTGGTGAATAAAAAATCAGGAGGGATACCTCGGGAGCAAGGGATCCCAGCCCTAGGCCAGACCACACAGCCCAGGGTTCCAACACCAGGAAGATAAATCTCCATAACTTCTGGCTATAAAAACCAGTGGGGGCCCTGGCTGGTGAGGATCAGTGGATTGAACACCAACTGTGAACTGAAGGGTCACCAGTTCAATTCCAGACAAGGGCCATGCCTGGATTGTGGACCAGGTCCCTAGTTGGGGGATGCGAGAGGCAAGCAATCAATGTATCTCTCATGCACTGATGTTTCTCTCCCTCTCTTTCTCCCTCCCTTCCCCATGCCCCCCCTTTTAAAGATTTTAGTTATTTATTTTTAGAGAGGGGAAGGGAGGGAGAAAGAGAGGGGGAGAAACATCAATGTGTGGTTGCCTCTCAAGCACCCCCCACTGGGGACCTGGCCTGCAACCCAGCCTGGGCATGTGCCCTGACTGGGAATCGAATCTTTGACCCTTTGGTTTGCAGGTTGGTTTTCAACCCACTGAACCACACCAAGCCAGGGCCCTTCCTCTCTCTCTTAAAGAAAAAAAAAAGCAGTGGGGGTTGGGGTAGTGGAAAAAACTGCCAGATTTTCAGAAGACTCCACTTAAAGGACCCACACAGACTTAGAACTTATGCAGACTCACCCCCTCTGGGATTCAGCACCAGAGCAACAGCTGGTAGGGCTCCAGTCGCATATGAGGAGTAAGTGAAGTGACTGGAAACAGGGCAAATGCTGGACAAACCTCCAAAAGGCAGGCAGCAGCACTGTCTCCTCTCTGAGACCTCCCCCGACAAAGAGCCACAAAGAGGTGAGGTGAAGTGGGTTGCCCTGCCTTGGTGATTACCTAAAGCTCCACCCCACACAATTTACAGGTGCCTTTTCTACAATAGGCCATGCTACTAAGACAGGGAGTCAAAGCTGCTCTACCCAATACACAGAAACAAACACAGAGGAGGTTGCTGAATTGAAGAGAGAAAGGAATAAGGCCCAAATGAAAGAACAGATCAAAAGCCCAGGAAAAAAAACTGAACAAAATGGAGATAACCAACCTATCAGATGCAGAGTTCAAAACATTGGTTATCAGGATACTCAAAGAACTCATTGAGTATGGCAGTGGCATAAAAAAGATCCATGGCGAAATGAAGGTCACATTAAGTGAAATAATGAAAAATCTACAGAGAACTAACAGTGGAAAAGATGAAGCTGAGATTCAAACCAACAATTTGGAACATTAGGAAGAAATAAGCATTCCACCAGAATAGCAAGAAGAAAAAAAGAATTCAAAAAATGAGGGTAATGTAAGTCTCCTCTGGGACATCTCCAAACATACCAACATCTGAATCATAGGGGTTCCAGAAAGAGAAGAGGAAGAGCAAGAAATTAAAAACTTATCTGAAAAAATAATAAAGGAAAACTTCCCTAATCTGGTAAAGGAAGTAAGTCTGGGAATTACAGAGAATCCCAAACAAGTTGAACCCAAAGAGAACCACACCAAGACACATCATAATTAAAATGCCAAAGGGTAAGGATAAACAAAGAATCTTAAAAGCAGCAAGAGAAAAGCAGAGAGTAACCTACAAAGGAGTTCCCATAAGACTGTCAGAAGACTTCTCAAAAGAAATTTTGCAGGCAAGAAGGGACTGGCTAGAAGTATTCAAAGTGATGAAAAGCAAGGACCAACAACCAAGATTGCTCTAACCAGCAAAGCTACCATTTAGAATGGAAGGACAGATAAAGTGCTTTCCAGACAAGGTAGAGCTAAAGAAGTTCATCATCACCAAGCCATTATTACATAAAAGGTTAAAGGGACTTATTTAAGAAAAAGAAGATCAAAACTATGAACACTAAAAGGGCAACAAATTCACAACTATGAACAACTGAATCTAAAAATAACAAACTAAGCAAACAACCAGAACAGGAACAGAATTCATAAGTATGGGGATTACCTGGAAGATTATCAACAGGGAGGGGATAGAGGGAGAAGGGGGAAAAGGTGCAGAGGTTAAGGAATTTAATTGGTAGGTACAAAATAGACAGGGGGATGTTAAGAATAGTATAGGAAATGGAGTAGCCAAAGAACTTATATGCATGACCCATGGAAATGAACTAAGGGGGGTTATTGCTGGAGGAAATGGGTATACCAGGTAAAGGGGGGTATAGGGGGAAAAGTGGAGACAACTGTAATAGCATAATCAATGAAATATATATTTTAAAAAATAGAATAGAAAGGGAGAGAAGAAAATTCTACCTGAGCCGTTTGGGAGCAAGTAGTCTTAACTAGACACCTGCTCTTTACTAATGGCAGTCCCCGCCTCGCCTTGCTTGTTTATATTATCTCTCTGGCTCTTTTGGTCACCTGAGTTTTCACTAGAAATATCTATGTCCCCTTTCATCTTAATAAACTTCAACATTTTAAAAAATATTTCAATAGAACTGAGCCTCCACAAGCAAGCATTTTCTCCCTCTCCTGACAGAATATCGCCATCTAAACACAAAGATACAAACCTTGTCTGTCTTCAGTTAAGTCTTCTGCACCTATAAAAATCCCTGGCATCTAAAAGGCCCTCAATAAATATTTGTGGAACGAAGTATTCAAGGGTTAGCAATTACCTTTGGAAAGGGTCCATTATGATTAACAGAGCAAATAAGTGTTTAAAAGGGCACAGAATCACCTTAATTGCAATATCATTATATTTTATGTTACCAAACAAAGAGGGATAGCCAGCTTAAATTTTTGTTGTTGTTGTTGTTTTGGTTTAAATAAGTTGTTATTTAACATGTCCTAGGTATAAATGCAGTCAGAGTTTTATTTCTTATTTTTATTTTTACTGAAGGATAGGTATATGTTCTGGGAAGTAATGAAACAAAAACAGTAAGCTTCAGTCTTAAAGGAATAAAGAGTTTACTTTTTTGATAGAATAGGTTTAGAAATTGCACTTTTCTGAAAATCGTTACTGAAGGGAGCCAGGGTGAGGATAGGTGGCAGAACACTACCCCCTTGTGTTTACTGTTGGAACTTCGCCCGTCTTCGAGGACAGCCCTGAAAGTTAACCCACACATGCTCCAGGCATCATGCTAGGCGCTAGGGGGCATCATTGAGCAAAACACACACAGCTTCTGAGATCTCCTGAGAGAAATGCCCATCAATGATGTAATCGCTCAAATACATATGAAATTTCAAACTGCAGTAACTGTTTTGGAGGCAGGAATATGGTGCTTTGAGAATGATTCAGCTTTTTTCTCTGCCTCTCAGATAACTAGCATAATATAGATTAATTTATTGAGAAAACTATATGCTCAAGTAGTAAGTATGTTAAGCACTTCTTTTGCATTATCTCATGTAATCCTCTCAAAAATTATTGGCAGGTGATGTGTAGATAAATAATTTTGTACAAGGTCACACAGCTAGAAAGTTGTCAAACTAAGATTTTTTTAATTTAAATTATATTTTATTGTTTATGCTATTACAGTTGTCCCAATTTTTCCGCCTTTGCCCCTTCCACCTAGCCTCCCCACACACACACTCCCTCAGGCAATCCCCACACCATTGTACATGTCCATGGGTCAGGCATAGATGTTCTTTGGCTGCTATATTCCCTATGCTGTACTTTACATCCTCATGACTTTTCTATAACAAGCAATGTGTACTTCTTAATCCTTTGACCTTTTTCACCTATCCCTCTGACACCCCTCCCATCTGGCAACCATCAGATGCTGTCTGCATTTATGATTCTGTTTCTGTTCTGCTTGTTTATTTTATTTTTTTAGATTCAATTATTGATAGGTATTTATTGCCATTCTATTTGTTCATATTTTTGACCCTCTTCTTTAAAAAGACCCTTAAACATTTCATATAATATCAGTTTAGTGTTGATAAATTCCTTTAGCTTTCTCTTTTCTGGGAAGCTCCTTATCTATACTTTAATTCTAAATTATCACTTTGCTGGGTAGAGGAATCTTGGTTGTTGGTCCTTGCTTTTCATCACTTTGAAACTTCTTTCCAGACCCTTCTTGCCTGCAAAATTTCTTCTGAGAAATCATCTGACAGCCTAATGGGAGCTCCCTTGTAGGTAACTAACTGCTTTTCTCTTGCTACTTTTAAGATTCTTTGTTTACCTTTAACCTTTGGCATTTTAATTATGATGTGTCTTGGTATGGGCCTCTTTGAGTTCATCTTGTTTAGGACTCTCTGCACTTCCTGGATTTGTATGTCTATTTCCTTTACCAAGTTAGAAAATTTTCTGTAATTATTTCTTCAAATAGGTTTTCAATTTCTTGCTGTCTGTAGGGTAAACAGAGGCAGTCTGACTTCCTCATCCAGGTGTCTGGGTAACTAAGAGAAGCAGTTTTCCCATAACCTTAAGAATGGGCCTGATGAATAGTGTTCTCATAGTCTTGTGACTGGGCCCGATGAACTGTTCCCATAGCCTTGAGTGGGCTTGCGTGCATAACATGCTCTGTTGCATAAGATCTGTTGGCACCCTGCCGGCCTTGTCTGTGTTCTAGTACTTAAGCAACTAGGGACTCCCCGCTGGGTGCCACGACATGTGCCATACCAGGGGACAGCTGAAATGCAGTGTGCCACACAGAGACATGCAGGGAGACACGCAACTTGCAGCATGTGTGGCTTGCCCACGGGTGAATAAAGGTCTGTCAAGCATCCCCACAGCTCCGTGCATTTTCCTCCATCTGCCCAAACCTAGAATGGACCTGCCAGGCCTTGACCAGCTGCAACACATTCTCTCTCTTCTCGTTCCAGCACCTCCATAATCCGAATGTTGGTATGCTTGAAGTTGTCCAAGAGGCTCCTTACACTATCCTCATTTTTTAATTTTTTTCTTCTTGCTGTTGTGATTGGGTGTTTTTTCTTCCTTATATTCCAAGTCACTGATTTGATTCTCAGCTTCATCCACTGTCCTGTTAATTCTCTGTAAATTGTTTTATTTCAGTTAGTGTATCCATCCTTTCTGACTGGTTCTTTTCATGGTTTCCATGTCTTTTTTTAATGCAGTTGAAGTTCTCCCTGAATTCATCTACTCTTCCCCTAACTTCGTTGACCATCCTTACAAACAGTGTTTTGAACTCTGCATCTAGTAGATTGTCTCCATTTTGTTTAGCTCTTTTTCTGAAATTTTGATCTGTTCTTTCATTTGGGCCATGTTTCTTTGTGTCCTCATTTTGGAAATCTCTCTGTGTTTGTTTCTATGTGTTAGAAACATGTGCTCCTGCTATGACTCCCTGGCTTGGTAGAGTGGACTAAGATAGTATGTGTCCTGTAGGGTCCAGTGACACAGCCTTCCCTATCACCCCAGCTGGGTACTCTAGGTGCACCCACCATGTAGGCTGTGTGCACCCTCCTCTTGTAGTTGAGTCTGATTGCTGTTGGCACGTCAATGGGAGGGATTTACGCAGGCTGATCAGTTCCAACGACTGGCTGTGATCACTGACCACCAACCTCCAACCACCATGGAGGATTAGCTGTGTAGGGGTCTACTCCACAGAGAAGAACTTACATCAGCAAGACTCTGGTGACTGCTGAGTCCACCCCTTGTTTGTGTTGCTTATGAAGGTGGTTGGGTGGTGGTGTTCTGACATGATTTGTAGCTGTCCACTGGGTGAACAGGCTCTGAAGCCTCCCAGGAGGTGCAGGCCAAGGTCAGCCACCTGGCATAAGTTACAAAGCAATCTGCAGATGGCTGCTAGTTGTGCTGGGTGCCCAAGCAAGGCCAAGCTCTAAACCAAAGCTATCTGCTGCTAGTGCGGGGCCTAGAGCCACTTAGTGAGAGGTACAGGGCTTGTTGAGGCCAGATGCTGCTTGTATGAGAGAATGTAAGAAAGTCTGAAGCATGAGCCAAGACAAGCCATTTATATGGAAAAGCCACTGGAAACAGCTTGGGTAGGCCCACAAGTTAGGTGGGGCAGAGGCTCAAGGAATCACCAGGGTGGGGCAAACAGTGTGAGCCAGGTTGCTGGAGTCTCAGATATGGAGCCCGCCTGCCGGCTCTGTGTAGAGAAGACTCAGAAAGGAACAATATGCTTTGCCAGCACTCTGTCTAGGAGAAAGCTGACCCCCAGTTCTTGCTTTGATGGCAGACACTTCAGTTCCTCTCCATATATTCCTGGCCTTTCAAGCTGCTGCCCCAGCACTGGAACTCAGAGGGAGTGAGTCTAAGTCTGTGTGTGGGCCCTTTAAGAGGAACTGCTTGGGATTCCAGACATTCTGTGTTCCACAGCTTCAATCCCCGCTGGGTTTTACATCCAGAAGTTATAGGGATTTACCTTCCTGACACTGGAACTCTGGACTGGGGAGCCTGGTGTGGAGCTTCTTGAAAGCTCCTTGCTTCTGAAATATCCCTCCTGATTTTTATGCTCCACATGTGAGTGTGGGACCAGCCCATTCCACATCTCTGCCCCTCCTACCAGTTTCAATGTGGTTTCTTCTTTAATTCCATAGTTGTAGGACTTCCATTGAGCTCAATTTCTGGTGGTTCTAAATAATGGTAGTTCTGTAGTTTAGTTGTAATTTCAGTGTGCTTGTGTGAGGTAGTGGGCTGTGTTTACCTATACTGCTATAGTGACTAGAAGTCCTGGACTAAAATTTTTAACTCCCATATTCCTTACTAACTGGAAAAAAAAAGAGGAAGCAACCCAAGATACTATAACAGTGTTTCTTAAATATGAGGAATATGTGAACATCTTTTAAAGTTCTCACCAATTTTGGCCCTTGCTGGTGTGGCTCAGTGGGTTGAGTGCCAGCCTGCAAACCAAAGGGTCACAAGTTGATTCCCAATCAGGGCACATGCCTGGGTTGCAGGCCAGGTCCCCAGTAGGAGGCACTCAAGAAGTGACCACACATTGATGTTTCTCTCCCTCTCTTTCTCTCTCCTTTCCCATCTCTAAAAATAAATAAATAAAATCTAAAAATAAAGTTCTCACCAATTTTTCCATCATTATACCCAAGGTCAACTTGTGAATGTAAAGGGGGCAACACAGTAGACCTGACAAGCTCAGGAGGCCCCATGGAAGGCCTGATAAGCTAAGTGATCAAAATTAACCTCACAGGTTAGTCGGATCATAAATTCCTAACTAGGCAGGTCATGGTGATTGGTCATTTCCCAGGCCTATAGCTTCCTTAGCAAAGATCAGTCTTCACATTAAGTGAGTCCTACCCGTTGTTTCATGCATCTAAAATAACAGAGCTTTGACATGTTAAAGTAATTTTTGTTTCCAGACCCTTTGGAGGCATAACAGCCAGGACCAAAGCACAAGACCATGAAACCCCTCATTATAATCTTGTAAATGCTAAATATTAGCCACCTTGTACCCACCAATGTAAAAGAAGCATGGATCTCTTCATTTTTTACCCAATCCTACATATTACCCCACTTTGCTTTCTCCTGCCTCCCTAACCTTTCACCAGTGGATTTCATGTAACCTTTTCATTGTCTCGTTTGATTCTCAGTTCATAAAAAAAATGCAAAATTGCCATTCTCAGAAGTATTTTCTCAATCTCTTAAAATCTTGCTATGAAGCATGCCTGCATGGTTCACATAAACTTTTTAAATTCTAATGCTTGCTGCTTTAGTCTGTAGGAAAAGGTTAAGTATGAACTTAGAATGTCCGTAGCTCTTACATGACTATAAAACAAAAGTAAATGTACATGTTAAATGCAAAAAAACTATCACTCAAAGGGCATATTGTAATAACTTCTAATTAACAGCAATGATGAGGCACTCATTTAAAAATAAACACATGATTTGCCTACAACAAGTCAGGCACCGCACCCATCTTTGGGAGCAAGGTGGCACAGACGAACAACCAACAAATAGCTAATAAAATATCTAGAGCACAGGTGGCAAACACAAGGCCCGAGGGCCCAATCCGGCCCTCTACTTTGTTTTATCTGGCCTGGCACCTTGTTTCTACCCAGTGGCAGCGCTGAGCTCTCGCTTAACTGTTAGGGAGTAGTTACATTTGTACAGTCCTAAAATTACATTCGGCCCTTTGAAGGCAACCGCAAGGCTGATGTGGCCCCCAGTGAAAATGAGTTTGGCACCCCTGATCTAGTGCAGCAGTTGGTGAGAAGTGCTGTGGAGAGAAACACAACAGGAAGAGTGGCCATGTTGGCAAGACGGTCAGGGGAATAGTGTTTAGGCAAAAACACGAAGGAAGTAGGGGAGCATGCCTGTAACTGTCTTCAGACAGAACATCCCAAATGTGCCTGGGTGAAGAAAAGAGCCCGATTTGGGAATGTACTTGGTATCCAGCGTTTGAGGGCAAGCAAGGAGGCCAGTGGGATTGGAGCAGAGTGAACCAGGGAGGAAATTATAGGAAATAAGGTGGGGTCAGGGTAAAGGTTAATTGTATGTCAGATAATGATGTCTGCTAAACTACCTTTTGGATTGATTTCCTACACTGCCTGAGACACCATTACTCTTTCCATACAGATCCATTTAAATACAGTTCTCCGGACAGATTGCATTTGCCTTCTCTGCCTGTCTAAGCTGGCTCCTCTTCACACTTCAAGCCAAACTTAATGATGGCCTTCTCTGGAGAACCTCCCTGACCCTGATTCGACAAGCATCCCCTCAGAAAACGTTGACACCTCATGCACGATTCCATCCTAGCGTCCATTACTGCATTCTAGCTGGTGACTTATTCATCCGTTTTGCCCGCTAGAAAATAAGCATCTTGAGGGCTAGAAGTTTTTTTCTCAACATTTTCAGTGTGTGAACACCTGCATGGTCCTAATAGATAGAAAATTAAGACACTTAATGCTTGTTGAGTGAATAAATACCATAGGTAATGGCTCATAATCATGCCAACCCAGACTGGAATGGTGTGCTGGTGTATAATACTTGCCGTCAATCACGAAGGGTCATGAAGTGCCAGACAATGAACTGAATCAGGCTTATCATCATCTGTCATTATTCGTTATCTTCCAATAACCCTATAAATTAGATATCATCATTACTATCTTTAAATGTAAAAGAGATGAAAGTAGTCTGGTTAAATAACTTAAATTTTACCACTTAGACCCAGGATTTAAATCCAGATTTATCTAAATCCAAAACTACGCCAAGTTATAAATTGAACATGCAAATTAGGAACTGCCTGGTTATACTTTTCCAAACTCTTCTATGAATAACTATCATCTGTAAGAGATTTACAGAGAACCTTTATGTACCGTATTTACATTGCTCGACATCACTGTGGTTTCTAGGGAAAAAGGTTGAAATTCACCTGTCAATCATTTAGTTGCAGAGAAGAGGTGGGCATGGCTGAAAGCAGGAATTCTTGGGGAGCCCTGGAACTGAAGTAAAATGATGAGGAGGAAATGAAGACCACGGATCCGATAGAAATGTTAGCTCTACAAGGGACAGCTATAAACCCTGGCATTTCTGTAGTTGTTGCGTGTTATCCTGATTTTCGTAGGCGTTATATAGAACTATATTTATATAAATACACACAAAACAGGGTATAAGGGTATAAAAACAGGTTCAAAGGGTATAAAACAAAATGTTTGGGTTTTTTCTAAGTTACAAAATGTTCTGCTTTTCCCCCCTGTGATCTTCTTCATTTACTGAAGTCTCCACAACTCAAAAAATTATGATGAAACTGAATTTAAAAAATGAATCCAATTAAAAAATGGGCGAAAGACTTGAACAGCTACATCACCAAAAGAGATATACAAATGTCAGATAAGCCTAAGAAAAGATGGCCAACATCCATATCTTTGAGGAACTGCGAACTGAAACAGCAGTGAGACACCACCACGCAGCTGTCAGAATGACCGAAACCCGAACACTGCCTCCGAATGCGGCGTGGTGTGGGGTGACAGGGACTCTCACTCGTTGATGGTGGCAATGCAAAATGGTGCAGGCAGTTTGGAAAAGGGTTTGGTGGTTTCTTACAAAACTAAACAGGTTTGTACAATACAATCCAATAGTCATGTTTCTTGATATTTATCCAAAGGAACTGAAACTCGTCCACACAAATGGCCTGCACGTGAGCACTCATAGCAGCTTTATTTACAGTTGCCAAAACTTGGAAGCAATCGAGACACCCTTCAATAGGTGGATGGATAAATAAATGTCAGTAGTAATACAACCATACAATGGAATATAATTCAGCACTGAACACAAGTGAGCTATCGAGCCATGACAAGACCATGGGAAGACACTTAAAGGCATATTGCTAAGTGGAAGAAGCCAGTCTGAAAAGGCTACATAGTGTATGATTCCAACTATATGGCATTCTGGAAAAGGCAAATCTATGGAGACAGTTAAAAGATCAGTGGTTTCCAGAGTCTTGAGGTGGGGAGGGATGAATAGGTGGAGCACAAGGGGATTTTAGGGCCAAAACACTGTGCTGTGTAGCGTTCTAATGGTAGATATATGTCATTATACATCTTTCCAAATCCATGGACTGTGCACCAGCAAGGTGAACCCAAGGTAAACTATGGACTTTGGTTGAGGATGATGTGTCAGTGTTGACTCATCCATCGTAACATGTGTACCACTCTGGACCCAGGTGTTGACAGTGAAGGAGGCTGTTGCCGGGAAGGGACATGTGGGAATGCTCTGTATTTTCTACTCGATTTTGTTTGGAACCATAAAGTGCTCTAAATATATAGGTCTATTAATTTCTTTAAGTCCAGGATAAGAAAGTTTGCTATTCAAAATTCATCAGAATGGAAGGTGGGGGTATAGCTCAGTGGTAGAGCATTGGACTGCAGATCAAAATTCATCAGAATGCATTCCAAGAACTCCTGCCCTTGTTTGCATTCCTTGCTATTCTGGGAACAGAACTATTCATGATAATAAAGTGCAGGTTACAGGAAATTCAATAAACACAGGAGAATATGCTTCAGAATGCTGCAGAAGTTGGAAAAAAGTACCCATAAATAATAATCTCAGAAGAACAGATTGAGAAAACTGCCTCACCTGACTTCAGAGTAAACTAACAATTCAACAAATCAGCACTCAGGGCTGGCTGGAGAGCAAAGATTTGTAGGTAACTGGAAATCAGTTACTTCATAAATTCACCAAATGAATACGTACTGAACATCTAAACACAAGTCATTGGAATGGAGATGGTGAATAAGATCATGGAGTTACAAGGAGGAATTCCACACTCCCCTGAATTTAGACAGTTCTCAGTAGGATTTAACTCCTCCTGCTTCTCTTCAGGACCACTTTGCCAAGGCATTTGCATTCAGGAGCTTTGTGCAGAGGCCAATCTTCCCTTTAAAGCCTTGCCTTCAAAATCCCATGCCTCGAGGCTGTCAAAGCATTGGTACCTGCAATTTTGGTTTGTCTGTTATTGAGAAATGGGCTGAGTAATATCAATAGTAACACCTAATGTTTTGTGGACTGCTCCATGTGCCATGCACTGTTCTATGTGTTTTATATAAATCCACTCACTTAGTCTGCATAACAACCAGTGAGGTCAATATTAATTGTCTAATTTTATGAGTGAGGGACCATGGCACAGAGAGATTGCTCTGTTACTAGTAGGCTGGGAGGCAGTGGGACCACTGTCTTGCCATCTCTCAATGACAATAGACCCCAGACCTCCAAAAGTCATTTTGTGGGTTGTTCACTGGGCAAGATGGCCACTCATGGGAGCAGCAATCGGGGACAGAAATCCAGTCCCCACTCAGCTTGCCAGATGATGGGCCCATAGGGCTGCATCTGCCCACAGAGGTCCTTACCTGAATAGCACAGAAGTGCTGGGAGCCAGGTACTATTTTGAAGGCTTTGTGTGAGTTATCTCATTTCATCCATATGTCCCCACACCTCTGCCTATTCTGTTTTCAAGTTCTCAGGGCTCCCTACAATGTAAAGTGTTGTCTGCATTTGAGAAATGTAGGTCACATGAATCATGTGTAAACCTACCTTTGAACACCAACACCTTGTTTGGGTTTCATCTTTTAAAAGATGCTTACAGGTATTAACTGCTTGGGCAGCTTGAAGTAACAAGGTCAACTAGGGGAGAATGCATAATTTTGAAATAGGCTGTCAATAATTTAAAAACATAACTTAAAGTGCCCTAGACCTATATTTTCTGCATTTTTGCAGTAGTATGTTTATCTATTCATTTATTAATTTATATATCCAATAAATACTTATTTTGTTTTGGATTATTTTTTTTAGGGCTAGCCATTATTAGACAATGAGAATTAAGTAAACACTGAAACTATAATTACCCTAAAGAAACTCCTAGTCAAAAAAGAGAAGTAGGGGAAATGGAACTCATGCATTTGATTATCATTACGACTCCAGACTTATTGTATGTCGAACTGTGTGGTACACTAAAGGGGCAAAGAAGCTCTGAACTATTAACACCATACAGGACAAATGTTTCTCATACTAACATATATTTCACTAATATCTACTAATATTTCAGTGAAGCCAAAGTTATTTCATCTAACTAAACTAAATAAACTAGGAATGTCCAGTACAGAGGTCACTTAAAATCGCTGCAGTTTTTTCACAGACTGCTCTCCAGCTACTCTCTTCAATAATGGTCTCAGAGAGATGATCAAAATGGAATTGCTTTTGAAATTATTCAAATTCTTGATCAGCTCTGAGCTTAATTACACTGACTACCTTAAGCAGAATGACATTTTCATGCAGGATATAAGTACCTATGAGTCCAAATTTTTAAATCCTCAAAATTAGGAACAATTAGCATAGTGCTTGCCTGATTAAAGTGCACTTCCACAAACATATTTCATTTTATACTCATAAAACCCCAGAAGAAACACATTACTGACTTTCATCCCTTTCTAGAGGATGAAGCAAGCCCAGGGAAGCTTGCCCATGGTCCTTCCACTAATAGGTGGGATCCGGTCTCTCCACCAAACCAAGTCTTATGTAGATTTCACAATGACATTACAAAATCCCCTGTTTTGTTATTTCAGTCTTGACAGGGACATTATCATTAACTGACAGCGTGTTAAAATGTTTCATATCAAGATAATTCTGTCAACATGAGATAGTTATTTTGAAACCATCTGAAAAGTACTATCGACTTTCCCAGAAGCCACTGTTGCCCGTAACAGCGGCCAGGTCCGTGACATACCACACCCCGTGGTGGCAAAGCGCGCACAATAGCTCATTGATTAGGCATCGATTGGCTTTGCAGTGAAAGAAAGCAGTGCTCAAACTGATAGAATTTCACACTTAATTTTACTAATTACAAGGGGCAATGACCAGGGAATGTCTAGGAAAGCAGCGCCATCTACTGGTAAAATCAGGCCAATGTGATGTACCCGCAATTAATTGCAAATAAAATACATAAAATAATTATTCAGCCGTGGAAATGAATGAAAAGCTGGTACATGCTACTACATTACTGATGAATCCTGAAAACATGCTAGGTGGAAGAAGTCAATAACATAAGGTCACATATTTTATAATTTCATTTATATGAAATTATATCCGGAATAGGTAAATCCACAGAGAAGAGAAGGACATTAGGGCTTGCCAGGGGCTGGGTGAGAGGAAACTACGGAGTGACTATTTAATAGGCAGGGGATTTGGGAGAGGGGTGATGCAAATGTTTTCTAACTAGATAGCTGTTGCATAAGGTTGTGAATATACTAAATGCCACTGAATTGCTTACTTCGAAATGGTTAACTTTAGGACTGCTGGTCAAGACAGCATTATACATAAACATGGCTCACCTCCTCACACAACCACATCAAAATCACAACTAAATTATAGAACAACCGTTACGCAAACATTCATTTGTTCAAGATTTTCTGATACCTTCTACGAGACAGACTCTACTAAACCCATTAAGATTTTACTAAGATGAGGACTTTGGGGACTTGAATGGCTGAGATGGGGGGACAAACTCGGACAACATGCATTTTGCCTCCACACACTCTTCTGTTCAACTCTTAATCTTCTCTGATGAAGAAAATGAATTGACTTGGTCCCAGCGCTAAGACTCCAAAGAACCAGAAAACGAAGTAAACGCCCTATCAAGAGGACAGAATAACTGAGCTGGAATGGGGTGGGGGCGAGAATCCTGTGGGTACTGGCCCCTTCCACTCGCTCTCCGAAACAGCTGAACCCATCTTCAGGATCGTTAGTTCCAAGTGCGCATTCCAAACCTTCTTTGTGCTTCCCGAAGGACAGAGTCAAAGAGGGTAAATTATGTCCCCTCAAACTTCAAAGCACTGACATTGTACGAAAACCCAAATGGACTACTTTGCTGTTCACGCAGCGCCCCTCTGTAGTCCTGCCGTCTGTTTTAAATTAAGGGTGCCACAACTGCTTCATGTTCTAAAACAAATATTTGAGCCAGCTGCCAAAATGAAATTCTGTTAAAAGCACATTTTTAAAGCATATAATTCCAAGTTTGATTTGTAACAGAAAAATAAAGAGTGTTTAAAAGACCAGAGAGCCCTTCTCAAGTAGAATGGAATGTAAAGGTCAATTATATGCTTATTTTGCTTCTCCACTGAAACCAGAAGAGTTTGCCCTTCATAATCCTGCCAGTTGACTTTCTTAGTCAATGTGTGTTATTAATCACCACTATAGCCCTGACTTAATTTAAACACAAAAATGTGGTGTGGTCACATGATCAGAATGTTCTTTATAGTCCCTGCCTTTGGTTGATTAAAATACCAACTTTAACGTTTTTTGAAAGAAGTTGTCTCTGTCTATTCCCCATATTAGCACCTTCGTAAAAGTGAAGGTTATTGAAAATAAAGTAATGGGGTGGGGGACAAACAAATAAGAGAGAAAGACAGGGGGAGAGAGAGAGAGAGAGAGAGAGAGAGAGAGAGAGAGAGAGAGAGACAGAGAAATGACCACTCTGCAGTCCGTGTTGGTTTTGGAAGCAGAATATGTGCCTCACAACTCTTAGCAAACACCCCTGCTCCAGGGGCCAGGTGGGTGGCCAGCTTTTAGAACAGCCAGCTGAGTTAAAAAAAAACAATGAGTCTTGGTTCAAGTAATGTGATTGGTTCAAATGGCAAAATCATGTGGGGATTTGTATACCCCCCTATTGACTCTTCGTTTAAGTGCTACAAGGAAGCTCTAGAAGGTCATAATTGTACAAAATGTAACAATCAATGAAAGTTTACTTTGAGCCCTGGCTGGTGTGGCTCAGTGGGTGAGTACCAGCCTGCGAACCAAAGGGTTGCTGCTATGATTCCCAGTCAGGGCCCATGCCTGGGTTGTGGGCAGGTTCCTAAGTAGGGGGCATGGAAGAGGCAACCACACACTGATGTTTCTCTCCCTCTCTTGCCCCCTCCAGCCCCTTATCTAAAAATAAAGAAATAAAGTCTTTTAAAAAACACAAAAAAAAGTTTACTCTGAGTAGAGTTTTAACATACTATGAATGTTCATTAACGATAAGATATAGCAATCCGTGAACACACATCGTCAGTCCACGAAGCAGCCGCTGGTATAGATGTAGATGTAGACATGGCCATCTGTCTTCGCGGTGAAACGATTTGTGTAGCTTAAGCTTTCAACATGAGCTTATACTTTCAAAATAACATAGTGGATACATAGCAAAAAAAATTGGCCTTTTTTCTTTATGTTTTCACTTTATTATTACCTCATTAAGTGGGAAAAAACATGTCTCTAATTCTGTATAAGTTAAATGACCCTGGAAAGAAATATTTTAGCAACTGTATAGTAAGAGTTAAATAAAATGTTTATTTTAATGACTTTTAATTTAATATAATTCAGGTTTCTCAAAGCAACGTTGTTTTGGGATATACCTGGAGACTGCTAAAATACCTACACACCTAAATGAATAAGTGATTTGCAATCATTTGGGAACTTTGACATTCCAGAGAATCGAAGAATTTATAACAATCCCTCTCCTCAATTCATGGGAACACTATTATTTGAAGAAGAATGAGGAGGAGGGGAAGGGGAAGGGGAAGGGAAAGGAGGAGGAGCCGGTGGAGGATGAGAGGAGGAAGTAGTAATGACTTCCAACTACTTTTATATTGAAATTTGAGGAAAACGGAAAGACACCTTTCAAGATAATGAGAGGGCTCTGGCAATCCCAAAATGGGATTTGGGGCTAGACAATGTGCCAGGCTCCTGAGAGGTGATTAGTAAATACTTACTGAATTTGGTGAGCCTTTTATGGAGTGGAGATCAATAAACAGGGTTTAGCTTAACTTCGGTCATGGAGACCTTCATAAACATGCTCTGTGTTAGAAGACTGAGTTTTTTGGTCATAGATTTTTGGTTGCTGTAGTCAGAGAAAATTTGGAAGACCCCTCAGTGAAGAAGGACTCCATGGTTGTAAGGTATGATCACTCTTTCCCATAGCCCAAAATAATCCTACCACAACACTGCCTCGGCCGTTCAGTAAAACGGTCTTTTGGAAGAAATGGAATCTTTAAATTTCCATGCAAATTGTCTGTAAAGTTTTTAGTGTGTTTTCAGAGCACTTAAAAAATGCAAAGTGTTTGAGTAATTGGAGATGACAGCAAAAGTGTGTGTAGGCTGACCTTACGAAGAATATCTTTTGCCACTTCCATACTTGGAGAGAGGGTAGTGGCTCACCCGACACGACCTTCAGACAATCTGAAGCCCAGTAACTGCCCAGATAAGAGATTCCTTGTCCCCTGCAAACTAATCTCAGAACATTCCCTTCTTATGCCAAAGTAGGTATTAGGAAAACATGGAAGTGGAACAGTAACTGAAAACTAGACTCCAAAACTGGACTGGCAAAACCAGAGTCAACATAAGGGAAGGACACCTTTGTCTGTTGTTTGAAGGGTGCCAGTCATCACGCAGTAGCCGTGGTTGATTGCCTTCTGTGGGGTGCCATCATTTTGACCATAAAGACAGAATCTGTCTAATGAGTAGTTGATCATAAAACAGTGCTACTTTCCTGCACATGAGTATGACTACCAGAGAATCAGGAAGGTCTATTTTAAGTACGGGTATGTTTTTTAAGTGTACAATTCTATAGTGCATCATCCATATATTGCATGTGTGCCCATCACCTAAGTAAGTCTCGTCTCCTTCCGTCACCAGGTACTCGAACCCCTACACCCACTTCATTCCACAACCACCCCAGCCCTTCCCCTGTGGTAACCGCCATAGTGTCATCTCCGTCTATGAGTTTGTTATTGCTTGCTCACTTGCTGCTGTTTTATATCCCTCATAAGAGTGAAATCACGTAGCTTTTGTCCTTTTTTACATGATACTCTCAAGGTCCATCCATGTTGTCTCAAATGGTAGAATTTCATCCTTTGTTATATAGCTGAAATTTATTCCATTGTGTATATGTGCCACATCTTCTTCACCCATCATCAGGTCGTGGCTACTATGAATAACGCTGTGGTGAACACAGGGGTACATATCTCTATGAATAAATGTTTTCATATTTTTCAGCAAGATACCCAGAAGAGGGACTGCTGAGAAGTATGGTAGCTCCAGTCTTAATTTTTTGAGTAATGGATATGGTTTTTAATGCTGGTAGTAATACAACCTTAGGACAGTGGTTCTCGAATATAAGTGTGTAAGGACCACCTGGGGATACTGTGAAAGGCCCTCTGGGACCCCACTCCCAGGAAGTCGGCTGCTGAAGGTCTGGGTCCTCACACGGTCATTTTAAGCAAACTTATTCTGAGGCATGTTAGCCTATACTGCACTTTGAGATATCCTGTATTATTGAAAAAATTACAATTAAAAATGAACTATTTAAAAAAAGATAATCTGTATTACATTTCATAAGGGATATATTTGTCTAATCACCATGTTGTACACTCAAAATGAATATAACACTGTATGTCAAATATAAAAATAATTTTTTAAAAAAGATACCTGGATTATGAGCATCTTTTTCAATTAAAGCCACCTGACATCTGAAATGCTACAATTACTTAAGCACTTGCACTGGGCTTAGCTATTGAGAATATAGGACTCCATTTTTTCAAAAAAACAACTTTGGTCTACCTCATTTCTAGGCACAAAAAAATTAAAAAGAAATAAAAATAACTCAATAAAAAATTCCTTTTTAACCAATGGATTTAGAAGACAAGCTCTCCTAAATTGTAATATAAACTGTAATCAAGCAAAATGATAGGTCATTTAAAAATTAGTTAGCTGTTAAAAAGAGGTTTACTTGGTGAAATTAAAATTGCATCACCACTAAAAATTTTAAATATAATGAGAAACACTGAAAGCCAAATACCATAATTTCTAAATACCTCTCTCCCAAAATTTAATAAATGAAAGATTAGTAAAAACAAAAAATCAAGATTACAGTTTGCAAAGCAACATCACAACTAAGACACATAAGTTATTGAGAATAGAAAGTATTTATCTCAAATCATAATAGAGAATATTGATATAGAAGTCAATAATTATTCTAATTTTCAAAAATAATTTCAGCATGTATCTTTGCAGTGACAGGTCAGGCTTTCATAGACTCCAGTATTTTTTCCTGGACAAGATGAAATATTATTTTAACCAAATACAGGTTTTAGGCAATTAGTTTAAGCAATTGTTTGTTGTTTATGGGTGCTCTGGAATGCACGAGTCTAGCAGCAATGTTTGTGCAGAGTGTGGTGGAAGATGAGGAAGGTAAAAAGAGAAAAGGCCAAATGGGAGAATGTCAACATATAACAGAATAAGAAAGAGGGAAGGCACTCTAGCTAGGAGTTCAGACCAGCCAGTGTGAAATCTTGAGCCTGGGCGTGAAGAAGTTTCAATGAGATGAATACTAGGAGTGACAGTTAACCAGTCAGATATTGCCTCTACACAATCCCTTTTGCGTGGTGCAAGCAAACATGTGGATCAGATGGACCCAAAGAGGCTTTGACTTTCCCCAGAGGACCACGTCAGGTGTCTGGATTTTAGGTAGGTGATCAGGAGCTTGTTCCTTTACCTCTCCAAGCCTCAGCCTTTTCTCCTGGCAAATGAAGACAGGAATCCCCACCTCGTTCGTTCACTGCCTGGAAGATTAAAGAAGGTTACTTACGTGCACAGAGTGCCAAGCACATGAAAGTCTTAACCCATCAGGGCTGTCATTGTTATGAATTCTCTTTTGTGTAAACACCCCTTATTCCCATGGGGTACTTGGTAAAGGGCAGGCTCAATGCCTAATTATTGGAGCCACAGAGGCTCAGGTTTGGAAGAATGTCAAAGGCAGTATCTATTCCAAGCTCTCTGTCTTCATCCAGCACCAGGTCAGAACCTCTGAGAGTTCAAAGCAGGCTAATAATTTGGCACCTTCCTAGTCGATATTCCCTAAACAGTGGTTCAGCATTCATACAGGAATTTAAAAATTAGAATAATAGCAAAAAGTGTATTTTCCACTTCTCATACTTGGTAACGTGGCTTTGGGCAAGCCTTTTAGCATAGTTTTGCAACCTATCACTTGAACGATCGAGATTAACTCGTCTGGAGTTGTAATAGAATTACAAAAGACTCGAAGTCTCTCTTGTGGCTGACATTACAACATGAATATTAACTCATCCAAATTAATATTATATTATAAGTTAATAAATCCCTGCATCTTAATATTTGCATGCCAGCGCACTTGGATTTTGCTTGGCATCCAAAAACTAGGCAGAGTGGGTGGGGTGATTTATTTTTAAAATAAATCTTAATGCCATGTGCACTCTTTAAAAAGATTAATTTCTTACATCCAAATGAGGTTATATCTTGGTAATGTTCTTCCCTGTGGCCACTAAAACAGATAAAATGATCCTTAAGGTTCTCTGAGACCAAGTTTTATAATGGACAGGGATCCCAACAGCTTGATTTTGCTGAGAGAGTCCTCACAGTTAATTAATAACCACAGCCGTGACGGCCACTGACAGCTGAGGTCAGACATGACCTGTAGAAACACAGGCTAAAGAATGGGAAGAACTGTGCAATTAACTAAATGTTCAGGGTATACCTAACAAAACTCAACTGTTCTGACAGCCAAACCATTTTCTCCACAATTGCTGAAAGCTGTGTAGGTGGGATCCACAGGTAATTGTCTCCCTCCTCCATTTCATTTGCTTGTCTAAACATTGCATAAATAACTACTTGATGAACTCAGTATTGATGCTGGCCCATGAACAAACAGACAAGAGTGACTGCTCTTAAAATTTGTGATTATATAAATATAAATAGTATAAATAGTAATCAAACCCCAAAGGAGAATGCTTTAAAATGTTCCTGTTTAAAACTCAATCACATTTAACTTGCCTAATTTCAACCCACACAATTATGAGGCTTAATACAAAAACATTCTTGGCCTGTATTTAAAGGAAAGTGACATTTGACAAATGATTCAAGTATTAAATTTAAAAATATGCTCTGCCTAGATTATGGTTTTCATAGACATTGTCTAGATCCATTACTTGCAGGATTTACTTGCGGTCTCTCTCTTCCCTAACACAGCACATATACATGAACGAACAGTCACACGCAACACAAATGCTGGAAAACACAGTCTGAGAACATACTATGAAAAAAATAACTCTTTCAGGGTAAATAAACTTGAGTAGTTAATGGAAAACCATTACTTTAAATTTAAGTATCTCTTAAAGACACACAAGAAGACATGGATCACATGCCTCACAAATGGAACACGCTAAAATAGACATAATTCATTAAGGTTCTCGGAGCCATGAGATGGCAGCCAAATGGTACAAATTCTTCAGATGCCAAACCTGGTTAAAATAGCAGAAAATGTCATAAACTGAGTGAAGGGGAGGAAGAGAAGAAAGAAGTCTCATATTTAAAAAGTCTATTTTTTTCTAGTTGCTTTATAACCTCAGAGAAAATTTAAAGCTCTTCATAAACTATAACTGAAAAAATTAAAAAAGAAATCCATTTGTTAAACAAAGGAAAACTTAGACAACTGGGCTGTCATTTAGATCACAGTGTCCCCACTGTAACCACATTAATTTTGGACCACACAAATTGACTAAAGGTACTTGGTGGTTGTGTCTAATAATGTGATTATTTAAGGAAAGTATAAGGAAAGAAGATGGAAAAAAAGAAAAAATAAGTAGAATATTTTATAAAATTGAAAAATGATACATTAGGTTTGTAAAAAAAAATCCAATTAACATACATAATTTCACTTTTCCACTATGTTCAAAGAATTTTTTGATCAAATTAACTTGCTTTTGAAAATCAGCTTTATTGAAATATAATTCTCATACCATTCACTTAAACTATATCTTTCAATCATTTCTACTGAGTTGTACAACCATCATCTCAGTTAATTTTAGAACATTTTTATCCCCCCAAAATGAACCTCATACCTACTAGCAGTAACTCTTCATTTCTCCAAAACCCCAGCCCTAGAAAACCACTAATCTAGTTTCTGTCTCTATAGATGTGTCTAATCTGGATATTTTATATAAATGGAATCATACAATATGTGTTTTTTTTGTGACTGGCTTCTTTCCCTTAGCACAATATTTTCAAGGTTCATCTGTGTTGTAATAGGTGTCAGAACTTCATTCCTTTTTATGGCCAAATAATATTTACAGCTATAAGTTTTCCTCTTAAGTACTGCTTTAGCTGCATCCAATAAAGTTTTAGCATGTTATATTGTCATTGTCATTAATTTCAAAGTATTTTCTGTTTTTCTTTATAATTTCTTCTTTGACACACTGATTATTTAGGAGTATATTGTTTCATTTTTACCTAATTGTCAATTTCCCAAATTTCTTTTGTTATTGTCATCCAACTTAATTCCATTGTCAACAGAGAACATAACTTGTCTGATTTCAATTCTTTTAAACTCATTGAGACTTTTTTATGGCCTAGTGTATTTTCCCGGAGAATACCCCACATGCATTTGCAGACACATTCGGCTGCTGCTGGGTGAAGTGCTTTATAGATGTGTTAGGTCTAGAAAGTTTATACTGTTCTTCACATCTTGTATTTCCTGGTTGATATCCTAAGTCTACGGAAAACAGTGTGTTGCAATCTCCAGCTGTTGTTGAATTTTCTATTTCTCATTTCAATTCTATTCCTTTTTGCTTTATATAATTTGGGACTAAGTTATCATTCTCTAGATTTAAAAAATAGTCCCCCCAGATTTTCTGATATATTCTTACCTAAATTCTTATAGGTAATTTTCAAAAAGTTTTATATTATAAGAGACTCTTGAGATTTTTTAAGGACCAATCCTTGTTATTAAACAACAGTACAGATTAGGTTGATTTGCCTTTTTTATAATATAGATATAATGGAAGCTTAGTTTATTACTTTGCAGAATGGATGTACTACTGATATTAACTCCAACACATTCATAAGGAAAATATTTTAACTGTTTTGCTTAGTTTTCAAAAACCATTAGACATTTTAGGAATAAAGTATGTTTATCTATGAACAATTGATATCTTAATTATAATTCACCTGCGTTTACTTATTAAAGTAAGTGTTTCTATATTATACCAAGTTAGTTCACCTGGAATAAAATGACACTTTGGCACTTCTTAACTTTTAAAATCTAAATTTTTATCCAAGACCTGCAACCTACTCACTCTTAACCTAGACAAGTTGTTTTGGCTTTGTCTGTCTTGCTTTCGCCAACTGTAGAAATAGTTTTTAGAAATAATACTACCTGCTTTCCTAGTTCATAATGATACTAATACATGGGACACTTGGAAAATTAAATGTACTTAACACATTTTTATAACTACAGATCTTACATGAAAAGAAAATAATCATGCAGAAAACAAACAACCAGCATTTGCAAAAGACAATATGCAGGTCGCATCTATAACTCCCAGAGGCAGAGGCAGAGGCGGAGGTAGCGTGAATGGGTGCGCCCTTCTGGGGTTGCCTATCCCTGACTCTTACTAAGCACCAAGGCCAGGTGGTTCTCAGCTCTTTGCATTATCATTTAATGCTCACAATCATGTGAGGAATTTATTTTCTCCCCATTTTACAGATGAGCTAACTGAGGGCTTCAGAGATTAAGAAACTCAACCCAGGGTCACACAGTAACCTGAGAGTCAGGCCTCGACCACAGAAGATTAGAGCTTCTGATAACTCCTTCCACTGCGTTACCTTCCCAAAGACTGCAAGATAGCTTCTCTTTTCAACCAATAAATTGCTTTTAATGCCCAATATTAGAATCAAAACATCAGGAATAGGAAGACCTTAAAGACTTTTTATTTATATTAAAATAAGGTATTTTTCACCTATAAGACTGGCAAAGGGAAAAGAATTGATAATACCTAGTTTGGGTGAGTAGGTAAGAAAATAGGCACTATTAACATTTACAGTGTATATATTCATACTTTTTGGAAGGGCAGTTTGGCAGTAACTGCCACAGTATAACATGTGAAGACGGAGAGTCCTGGACTGATTGACATTTGACATAGCTGTTGACAGGGTCTAATGTTGAAAATATATGTTGGAGCTGAAATGGGAAGTTGAAAAGGGTCTAAAAGCTTCCAGGAAAGAGGAGGGAAAATAGCACTCACATACAAAGATCAGAGCACTCACATACAAAAATCAGGAGCCAGAATCGTATCAGCTTTCTCACAACATGGGAAGCTTGCTGATAATAAAACTATGCCTTCAGAATCCTGAAGAAAAATAATATCTATTCTAAAATTCTATACCTTGCTAAACTATTAATTGGGTATGAGGGTGGAATGAAAATATTTTTAGAAGTTTTTAGACATGCAAGTACTCAAAAAAATTTCCCTCCCCACCTTACTCTTTTCTGGGAAGCTGCTATGCTCAAAATGATGAAATTAAAGAAAAGAGAACATGGATACTGCTATTTTTCATAGTCTCGTGGAACTATTTGACTTTATAGATTATGTGCATATAAAATTTGTTGAAAAATTTTTTAAATACTTACCCTTTTAAAAAAGATGAATTCTCATTGAGAACTGGTTGAGAATTGTTTGGTGACATTAACTGGAACATCAATTAATTCTAGTTTTGAATGTTTAGTGTTTACTTTATAGAATGAGTATAAAAAGAGGCCAAGAGTTTTAATACAAATTTTCTTTTATTTTTGTATTGCTAGCGATGAGTACTTGTAAACTAGCCTTTTAAAAAAGGCTCCACATAAATGGTTACACTGTGGCATCACCAATATACACCTTTTGGAAAATGAAACAAGGAATAGACCTCATTCTAGGAGTAGGTGCCTGTGGCTTGGTTAAAAAGAATCCAGGTTCAGTATCATACACGGATGCAAAAGTGCTGCGTGTCAAGCTTAGTGCGCTCTGGAAACTACTAAATGACTGAACGTGACACAGACATTGACAATGAAGATTCAAGTGAGTGGTTCAAATAATATTGTTTCATAAAATGAGTAGTAAAAATGCATTACTAAATATATTTCATGTAATATATAATTTTAAATGCATATGCAAACTAAATTAAATATTCTAAGTAAAATAAAAAGAAAATAAGTTATCAAACTGTTTTCCCAAAACTTTCATTTTCATTAAGGTGAAAATGAAAGCAAGACGAACTTGACTGTCATTCTTCAAAAGCCAAAGCTGTAACTTACTCCTATTTGTATCACATGCCCATCTAAGACAGTCCTTCTTTCTCTCTATCACGTCACCTGTTTCTGTCCTTTAGACCTTCTATCGCTATCTTTTATTTTGGTGTTTATTTACTGATTTGTGTACTTAAAAGTCTCATCTCCCTGAAGAGAATGTAAACCCAATGAAAGCGGGGAACTTGCTGTCTTACAACTGAGTGGATCCTAAATGTTACCCAATGCCTCCCAAATCATAGGCATATAGTCAAAAGTAAATACATAAAGAGTGGATGAATGAGCACCAGGTAGACCCAGCTAAAAAATGTGCATTAATTAAATCTTCCTCACAAATTTGAGGTCACCTTCTGATCACCAGAAGGAAAAGTGCCTTCTTTCCAAACAATCCCACAAGTAATGGAGTTTATGGTGCTCACTGGTGTTGAAACCTTTCTACACACTGGATAGAATCATAGTAGAGTTGTAGCTTTTAGTAGCCTTTGTCCTGTGAGAAAATTCTCAAGAGTTTATGTAACCATCTTACTTACAGAGAAACGTCGTCCACGAAGCAGATTTGGCACAACAGAGGAAATAAAGTCAACGCGATAATGGGGTGGGTGGAGCTACGTATTCAAAAGCGCAGTCAGTGGTTTACTACATTGACCTCGATGGGACGTTTTGCTCGAGTATCACTTTGGAGCCAGATTAATTCTAGTTTCACTTTACCTGGAACTCTTTGATGGCTCCACAATGACTACAGAAAAGACCAAAATCTGCATCATGGAATATGAGACATGAGACCTTCCATAATCTGTTTGGTTTCCTCTCTCCCAGTGTCTGGTTTCTCTCTCTAACTAGGCTCCAGCTCACGCAAACAGTGTCCAGTTTCCTGAATAAGCCAGTCTGTTTGTTCGCACAATGCTTCTCTCGCCCTGCTCTCTGCTTGGGAAGCCCATGCCTCCTGGGCCACTCCATGGTCTCTACATGTTGGTTAAGACTGGGAAAACTTTTCTAGTCCTCTCCTCCAGAAGTAACCAATCCCTCGTTCAAGGGCAGCCTCCCACCCTCACTTACGGACTTCATGTAGGACTTCCTCCATGGCTATGCCTAAAACTGCATTTCCCACCACTCTTCCCCAGTTTGGTCCAGGCACGCAGGCCTGCTTGCACTTCCTCCAAACCCCCGTTCTCGTTTGCCAGAAATGAAATATTTTCTGCCAGGTGTTTACATAGTGCGTTCTCTACTCCATTCGAATCTACTCAAATGTCACCTCTGAGATGTTGTCTTTGATCACTCTAACCAAAGAAGTAATTTCTCTCCTCGTTGTCTAAATAGCATTACCCCCCACCTCTAGCCCCTTACCTTACCTTTCTCTATGGAATACTGATCGAATATTCTATTATGTAATTATTAATGCATCTGTCTTCCCTTCTAGGAATATAACCTCTGTGAGGATTGGTCTTTGTTTTGTTCACTACTGTAAATATTTGTGAGTGAATGAATGAATGAATGACACCTGAGACACTTTATTACTGCATCGGCTTAGGACTTCTGCCCTCCCCTTGCTGGACAGCAGGGGCTGTATCCTAGTCTCCTTAGTTCCTTCCTGGCAAAGTAACTTCTTAATACTCCTTGTGTGACTGAATGATGTCAAGTATAAATTACCTGTAACCACAGTTCCCAACGAAGGCACTCTGAGTTCATGCTTACTACGTAAACTGAAGAATACAATTATATTTCCACAATGTTTATTGGAAAATCTTGGGACCAGATGAACTTCAAAATTTAGAATTTAGAATTGTTCACTGTTTAATGCCCCTAGCACTGTTTGGGGCAGTACCCTGTCATCAAATACATTAATAGCTTTGCAATAAAATGTGTGAAGAGTCCTATAAAGTGTGATAATTAATGCTCCAGTAACTTTTTCTGTCAACTGACTTATCAAGATAAACTTGAAGAGTTTGGGGTTTGGAATTGGTGCTGAGGGCTGGAGATATGTACCAACATATGGAGATCTGTGAAGAACCTTTGTGCTAAAATAAGTTCCCTGTATTCCAAGCCCTGGCCGGTGTAGCTCAGTGGATTGAGTGCTTCTGGCCTGCAAAACAAAGGGTTACCAGTTCAATTTCCAGTCAGGGCACATGCCTGGGTTGTGGGCCAGGTCCCCAGTAGTGGGTGTGTGCGAGGTAACCACACACTGATGTTTCTCTCCCTCTCTTTCTCCTCTCTCTAAAAATATACAAATAGAATCTTAAAAAAAAGTTTCCCACATTCCAGAAGGCTAAAAATCACTGATTTAATGCATTAGTTAAAATTTCGATTTTCTTTTCAGTATAGCTAACATTAATGAAGCATTTATTATGTGTCAGCCTTGTGTTAATCTTTTTTTAAAATATTTTATTTATTTATTTTTAGACAGAAGGGAAAGAGAGGGAGAGAAACATCAATGTGTGGTTGCCCCTTGCATGCTCCCCACCAGGGGCCTGGCCCACAACCCAGGCATGTGCCCTGACTGGGAATTGAACTAGCGACCTTTTAGTTCACAGGCCTGCGCTCAGTCCACTGAGCTACACCATCCAGGCTTAATCTCTTTAAATACAGAGGTGAAAACTATTATTTGCCCCATTTTATGAGTGAGGAAACTAGGGTTTAGTGAGAGGGCTAGCGACTTGCCTGCACAGCTGGTCAGTGGCTGAGCTGAACCCAGACTGAAGCTGACTCGCAATCAGAAGCCGTGCTTGGGACCACCTGACATTCCTGACTTCATGCGGTTCAAGATGAAAAATTCTTCCTTCTTCCCAAGTTTCCTCATGACACTGAGACAAAGGAAAGTTTCTGTAATTCAAGTAAATGTAAAAATCCTTAGGCTACAAGTCCCTCATTGCAAAAAAGGGGCCGGCTCTATGCAGACAACATTTAACTGATATTTGTTTTAACAGAATAATTTACTTCCTTAGCTGAACCAATGTTTTAAACATTGCTAATGACAGATCAAGTGGTTCCAGATAATTAACAAAATTATTTAGTCACATCGACCTGCCCTGATTTCTTTTGCAGAACCATGACCCAAGGCGTGCTATTCCCTGGCAGATGAGAGTAGGAGTGGTAGAAAAAAGCAATTTAAAAAGGCACTATCATAGATAATACGTAGATTTCTACACCTGCCTTTTTCAAGAATACCTTAGTTGTTTGAATTTTTTAAAGCCTGGTGGAAGTTGATAAAATGTATTTGTGATGACCAAATTCTGCAACTCTTTTGGAGTTACCCAATATAGTAGCGATATTTTGGGAATGAGGAGTTAATTATATAAGAATAAGAAAACTATTTAAAAAATTCCTGCATAGAGCTACAGCGTCAATTGAAGACACAGTGTTTCGGACTTTGCCGTACTCACGGGACGGCTTCCATCTACGAAATGCGGAGTAGCAAACACGCAACACACATCCATTTCATGGGACAAAAGCACGAAAGGTGAACGTGAAGATTAGGAAGTGAACATAACATATACACTAAAAAAATCACAACAGAAACAGGCTTTATTTCAACCAGACAAGTGAATACTTCAATTAACATCAACTTTGAGACTTGATATGGAAACTAAAGGGGTGCTCTGAAGGCAGAGAAGGAAAGCATCCTCACAGAGCAACGCCCTTGCAAAATCACTTTTGACAAGACGCTCAATTTACACTATTAATTAGTTCTTAATTGTTAGGTCGAATGTGTTTCAATTTCCATCTAGATTCACATTTGAAAGCTACCCATCAGCCCCAACGATGTCTTTCAAATAGAAAAAATACATACCAGTATCATAATTTTTTTTTAATTTTAGCAACTAGGATTGAAACATGGTTTTTAATTTAAAACATTTGAAATGAAAAACTTTATTATTATTTAAGATGACGTGTTACAAAGCGCCTAGGCATATACATGTACAAAACAAAAAGATGTTACTACCTGACACCTCTATCCATGACTTCCCCTAAATCTCCCAATGGGAGCAGTTAATCTCCCGGGAGACCGTGTTCTGTGAATGCCAATGTTTCGCACGAGGGTATGCTGCCCTTCATATGCTGTGCATGAATGAGGACATTTCATCATAGGACAGATTCATGAGGGATATGACAAAACTGCATATAATTTTCAACTTTTGCCAGACTCCTTACATTCATGAACACTTTCAGAGTTTCCCCTTCGAGGGCACTTTTGAGAGCTTTAGGTCTCATGGTTAACTTTGTATTGAGTTGGACAGCACCTTGATTAATCTGAACAACCACAGTAAAGGAAGGCATGGTGGCGAAGGGGAGTCATCTGAGGACAGGAACGGGGGAAGACTCTTTCTCCATAAGACATTCAAACAGAAAAAAAACAAGACAATAAAAGATACACAAACAAACGAAATAGTGTTCACAGTAAAACATGCTAGATTTGTAGTTTCATCTGAAACCAACAGCAAATCATGAAACGTCATGAAAAATATAAGTAAAGGTAAAATCTCCTAGAGTAATTACTAAACGAATTTAAAATTACCACACTGATCAGTAAACCCCAGAAGAAGTATAAACAGCACTTAAATTTTCAGGTCCTTCTTAAACATCATACAACTTTGCAAAGTTAATGCATAAAAGTGGTAGGTTTGGCCACGCTGCACAAAATGTTGTTTTTTCTTAAAAATACGGTATACAGAAAAAAACTCTTGTATTTCCCATTTTGAATCATAAGCTCAAAACTCAAGAGTAAAAGATCAGCTAGAAGGATTTTAGGTTATTTACAAATCTAGCAGGTACATCTGCCATGAATGGCTTGGCTTCCGTCCCACAGCAGCTTCCACCTTCTCCAGCAGCGGTTCTCAGGTCTCTGCCCCATCTGTGGCTCATCTCTACTGGTCATCAGTCATTTTGAACAGTTCCAATAGTGCCCCAACAGCTCCAAAGTAACCCTACAAAAACAATGGGAAAACTGTAACTGTCTCTGAACTGAGCCAAATACCTACGGCTTTTAGTAACGCTCGGAATGCTGCCCCCTAATGGTGTAAATGAGAAAAATTTAAACCTTTACTCTGCCATGAGACACAGTGGAATAATAATGTAATTTATTGAATATGGATTGTTTATACATATTAAATAAGTTAACTGATGTAAAGTGCTTAGAAAAATGGCACACAGTGAATGCTACAGAAGTGCCGTATATTGTTAGTATTATAATGATTTCTTTTATTTTTTTATGTGCCCCAGGCATGAAACAGCTCTGGCCACCAACATAAGCATCAAGCTAGGATGAATAATAGTCCAAGAGAATCTGGACTTAGGGTTGCCAGATAAAAGGCAGATAAATGCCAGATAAAATAAGTATGTCCCATATTTTTAATCACTAAATATGGCAACACTAGCTGGACTAAAACAGTGGTTTTCATTTTAACTATTTTTTAAAGCTGAGGTGATTTTTTCTTTTTCAAATAAAATCTTATGTGGAAAATCAATACGTAAGCAGATAAAAAGGGAGCTACTCTGCTTAGGGGAGGGAAAGCGAAAATTACGGAACTCCATTCCCCTCACCCCCAAGAAGTTATATCACTTCATGCCTTAAGCTTGCTTTAAAAAAAAAGAAAGAAAAGAAAAAAGGCTTTCTTTAGTATTAATTTCTATCATTGGGCCTTAACTATTTAGTATGTAAGTTCCTATTGTTTTATGCTTTAATGAAAACAAAACAGGGGTGTAGAGAGCTCTAAATAACTAAAAACCCACCAGCAACTTTTCAAATAAATAATTCAGTTTGGCAATAAGAAAAATGCAACAGGAGTCATTCATTACAATTGAAACTGATGATACCAGTTCTCTCACCATTTTTTCTGCTGCAATATACCCAAGTGACTAGGTACCTCCTGTGATAAACAGCTGCTCTCTACAGTACTGAATTTAGAGGTAGGGATAGAGGTGGCGGCGAGAGGGGTGCCCCTCACACGCTCTCAGAAACCTCTGACGTGCACTAGTGTGTAAACTCGATGCAAGGGACTCTGAATTAACCAACGCTGTCCATTTCCTCCGTAAACAGGCTGGCTGATGTCCGGGTACACCCATCGATCAGGCCACCAGCTCCTCTCACTAGCCTAAAGGCTTCCGTGCTCACCAACTGAGTTGTTTATTTGCCAAAAGTCAGCTGTGTTTATCTTCACATTTGCTTACGACAATTTAATTGTCAGTGTAATAATCTAACTTAATTATATGCCAACTTGACTAATAAAGAGAATATAAAATGGTCACTTCTATAAAAATCCAGTATAATTCTTGAAAAAGATTGGAAAAGGTAGTTAATACTAAAATATGTTAAGTGATAAGAGAGTAAATCTTAAAAATTCTCATCAGAAGGAAAAATTATCTTTGTAACAATGTGTGGTGATGAATAACTAAACTCACTATCATCATCATTTTGTAATATATACATATATCAAATCTTTATGTTTTAAAGTGTTTTTAAAAAAAGAAAAGAAAAAAGGCTTTCTTCAGGATTAATTTCTATCACTGGGCCTTAACTATTTAGTAGGCCTAAAACTTATACAATGTTACAGCTTTTAAAAAAATCTTCCTGGTATTTTTTTCCATTACCACTTAGTCCCCGTATAGCCCTATCCCCTCAGCAATCATCTCACTGCTGCCCATGTCTATGAGTCCTTTTATGTCAACTGTATCTTAACAAAACTGGAACCAAAAAAACACAAAGATTAAAAAAGGTAGTCACAAACTTTGTTCTTCAGACAGGTGCCACATACGAAACCCTGAGGGGGACACCTGCAGTTCTACAACCAAACTGCTTTATAAGCATCTTTATAAACTTCTGCTTTATAAACTTCTTAATCCACTTTAAAGAAACAAACCAGAAATCAAAAAAGGTGAATATGCAAACAATTATGAAAAACAAGACAACTACAGAGTTCTAATAAGCAGAACTCATGCCCCAAAACAGGCCTTGGTCTGACATCAAAAAAATGGTGTGTGCATGAACATTTACACATTTTTGTTACAATAAAATGATTAGAGTAGAAAGATGCTTTTTAATGAGCAATTACTAGCCCTGATTGTTGAATAAGAGAGCTTCCATTTTAGATATTGTTCTTCTTTATCCTCTGCATAATAAATGCAGATTAAGAGAACCCCTCGTATGCTAGACAAACTTAAACTTACCTCATGTTCCAAAAACAGAGCTTTTAGCTGTCCTTTGGACCAAAAATCCATGGCATATGCTAGTAGCTTCATGGAGACCATATTGATTCTGAGAAAATTCCCAACAAACACAACTCTGTCAATATTCTGGAACAACAAAACAAAAGAACATAATTGAGCCATGGCATAAAAAAAATGGCAATTAGCAAAGACCCAATGTTCCATACATCACTGTACTCCCAGAACCTTGCAAAGTAAATTTCTTTATTAAACATGGAATTATTTTAGCATTTCCAAGATGAAGTTGAGCAAACCTTGTAGTACATTGCACGAGAAGAAGAGGGTGAGACTTTGTTTGGAGGAGGCAGAGACTGACACCAGGTTTACCTGCAGGGATCCTTAGGTTGCCTTAACTCTGATATGAAATTCATTTCCCAACTTTCATACATAAAATTGTAACTGGAGTTTAAGTTCAGCTAAACTGGCTTGTGCATTTCTTCAATCCTCCAAACTTCTGACTATAAAATATTATTACAACCAACTCATAAATAAAATGGCCATGGTATGGGTTATTTCTAATGCATTTGCTCGGTTTGCTCTGTGCCAAACACTGAGAACAAAAAGAAACAATATCCTTTACCTTTAGAATATGTGGGGGAATATCCTGTTTGGTCCACACTTGGGTTAAAATACAGTAACAAAGAATACATTTGTATTTTTGTTGTCACAGATACAGTCTTGTATCCTGAACACCACACAGCACTGGGGTGGGCCTGTCTGTCTGCACAGGCTGCCACCACTTGCTCCCCGAGCCAGATGCTGTGGTCACTCATATCAAGGGGAAGGGTCTTGGAAGCTGGCAATGTTTTCTGTTCAGTCTATCAAGAGTAACAGAGTTTCAGACCATCACCTTTTAACTGTCCCAAATTTTAACAATGCATGTTCATTAACCCATTAACCACTCCGAAAAACTTCCATGGGTGGTGGGGGGAGGTATATTAATAAATTTCCACAAATAAGAACTGTAGCCACAAACCACCCAGACTGAGAGATGGCAAAGAACACTCAAAGTAAGAAACTTGGATTAAAAAGGAATTTAATTAAATTTGGGAGTTTCACCTTTTACCCCAAAACAAGGGAGTCCAAGGTAGGACTTGCTCCAAACCCCCGTCCTGCGCTCCTCAGGCAGAAAGCCAGAGGAATAATAGAAGTGGCATTAAAAGCTGATGGACATGCCTTATTTCAAACAAATCCCAGGTAAGCAAAAAGTATAAATGTTAATTTAAAAAAGAGACAGAAAAGAAAAAAAGAGATGAGAAAAAAACATGGGAGGATTCTTTTTATAGAAACAGTGTCATACTCAGAATTCATTAAAAAAGACATATATTTACTTTAAAAACTCATTTATTCTGAGGGACCCAAGAACAAGTCTAAATGAAAAGGAATTATCAGAAAATATTTTCAGTACATGTAACATAAAATGTATCATTTACCGACAAATCAATAAGGAGAGATCAACAGCTCAGTAGGAAAATGTGTGAACAGGACTGAAATTGACAGTTCACACACACACAAAGGGAGAAATGCTTGTGGCTGTTAAATGGATAAAAAAATGCTCAGCCTCACTTATAATATGATATAAATTAAAACCAAAATAAGGTAGCATTTCTTACCTAGGAGACTGAAAAAAATAAAAAGGTTTGATAACCCTATGTGGAGAAACTTATACTCTGTAGTGGGAAATTAATTAGAACCATCACTATCTGTCAAAATTACAATCAACACGTCCTTGCCTCAGCAATTTCTCTTCCAGGAATTTATCCCATAGGTATAATTCCATGTGTGCAAAATGGTGCATGTGTGTATGTGTGTATATTCACAAAATCAATTTTAAAAAAATAATAGCAAGGTCTAGAAAAACCTAAATATCATTAGGAAAATGAACAGATCTAGAATAGCCTATCTACAAGTTAGGATACTGTATGACTATTAAAAAATAAGGCAATTCTAAATGTATGTATATGAATAATCTCAACATGTATTATCATGTAAAAAAGTATGAGGTAACATTTCCCAAAGTGTATATTAAAGTATGTAGGGTAGACTGATACATAATGTCTGGGACTTGCTTTCTAATATTTTGGCGAAACAGAGAGGAGGGAGAAAGCAGAGATAGATGAAACCTGTATGGCAAAGTCTTAATAACATCAGTTACTTAATATCAGTAACTGACGTCTCAATTGATGGCTACACGGGGATTCTTTATACTCCTCTCTCTCCTTTATGTATTCTCACCATTTTCACACTAAGTTTGATAAACAACCAAAGCAAGATGTAGAATAGTATGTAGAAGGTGAATGGCTTGGTGTATCATTATATCTCAATAAAACCATTGTTAAAAAAAAGAATATATTTGCTACCTTTGAAAGGATGTTTTTCCTATAGTGCATACAACAGAGTAAAACAAAAAAACTAAAAACAATGGCTACCTCTAGTGAGGTCAACATTGAGTGCCAGCTGTGGGCATGGAGTCTCACTTCCCTGTGCCCATCCGGTGTCTTCAGAACTGTGTATTATGTGTTTGCATTATTCTCTCTTCAATAGTATGAATAAACGTTTTTAGTTGATGGAGAAGGATTTCATAATGTTCCTATTAGTGCACGTGGTTGAAACCAAAGATTCTCCAGTCAGTGACTCGGGGGAGCAAAGCCGTGCCTGAAGGACTTGCATCACGGGTCTCGGGATGACGCAGGGTGCTGCCAGTCCCCGTGCGTCTGCCGGGAGCCTGCCCCCGCAGGGCGCCTGGCTAATGGGGCTTTTGCCTGAGGCGATCAGTGATTCCTCCCATTCACTCAACTCGACAGAAATCTCTTAAAATAGTTACTTAAACGATTGCAGAACACTTTCCAACAAACATTTGTGCTAAGGTTATACAATAAATGGTATTGAACTTGAAATCAAAAGTTAAAAATAAAATCATTTGTCCTCCCTCTGGAGTGATTGTGATACCTGTGAAAACAAACCGGCTGGCTCACTCATGCTCTGTGGAAAGCAGGGGAAAGGGCATCTATTGCTCAGTTCCCATTGAACTGACCTTTGAGAGTCCGTGAGTACAGCCACCTACACGCATATTAGTCTTAGGGCCTGTGTGTTTACTTGGAAAAACTCTGTTTAAAGATTAATGTCAAAAAATAAATTCTCTTGTTCCAGTGAATCCTGTGACTGAAGTGGACTTTGAAAGGGTATGTCTCCAGAATACATTCTTTCATCTGAGTGTCAGCTTCACATTTAATCTCCGTCTGAAATGGGGACTTACAAAAAGTACTGCCCTGACCAACGGGACCAGGGACACATTCTATTCAATTAAGGAGGGTGTATCTCGTAAAACCCCAGAGCTCAAAGGCAGGGCGGCACCCACCTGTCACAAAGACTGCCTCACACCTAGTTTGACACTCCACTGTTCCAGGAGGCAGGACTTGGAGGGGTTTCTGCAGTACCTATAATGTTCTATGTCTTGACCTGAGTGGTGGCTAAACAGGGGTGAGTGTGAGAACTCCTCAGGCTGCATGCTTACGGTCTGGGCACTCTTCTGTGTGTAATTTTTCTGTTAAAAATTAAATGATAACTGATGGCATGATTCTTTAATCCCCCCCCACCACCACCCTGTCACTCGTTGCATGCCCAACTCTCCTCTCTTGTCTTCCTAACACTGCTCAGTAAGAGCCGGTCCACTTCACATGGTTTGTATCTCAGGAAAGGGTTCCCTTTTCTTCCCCCAGAGGAAATTTACGGTATTTCAACCATGTTCCCAAAGCTTTGTCTGTGACCAGCTCTACCTCTTCCTGTGCCTTGGGCTCTGGCGGCCTTAGCTGTAGCAAGCTCTCTGTGCTTTGATAGCCCTGTACAATGCTGCTTGAACTCCATGCCACAAGGCAACACTGTAAAGAAGCTGAAAGCAGAGAGAATATCGAATATTGCAAGTGGAACGCTTCACACACAAATATTTGCAAGGGTGCACAAAGCTTTCTTTTCCTCACACTTTAGGAGGTACGCGGTAATAATGGTGGTTAGAGAAGCTAAGGCACGGGCTGTTGTTTTACTGTGTTTCTTCCATGGTTGGGTGGTTTCACTTGTTATTATCCAGGGCCTACTTAAAATGCATCTTTTTCCTCCTCCCTTCTACACACCCTTCTAGTTCTACAAGGTGTGACTGCAACAAAGGGCAGGTTTCCCAAGGGTGGTAGTTTTGTAAGGGTCAATAATTAACCTCCAGAGGTGATGAATAGGAATGACACGTGGCTTTCCCTGGGTTAAGGCCTTACCTCGTTCAATGCACACATCCGAGCAATGGAACCAATGTTGTTGGTGATGGTGACCAGTGTGGCTCGGGCGAGGTCTTCCTTGCTGATGGACTCTCGCTTTTCCTTACTCATCATGTTGCCAAAGCTATGTTGGAAATATTAGCGAGAATGTTCAAACTCATCCTCAAGCAGGCCCCACACTTCCACCACCATGCTGTGGAAAGCTGTATGAGTAACTGTTCCACCTCACATGACCTGACTTCGCTGCCATGGTTTACAAGCAGACAGGATTACAGTATGAATGGTTGGCTGCTCTTTTCGGAATAGGAACAGAATAGCATGGCTATTAATGGGGAAATTTTTTTTAATGCCTCTAGATATCTGGACAAGAATGAAACAGGAAACTTTTGCAGTTTTCCAGAACCTTCTTTCAAAGCTGCCCTATTTTAAGCACAAGCATCAAGAGCTAAACATCTCAGTGCTTCATAAAGGGCAGGAGATCAAATCAGAGCTCCAATCCCACAGACAGTTGCACCTGGTGGGTTAAGATCTTTAAAAAAATGAATAGCCAGGGTGGAGAGGTTGCCTTGTGTTTAATCTCTACTGTTCCTAGCTACTTAGTCTCTACCTTGATGCTACAGCAGATCCTTGAAGGCCAAATCGTTCATAGTCTCCTCCGTAAATGTCCTTCACCAGCTTATCAACATTGGTGCTGTCGCCTTTAGCTGCCATTTCCAGAGCTTCTTCAAAGGTCTCACAACCAGTCAGCAAGCAACATAGGCCTAGGAATGTTCCACCTCCAAGACTGAAGGAACAATAAGGTTTATTTTTAAATTTTACTTAAAGATATGCCCATCCAAGTCCCCAGTGACATCAAGACTACTAATATAGGTAAGTAAAATCAGGAAAAACCAAGCAGCACTTGAATTACAGTGCTAGGGTACAAAAGAGCTTTAGGGTAGATTGGATAAAAAAGAGGGCAGAGACTAAAAAGGAACATCAAGGAAAACTTGCCCCTGAATTTAAGAGCAAAACCAGAGAGATTCTCACTGATTTCTGTTGTGAGACCTTCAACTTAGCCACTAACCTACGGGATCCATTCAGTCTCCCCGCCTATGAAATGAGGCCAAATCATGATCGCTCTTATTTAGGGGGTCTGAAAGCAGCAAATAACCAGAGAAATGACTATTATATATTTAATATATATACCGGATTGGGCAAAAGTGGGTTTACAGTTGGGAGTATGTGAAACACAGAGCTTATTCTCATTTTTTATTAATTATTGTGTTACCTGCCATGTGAACAACTGCAAACCTCCATCTGCCCCTCCCTGTACGTAGCAGGAATACAAATACTTAGAAGAAGAAGCTGTGTGGACATGAAGCGCGGTCCATGTCTACGGAACCAAGCTGATGACAAAACTGGCCTAGGACTGAGTCAGGAAGAGCCCGCCCAAGAGCTGTGCCTTTCCCTGACCTCACTGGAGCTGACATAATCCCATTTAACCTCCATAGAAATTTCTGAAAGGAAGCCACTGATTAGTCTCATATTGTGTTTTTCTAGTCGACTCTGGAAAAATTATTAATATTTTACTTACCACCAAGAGTCAGAAACGGTAACAAAGGCCACAAAATGGCTCCAAGGTTAAACTGTTTTAAAAGCGTCTGATTGTTGCCCTGGCCGATGTGGCTCAGTGGCTTCAGTGCCGACCTGCGAACCAAAGGGTCGCCGGTTGAATTCCCAGGGAGGGCACATGCCTGGGGTGTGGGCCAGGACCCCAGTTGGGGGCCCATGAGAGGCAACCAATCGATGTATCTCTCATACATTAGTGTTTTTCTCCCTCCCTTCCCCTCTCTCTAAAACTAAATAAAATCTTTAAAAAAATGCTTTTGATTGTTTTGGGGTGGGGGAGTTCCCCTAAAAGTCTCTTTAAACAAAATTAGAAACTGATTATGGTAGTTGAGAATTACCTCAGGGAAAGAAAAGCAGATCTGGAGTGAAGCTATGAGCAGGGAGCTCCAGTAGGACAAGGAGCACTGGCGTCACCATGGGTTTTACTCTCCACTTACCACAACAAATGGTAAATGTGAAGAGCAAATTGCTCACATCAGTTTGTTCTGAAGCTCCAAGAGCTGTCAGCCCTAAGAACCCCTGATGTGTTTGGATCCTGGCTTCTAACTCTAAGAGAAAAATTCAAGTTGACATTAAGGTGATTTTTAACTTAAATTTGAGAAAAGAAAATTTAGGGTAAAGTGTATTTACTGTCCATAACCACTAACAAGAAGGTACCAGATTGTAGATAGGAACGTTGTTCTTTAAATCACATCTAAAGCAAAACCGTATGTCATACTTCTTAACTAATGATTCTTACAAAAATACATACTTGATGAAAATCAAGGGTTCTCACAAAAACTTTGAAGCTAGGCACCACCAGCAGCATCTATCCAAACTGGAGGTGGAGGTGCCGTACCCTGAGGACATGAAGAGCTCCATGGTCACTGTTGCCTTGACAACACAGTCAGGGTAGAAACTGTGGATTTCCCCTAAGAAACTCTTGTCTTCGCTTATTTCTAACATGGTGGGTTATACTATGTTGTCGGTTTCAGGCTACCCTATAAAGCTACTGTGTTTTAATGGGAACACTTTTGTGTGCCTGCCAGTTGGATTTGTCTTGTTTTCTCTAAGCACGTATTTTCAGTTTTTGCTCCTACTTCTAGCTTTATCTTTCATCGACACAACCTTTCTTTGAACATCAGACATTGGTATTAATCAAGGCATTTAACAACCTACTCCAAACATAGGCAACTATGAAGATATTGGCTGACTTAGAAAGAAGGCAACTCATCAACTGATGTGTTGGTATGAGTGAGAAAGAACAAGTGCTTTGCATGACTGGGAAATGACAGGTGACTCCAGACAAAGACTCGGAGCCAGATGGGGAAAGCAAGCATGCATTTGCACAGCTGGCACCTGCAGAGAAGTGGAAAGAATGCGCAGTCGCAGAAGAGCACTTTATTGATAACCCCAGCCTGCTAACTTGATTATTTAATCAAGTGATTCTCCTGCTCATGATCAGACACATTTGTTTGTTTGAGCAGAGACACAGCCACACCCTCAGCATACTGCTAGAAATAGCTATTAAGTGTGATCGTTTGTTTTTTTTTTTTTAACCCAACAAGCTTATAGTGAGGCATTTGGGGGAGAAGTAGAAGAAAGCTTCAATTATGACTGCTTGTGTCCTTAAAATAGATTCCTAAACAATGCTTATTGCAATTCTCTCTAAAGTTTCAAAATTTTCTACATTCCTTTTTAACAGACTACACATTCTAATGTCAGTTGTAAAGTCCTGTTTTTTCCATTGACTCCTGTAGTAAAACCAGAGTTGTGTCAATAGAAAAAAATGTTGCTACCCCATCTAGGATATAATAAAATTACACGTAAAACAGAAGCAAAGAATTAGAAATCACATTTAAAAGAAACCTGATATTCTGCAATGACGTGGCTTCTTAAAATAAAAACATTTAATGAGAAAAGAAGGTATTAAACCATAACAACCTGGAGTTAAGCTATGATTTCACAATAGTGGCAAAACTTAAAAGCTTAACCCCTGTGCTTACACCAGTGATTCCCAAAGTGTGTTCCACACACTGATGCACACTGCTGACCCTAACAGTTTACGTCAGTGGTTTTCTAACGTGGATCCGAAAGCAACTTTGGTAGGACAACTCTAGTTGAGTGAGGAGGATCTGCGGTCCAGAACTGATGTCGCATTCTCCTCCCCTGCCGGTGGCAGCCCCTGAAAGGGCTCTTTATTCATATTCAGTTTCCTGTATCACATTTCCAAAACTACTGGTTACAGGGAGCTTGTAGCTAAATTTGGACATCAAGATGGGTTTGTTGATGATCACAAAGCCCTTGTCATAAGTGGGCATTAACCAGTAACTAAAATTTATAGGCATTATTACACGTGGAATAGAAGCCAAACACCACAATTAGTTCCTTAGCAGCTATTCAGGAAGCAGCTATTTTGGAAGCTTAGCAGCTTCCAAATCCCTGGGAGCTCCAAGTTTGAGGAAGTTTACTTGTGTTGTAATTCATGAATTTAAGAATAATTTATTTAAAATTATAAATGTCTCTAATTGTGGAAAATGTTTAGTTTGTTGTTACATTGGGATTAGCCCTACCAATTAAAATTGTACCTCTATCAGAAGATCACTCTGTAAGGTAAAACCAGCTCCACTGAAATGTTCATTTGTCCCTAATGCGCCTGACAGTCCTAATGACATCATGGGGGTCAGTTGTGATTCTCGTGTGGGCAAGTGGGCTTAGCTCTGTGTTCTCAGTGAGCAAATGCATGCCCAGTGGCAATCAACTTACACACCAAACCTATGTTCTGGACACAACCAGGATTCAATCAGAGTGTGTGTGTGTGTGTGTGTAAGCCAGGATTTCTCTACACCAGTACTACTGACATTTAGGGCTTAGTATTTTTTAGTTGTTGTAGGGGGGGCTCCCTCTAGCTTTGAGCTGCGAGTTGCACCCCACCTCCAGTTGTGACAACTAAAAAATGTCTCTAGAAAATGCCAAAATCCCCTGGAGAGAGAAATCTCTTTCCCCAGCAGTGAACCATAGATTTATAGAGACTCATTACAAGTCATGGAAATAGAGCAGAAAGCAATACTGCCACTCTCATGGGTGAATAGTACTGCAGAATTTTGGTACTTGAAAACCTGGAGAAACTAAGAAACAACCCCATTCATGACACAAATGAGGATACTGAGGCCCAGAGAATTTACATGATATCGTCATCTATCAAAAACAATGGTTTCAATACCACGTCCCAAACCACATTCCACATGGCATTCCAAATGGGTTGGGCGGTCCAATAAGTTGGAGAAACATTCAAACCAAACTGTTCTCTTAGAAGCAAGAAAAACCTGTTTAATTTTGTTTCTACCAGGATTTCTCAGATTTCTGACCCCAGATCCTTTTCCCATGTTGAATCCCCATGAAGAGGAAGCTGAGCCCACCTGCCCTTGGGTGTGTCTGCACTGAAAAACAAGGCGCTCTACCCAACTGTGGCGGCAGCGACAGATTTCCTGTCCGTTACAGTCTAAAATTCCCTGCAACATACGCCAACTACTCCACTTTTCAGCCAGAGCATTTATCCGAGTGTAACAAGCATTCCTTATAAACCCAGTTTGTTTGACTGATTGGAATGATATATTATCCGAAGCAATTCATCTGGGGCTAGGCGCCAAGGTGGCTCCAAAAGACGGATTCTTTCGAAGCCCCCTGGCCTTTCCCTGTGTTCTTCCATCCAGATTCTACTGTGCTTATTGTCCCTGCCATTCACTGGGACTTAATATGTACTGCATTTTGGGAAAACTTCTGATGTGTATGACCCTTCACCCCTCAACCTGATCAGTTTCCAACAGTATAAGGACTGTTTTATTAACCTTTAAATACGTCACCCTCATAACATATCTAATACATCATTTTTGGCTGATAGAGGGTAAGAGCTTTCTTTTAAAAATGAATTCAATATAAATAACATTTCTATAAACTGGCCTTCGAGGAAGAGACCTGGGTTTCATAAAAAGGGTCTCCTAGTGAAAACCACGTTTACCTGGTCCCTGTAACTCTTTTATAGTTGTCCTTGGAGTACACAGCTAGGATGCTGACACCTGAGCCCATGTTCACCAGCAGCATAGGGTACGGGTTATCAAGGCAGTACGGCTTTTTTTGACACAATTCGGGATTTGTGGGATTTTCAAAATAGTAACATTCCGGCTTGCCATTGAAGCCAACAGAGTCGACGTAGAGCAGGCCCTGAATCAGACAATCCAGTTCGTCCAGTTTATGGAGCTGCAGGTCTGCGATCTGCAAGAGAACAAAACCTGTGAGAAAGGCTGCCCGACCTTAGGGGGAGTGCCAGAGACTTTTAGCTGGACCAAAAATGTGTTAACACGAAAAGTATAGAAACACCAAGGTGTAAAATCTTGTTGGTAATTAGCCTTGGCTGGACACCGGACATCCCGTCTGCCCACAGTGCAAGCTAGAGGACGGTAGCTTGTCTGGCTGCTGAAAAAGCATCTCATTAGTATGTGTAGTGGGCTGAAGGGGAGCACCTGAAAGATAATGTCCATGCCCTAATTTTTGGGATCTGTGAATGCTACTTTATCTGGTAAAAGGGTCTTTGCACATGTCATTATGTTAAGGGTGTTGAGATGAAGAGAACATCCTGGATTATCTGGTGAGGTTCAGTAACAAGCTTCTGTAAGAGACACACAGGAAAGACCTGATGGACACAGAGGAGAAGGCCACGTGAGGGTGAAGGCAGAGACTGGAGGGCTGCACCGCAGGCCAAGGAATGCCATAGCCACCAGCAGCTGAGAGAGGCAAGGAATGGAATCTGCCCAGCAGCCTCTGAAGCTAATGTGGTCTTGCCAGCCCCTTCAGTTTGGTCTTCTGGCCTCCAGAACTACAAATGAATAAATTTCTGTTGTTTTCAGACACTAAGTTAGTGGTAATTTATTACAGCAGCCACAGGAAACACATACAGCATACCACTGAGATAGGGGCTTCCCACAGGGTGAGGAAAGTGAGAATGTTCTGAGAGCAGCAGGAATCCTACACTTCCTTGGCAGGACATGAGGTCTCGAGGGTGGCACGTTGAGCCTGGGAGCAGAGGACAGTCTCCTTAGCCCACAAAGTCCAACTCTCCTTTTCCCGGGCCTGGGCTTTGGAGTTACACAGACTTGACTTTGAAATCTGGCTCCAATACTCATATAACTAAGGGATGTGGGGCTTGTTACTTAACTTCTCAAGCCTCAGTTTCCTCATCTGTAAAATGGGTATAATAATACCCACTGCCTGGTGTTATTGTGAAAATTACATAATAATAACAACAGCATATGTAAAATGCTTACACAGGGCCTGGCATGTATAAATGACTCAACAAATGTTGGCTCTTTCATTACTAGCTGGGGTGACCTCAAAGTGTCCTTTCATATTCTAATGGGACAAAACTCCTATTCTCCTAGGTACAGAGGGGAAAAGGTACAAGGGAGTGAGTTGGCTATGGGGTAGCCTTAGGAGTGAGTGGCCACTTTGCATGCTCAGAAGTCTAACCCATGATCCTCAAGATTGGCATTACTGCTGATCCAAACGTCTGGGTCATTTTCCATGGACCAAAAAAAAAAAACTAGCAATTGCCAACAGAATATAATCAATCAATGAGAAAAGATAATTTATAATATCTAACTTAAATTTTTAAAAATCTCTGTAAGAAGACTACTGGTATTTATTGTTCACTACATGCCAAGCCTTGTATTAGATCATTTAACTCTCACAAAAACCCTGTAAGTAGGTATTATCATCCTCATTCTATGGCTAAGGCTCATAGAGTTTAAATAACTTTCCCTACATGATACAACCTGCAAATATCTCCCAGAGATATGCTATTCCTCTCTTGTCTTCATTCACAATAGATACTGCTTCTGAGATCTGGAAACCACTTATACAAGGACTAAGATATTTTGCTGAAAGGGGCATCATCTTCGTCATAAAAGTGAACAGCTAGAAGAAAACTTTTGACTTTGTGTCCCTGACCTGAATTTCCCACTCAACCAAATCCACTGCAGCTATCCCTGCAGAACAGAATTAGTTAGAACAGGTTACCAACAAGGTGGTAGACCTTTTCTTGATACACAGAAACCATCATTCTAAACGATAATTGGTTAGAAATTAAATGCATCCCATAAGTAATTCTAAACATTTCATTTTTTACAAGTGAAACTTCAGTGTGAGATGCATGTAACTATATACATTTTTAAGGGGGTAATGCTAGAAGTATAAAATTATCTGGAGACCTAAAAGACTTAAAGTACAAATGCTACTTTCTTAGTCCTGGCTTCCTCAGCATCCTTTGTGTTATACTTAGAGCACCAAAACTATACAAAGTTCACCAGCTTTGAACAAAGCACCAAAACTTTCTGGCTTGTTTTCTGGTTCATTGCATGCCCCTGAGCACCATGTTCAAAGGTCTGTCCATAATGATTGCTCAACATTTATTAAACTGAAACCGTGAAGTTATCACCTCTTGGATCACCCCAAACATAAAGGGAGCAATTTCATCAGCCAGTCTTGCAATCATAGGTTAACCCGTTTAATAATTACTCTGAGATCAGTCAACACTATTGATAGCCATGTCCAGAGACAACATCACAAACATGGACAGAGACACAGCCTGTCCTGCTGGACATTCTGAAACCATGCTGGGGGGAAAGAAAAACCTCTTACAGAAAATTAAGCAAAGAAAACATTGCTATCTCAACTTTCCCCGCAAAATCATTTACAAAGAAAGCACTAGCAGCAAACAAACATCTTTTCTACACATTTTACTGAGGGATAAAGATTTCTGAAGCCTGAGGTCATACACCCCCAAACTGGGAAACAGAAATATGAGTCACTTTCACTGAGACCCTTACAGACCTCCCTCAGAGGTCTTCACCATCGGGCAAAAGGATGGGTCTTCCCATGTAAGCAATGAGTCCTGTCATTACTTGGACTTTTATACACGGCATCTAAAATGCAAAACAAGCTGGAATTACTGTTCAGACTTTGCAGGTCATTAGTCAACTGAACCAACTTCGGGAAAAGCCTAGAACGGCATGTTGAGATCCCAGCTACAGAGAAACATTTGCTCTGGGCTTAGTTTTCTTTGTTATCAGTGATTCCCTGCATGGTAAAATTCGAAAAAATATGGATCCCAAACACAAAGCTTGGTCAGTATACAACTGGAAAGGGCTCACTTTGTGTGCTCCAGCTCAGTCTGTCAGAAATAACTAAATAAATAAATGAATCTCCTAACAACCACCCCCAGAGGTTCCATACTCCCATACTCCACATGGGGTATTCTATGGACCTACCCCCAACCAGTTTTCTCAGTCTCCTGGAGTTGAGAAGTGAGTCTCCAAATTGTATTTCAGAAATGATAAAATACACATCTGTATGACACCTTATACTTCCCTAGTTGCTTTTGCTGACACTGGCTCCATAAATCATTGGAAATAGCAGAAAAAGTGATCTTAACCAAGAATAATTTGCATATGAAATCATTACCTCTGAATTACAAATTACACTCCAGGAACTTTCTCTGCACAAAGGAGACCTGAGAGATGAATTTCAAACATGCTCTGTGAGTGGGAAATACACCAGATCCCCAAAGATGGCTTCCTCCCCCTCACACACCCAGTTATATAAAAGGGGCCATACAGGAGTGGTCAAAAGTATAAAGCAAGAACGAAGTGGAAAATGACCCTGTCTACCAAACCTTACACTCCTGCACTATTACAAATCAGTCCCCAGATTAATAACAGAAACCAAGCTAAAAATATTCTTGGATGGCCGATTTAGATTTAGAATATCACATATCCACAATTACCCTACTCCCTCCAGATGATTTTCCGCCATTAACTTTTTTTAGATTGTTCCCTCAAGAAAGGCCAATTCTTAAGTCCTCACATCTTTAAAAAAAAAGTAATGAAACAATCAGAAAATCTTTTTGTCTTCCCTAAATCTCACGTCTAACAAATAAGATTGTTGTTATATCCTGTTTGTGCAGAGGGCAGTTTTTTTTTTTAAGTAATTAAAAGAATAACTTCTAATTTCAAATTCATGTTAGTCTTGGACTGAAAAAAAAAAAACTCACAAGGAAAGCTGTGTGTTCTAATGAAGAGCTAGGTGGACAAAAAAGATAATTTTTTCTATAATGTTGCTGTTGTTAGAATACTGTGCCTCCTAAAGGATACTTTAGGGAGTCAGAAAGTGTAGTTGTGGGTGAAAACATTAGATTTGGTACATAAAGTACTCCAGTCGGTTCTTCAGTCATGGCAGTGGGGAGGAACACGGAGTAACCGAAACACGTACAGCGTTAGTGCCTCGGTGCACAGCCTATCGGGCCTCTCCCTGGAGGATCACTCTGAGTGGTGGCATTCCTCACTGGCTTACCAATTCCTTATCAGTTTTGAAGGCTAACTTTCATCAGCTGGAAATTGTTGTGATAGGATCCCAAAATCTTAAAAGAAGGGAGGGAAGAAGGGAGAGTGAGAGGAAGGAAAGGAGGAGAAAAAAAAAGAAGGAAAGAAATGCAGCTTTGTTCAACCAAAAGTATGCTACACTGGGGGCTGATTTCATGTTTGTCGCATGGTTTATAGCTCTTTCTTGTACCTTCTAAACTGGATGAAGAATAGTTAAGTTCAAGTGCATTTACTATATATGAAAAGGACACAGTCATTAGACATAACTGCTAACTGTTCAGGGTCTGCTAAAAATCTTTAGTTAGTCCTAATTACTCAGATTTTTCAAACTCAGGTATAAGTTTTCATTTCAAACTCAGATTTTTCATTACTCAGGTATAAGTTTTGTACCTACAAAGTTGTATTATACCAAAAACAGTGATTTTATACAATAACAATGATAGGACTTTACAAATATGCTGTTTTGTTTGTCAGACTGTTTAATATATACAGTAGTATACACTGATCCTTTACAGCTCAGTAAGCACCTTCAATTTCCTATTCCGGAAAGGAGAAGAACTTGGATTTAGCATACCTAAGGGACTCTTACTGTTCTCTCTACCTAAAATGCTCTTCCCCACATGCTGGCCTGGTTGCTTTATTACTTCTTCCCGTTCCTGCTGCGACATTAGCTCATCACACAAAGACCATCCCTGCACTCCCTTCCCCCCTTGCCTTGCTTGTCTCTCCACTTACTGTCCTTTGCTTTATTCTACATTCACAAGCTTACTTGATGATTGATCATTTCCCTGAACTAGAATATAACTTTAAGGAGGACAGAGGCTCTGTTTTGTTCTTTGCAGTACTTGGCACATAAGAGCACAGTAAGTACTTGCTGAGTGAGTAAATGAATGCTTAGGAAAGAAGATGATAAAACCTATTCTTCCTAAAACAAACTTTGGAAGGATAAGGGCACATCATGTAGTACATGGACAAAAGGCTATGGGAAGAGAACGGTCTTCTTCAATTCTGCCTTCACTTTGGCCAAGACTGAGCGTGGAAACAGAAGGCAGCCATGCACTTTCTTTTAAAGGTGAATGTTCTGCCTAGCCAGGCCGTTTGGCTAACGCAGTCATGTGATGCACAGCACTTCGGTCAGTGAGGGACTGCGTGAATGATGGTGGTCCCACACGATTATAATGGAGCTGAAAATTTCCTCTTGCCTAGTGACACCACAGCCGTGGTAATGTGCTGGTGTGACACACTGCTCACGTCTTTGTGGTGCTGCTGCTGTAGAAAAACCTACTGTGCTGCCAGTCATACAAAAGTATAACACATACAATTATGGACAGTACATAATACTTCGTAATGATAAAAATGACTGTGTTTCTGGTTTATGTATTTACTACTCTTATTGCTATTTTAGAGTATATACTTTCTACTTATAAAAATAATAAGTTTGCTATAAAACAGTATGCCATGTTATGCCAGCAGCAGCCTCACACATCTGGTACTTACCACATCCCAAGATTGTATCATTTTCTCTTGTGCTTGATTTAATCTCATGTCGTTTTATACAGCAACATGCTAAACAGGCTTGTGGCCCAGGAGCAATGGGCTCTTAGACCATACAGTGGTAGGCTATACCGCATAGATGTGTGTTAAGTGCCCTCTATGATGCTTTTGCATAACAATGAAATCACCTAATGATGCATTTCTCAGAACATGTCCCCATCATTAAGCGCACGTGACTGTACTTCAAACTGGCTCCCTGCTCCAGTCTATTCATTAGGCTCCAACAGCCTGCCTGAGGGAGCAAAGGCTTTTTTACCTTGGTTGTAATAATGTATGTCCTTTCTCAGTTCAGGACCTTGAGAAACACGCTTGCTCATGGCCAACGTTTATTGAGTAACTTCCTCCCAAACACACATTACCCCAGAGGAGGGATGGAGACATTAACAGACATTGCATAAATGCTCCAGGTCACCTTGATTCACTTCGGGCTCCCCAGAGGAGATGGACAGTAGGGTGTCCTTGAGTGACCCAGAAAGTTCACAGCATGAGGGTTGGGTCAGCATTCCTTCTGTATGAATTAGAAATGAGGTGATGATAGCTCAGCTCCTACCTAGGGGCCACTCCTAGGACCTCTTCATCTCTCTTTAGCTTTAGCTTTCTTATCCGTAAAACACAAGAATGCTATACTTCCTGTACTCCAGAGATCACCTCTAGTTCTCAAATCAGATGATGAAACTGAGGCCCAGAGGAGGGACATATCTCACCCAAAGTCACCTGGCTAGTTAACGAAGACACAGGACTAGAATTCAGGTGCAATGCTTTTTTGCTTATGAGCTCAAATTTAATTTTCATATTCCTGGATCTCAGTTTTAAAACTCTTTGATCATTGGGCCTCTGTGATGGGAAAAAGATCCCATGAATCATTTAAGTAGGTGGCAGCGTCAAATTCTACTGCTAGGTAGGGAAAGGGGACATAAAAGGAAGAAGCTAACACATGAGTATAATCAGTCTCACTTAGGGTACTGTGGTAGGACTCCTCAGTAGAAACTACTTAGTATATAATCAAAGAGATAAACAATGTTAGCTTTAATGATAGAAATAAAATTTTCACTTACAGCTTAATACCATGAATAACGCATTGACTCCTTAATTTATTCATTAATGATAGACTTTGACAAGACTGGATTACATTAGTTCCAGGACAGGGTTCGCTTCAGCAGCCCATATACATTACTTCCATGACAAAATGCCACTAATTTGTCCTGTAGGCTCTGAGAAAATATATTTTACGTCTTACGTCACTACGTTTTCAACTTTCTGGCAAGACTAATCCCCAAACTGTCCAACCTTTCCTTCTCCTATGTTCAGTCACTTTGTTAATCTAGTTCCCTTTACTTTCTCCACCTATTTTTTTTCTCACTTTATTCCCTGTGAGATGAGGCTGGACAGTACAGAGATGACCTTGGCTGTAGAGATGGGAAAACTAGAACACATAGGTGTTCAGGGATTGCCAAATAAAGAGAAAGTCTGGACTCCATGGCACTCACTCATATCTTCCATTTAGCCAAATGTGTCCAATCCAAATGGGCAACCCAGGGTTGGAAAGCAGTGCCAGTCAGGATACGGCACGAGTCTTATTATGCAGCACCACATTCCCCAAGTCATGTTCATTAATAAAGGAATTCATCTTTAAATAATTCAAAGAGTTCATTTTTGTTTGTGAGTAAAACTTCTGGATGACATCCATAAAATAAAAAGACTGCAAATGGGTAGACAGAAGTCATCATTTTTATTACAATTTATAGAAAGGCTTTCCTGTGGGCCTCAGTCTATATATCTATAACACTGGCACAGTGATTACGCTTTTCAAGCGCGATTACGCTTTTGATTACGTTTGTGGGAAACCCTAAAATGCTTCAGAAGGGAGTTCTGTCCATCTTCTCTTTAGCGTACCGTGCAGCAGTAGTCATAACAAAAGTGATGATGATAGCTAGTATTTATTGAGCATTAACAAAGTGCTAGGTACATATTATCTCATTTAATCTTTCACATAACAACCCTATGAGGCAGTAATTATTCATATAAATGGGGAAACTGAGGCAGAGAGGTAAAGTAAACTTAAACAAAATCCCAAGGCTAGTAGTAGTCTAGTTCTCTGGTATGAGAGGCCACGATTGTGGACATATGAGAGGTTTTCTTTCTTTCTCTAAGAGGTGGTTTTTTTGTGTTAACAAGATCAAACCCACATACCATTCTGAAGTCCTCTTCGAACTTGAAAGCCCCGCCTCCTGTGGCACAGAGAGTAGTGTGAAGGCTGGAGAAGTTCTTTTCGCTGCCCATCTGAATGAACAGGTGCATGGCACAGCTGGGGAAGCGGATGAAGTGCAGGTTCCCTTTGCGCCCACACATGGTCAAGTTTTTCAGTTCCAGGTGGACATCTCGGATCCCAGTTTTCCCATAAGCAGTGTTAGAAGTCAAATACTTCCTGATGCTCTTCAGGTTCTCCACTTCCTCTTGCTCCTCTTCGGCTGTAATATCCTTTGGTTCAAAGTAGACCAACTTAACCAATGTTCCACCAATATCCATGCCAAACCATGGAAATGCTAGAGGACAGAAAGACAGAGTGCCAATTAATTCTATACATACATAGAAATACACGATTTTTTAATATTCAATAACGAAATGCCACAGTGTCACATCCAAATGTGCATTTAACACTCAGTTTACTTGATTTCATCTTTATGTACAATGGTCAAGGAGAAATTCACAATTTAAATGGTGCCCATGATTCTGCCCACACTCCATTCAATTAGAGCCTGTGGCAGGACTGACTGAGATGAGAAATAGAACTGTGCTGTTCCCTAAGCCAGTCTCAGTTCCCATGCACTTCTCAGAGCTTGAGAATCTCACCAAGACGCGTGCAGCCCCAATACTTGAAAGGTACATTTGTCCCCATACATCATGGCTCCCAAAGGCTATTTTATCAGAATCTTAGCCAAAGAAACGCTGACCTATCCTGATGCCAGAGAAGCCGGCTATGCTAGGTGTACCAAAAGACAGCGTATTGATTTCTCACCTTCGTGGTGCCTTCCTAGGGCACATTTCAATGATAATTTTTATAGCATTTGACTTTTGCCTCTGTGAGCTGACTTTATAAGGCATGATTCCACTGCTTTCATCTACCAAATAAACAGGGAACAGAAAGGGAGGAAAAGTGGGCTATGAGAGATGATGGGCAGACATGATGATCCCTACGGGGGCTGAATTCTAAAGAGAACAGCTCCTGCTACATCTGCTTTCTTTCTTTGTTAAGCAGAGACACTCGCTCCATCTCAACTGGCCCACCCAGAATTCCCCAACCAGCTGCGTGTTACGGTTGCCTTTAACGTCCCAATTTCTGGTCTCCTCTGCCATGAATTCTGATGTAATTCAGGGGCGGGACCTGGGCATGAGTATTTTTTTTAAAAAGTTCCCCAGTGGTTCCAATCTACAGGCTGAGAACTACTAAACCGAAGAACCACAGCCACTGACAGGCCCATGAATAAGCATAGCTCCTGACCAGGTCTGCAACACAAAGCCATACCTCAGATGTTGGTACACATATGTACCCCACAGATGACATTTTCTGGTCCATTTTCTAAAACTCACTGCATTGTGTAAACACACATACACACACAGTGTGTCTTTGAATAACACTGTTTTGTTATAATGTTGATGAGATGTCATAGGAACTTAACTCTTGTTTACATCAATTAGCCTGTGGTAAAACTGGTTTTATTATATGCCATTTCATTTAAAATCACACAGAAACACTAAGGACATTGCATGAGTACTTCCATCTGCTGGAGTTGTTGGCTTATGACAAACTGAATCTCCATTGTACTTATTTTTACTGTTGTTAAGAGAACTGGCTGAGATTCTGAACCAGCAGTACTTTATTTAGAGGCAACCTGGAAAGCGGATGCTGTGCTGTCATATTCTGTGCAATGAACAGAAAGCAAACCCAAATGTGTAGCCAAAATCTGGAGCCTCCCTTTTCCTTCCCTTAGCAGACACCAGGGGCTAAATCTGAAACTGTAATGTTAAAACTGAGTAAAGACCCAGGGAGCTAAAATGACTGTTCTCAAAAAGTTTATTTTATGTAGCCCTAGAGAACATCCATATGAGCCCTGGCCAAACTGTACATATTATGCCTAGAGATTACATTGCCAGGAACATAGGTGGGACCTGCAAAAGTTCCTTTTTCTAAGCAGCCCACTACCCTCTCCATCCACGTGCTGGGGAGGGAGGAGGGAGTGGTACATGGGAGGAAGCCATCCCTATTCACAGAATCTTCTTTCTTGTGCATCATTGCTGTCATTTAGCTGTAGCTGCACCACACTGGGCAAGCAGTAATTTCAACAGTATGGGAAAACAGAATTCTAAACTCCCGAAAGATTAAGATCAACAAATTCCACTGATCAAACCAAATTAACAACAAATGGCTTATTATCTTTGCAAAACAAATCCCACACAGCCCAGTGCAGGCAGGGAAGCTTGCTTTTCCTAGCAGAAGATAATAGAAAAGTGGAAACAGTTCATCCCTACTGCTCAATTCAGCTCCCAAATGATGTTTCTTGGTCCACCCTATAAAACTCACTGTGCCATCAGTATGGTCCACAGGGAAGGTAAAAGAGGAAGCCCTGAACCAGGATTCAGAACAACTGCTTTCCAGAAACAGCTAGCTCACTGCAACTCTCTCCACCTTTCTGGACCTCAATTCCCTTAGCTGTGAAAAGTGGATTACATTAGAATGGTCTCCAGTTCCCTCCCTACTATAAATTGTCTATGGATTCTTTAAGAAGTACAAAAATTAACCACAACCACCCTTCATCATATAGGTTAACCAGAGCCCTACTTTCAAATTAATGAAATATTCTATGGCATGTCAACAGGTGGCTGGGCTATGCAATCAGCGTTGCAGTTGTATTCTATTCTTATCAAAGTAGGGTAGACACCTACACCTAGGAGGATGGGCGAAGGTTATTCCGGAACACTGCGAGGATGACCATTTTGGAAAGACCATGGCAATACCCGTTAACATCAAAAGTGTACATACATTTTTCACCCAGCTAATCCCTCTCCTGGACCTTATTTTTCAAATCACCAGTATTGAAGGATAGGTATCAGAATGTTCATTGCAGCGCCCTTTACAGCAGCCAAATGAAAAATAAACAAAAGCAGAAACAAAAGTGCATGCTCTTTAACAAGGAAACTATTCAATAAAATGTGTATCTTCCAAACCATGGAATACTGGGCAGCCATTAAAATAGAGTACGTGAGACCTATACTAGCTCCCTGGAGAGCTATCCCCAATTTTCTGCTAATGAGAAAACCAAAAGATTCATAGAAGTATAAATAATTTATTTACCCTATTTGGTTTGAGAAGAAAGGAGGTGAGGAAGAGAGGAGGAAGGAGAAGAAAAGGGGGAAGGGACAGAGGAAGGAAGGAAGCCCCTGGTGTGTTTATGATTACATGAGTCCCAGGAAGGGTAGACAAGCCCACCCCTCCAGGCTGTTACTATCATTAGAGGGTGCCAGGACGAGCAGGCTGCATGGGTGGAGGCTAGAGATCGGGGAGGGGATGGAGCAAATTCTACACCTAGAACATACAGAAGTAAATTTCAAAAGAATTCAGTGATAATGAACACTAGGAGACATCTCAGCACACAATGGACAGAACAAGCAGTGTGAAACCCAGAAAGTAATCTAGTTCTGGACCAGAAATCCAGTATTCGCCCAGCCACAGCTGTCATCAGCCCTCTGGGATGAGGAGTCACTACTCGGCCTTTTGTTTGGCTGGGTATTGGTAAGCACAGGCCACTGCAAAGAAGTCTCCCTTTTGAAAATGCACCAGGGGACACCTAAACATTATGTAAGTTGTTTAGAGTCCTGGTTTCTTCCTGCTTCACCTCCAGCTCATTTTTCAGCTATTTCAAGGCTTTCATTGGCAACTCAACAGAACAGTGGGAAAAGTGTCAAGTTTTAAAAATGCAGTTAAATGTTGTATCAGCAGTTTTGATTAAGGTAAAAAAGGAATAGGACTGGAATACTGTATTAGTTTAAATGGCAGTAGAAATTGCTTTCACTTACCTATGTTCCTTTCTTACCTTCATGAAAAACTGAATGTTCTTATATTCACATTTTAATGCTTTTATAGAAGTGTCATATTTTTATTGATTGATTTTTCTGACAGAGAGAAAGACATCGATTTGTTGTTCCCTTATTTATTCATTCATTGGTTGATTCTTGCATGTGCCCTGACCAGGGATTGAACCCACAACCTTGGCATACTGGGATGACTCTCTAACTGACTGAGCTACCTGTCTGGGGCAGAACAGTGTCATATTTTTAAATGTACAATTTTATTTATTTCTCTTCCTGATATCAAGAGGTCTCCCTAAATCTAAGCTTCCCATACACAAGCTGCGGATGGAGACAGAAGAGAAGGGGAAGGAAGAACATCCCAACACAGCTATCACTTTTGACTCATTTTTTTTAACCCAGGATATCCAGATGTTTTGATAAATTCAGCTGAACCATTGATTAGAGTCTGTTCCGTGTTTGCCAGAAGTGATGGTGGTTCTAGACACAGAATGTCTGCATTCATCCTTTACTCCCCCACATTACACCAGATGTCATAAATTAAAGTTTCTAGAATATTCATCAAGGGTGTTCAGAAAGAGGCAAGGTTCAAACTGCACAAGAAGATGCAAACAAGTAACCTGATCTACTCATTCAAAATGGTTTCTTCCATAATGAGGTGTGTCTAAACTAGAAGATGACATTCATAAAAGCAAGTGCTATTGATAAGTAGTTGAATCAACTACAATCATAGGTCTTAACATGAATAAGGCTCAAAAACAATGCTGAAGGGCATCTGCTTAAATGGTGAGAACTGATAGGTCGTCGCTTCCAGACCAGGGCATGAAGTTGCAGGCATGAGACCCACTAACAGTGGTGTCCAACCTGTGGCTCAGGATGCCTATGAATGGGGCCCTACACAAACTCATCAATTTACTTATAATACTATGAGGTGTTTTTTTTGTGATTACAAGTCACAATGTATTTAACATGTGGACCAAGACAACTAACTCTTCTCCTTCCAGTGTGGCCCAAAGATGCAAAAAGGTTGCACACCCCTGCTGGAACTCCCCCACAGTGATGGGAAGCATTCCAGATAGTGGCTGACCTGTCAGCCTAGGTCCTAGAGTGAAGATGCAACCAATCCTCAATGAAATACAGGGAGAGCACGAAATAAACCTTTGTTCTTTACACCACTGAGATTTGGGAGTTGCTGTTGCTGCAACAGAACCTGGCCCGTTCTCAGGGCTGCTTGACATGGAGTGTTGCCTCAACAGCAACAAAAAATGTGATGCTGGCTTAGAGGCCAGGCAGCAAGGAGGAAATGGATTGTGGAGGCTGGCAAAGCATTTGGTAAAACCATTATGTATGATAACTTGGAAGGCAGATAAATACCCAAAGAACTGGGGGATCTCGTGTAAGAGGTTCAAGGTCAAATGGTAGTAGCATGTGTTGGTGACTGTTGGCTGCTGTTGGCTGAATTTGAAAAGGCATGATCCAGAAAAGAGTGAGAGATGAACTCAGAAAGTAATTGACTGCTTCACAAACAAAAAGGAAAGGGAATAGAATCCATCAAGTCAGACTTGCAGGGCTGGGAAAAAGCAGCTGCTTCTCTTCCCCAACATTTATTTACAAATGATAAAACTCAGAAAACATTTGAGTGAAAAAGATCAATCAGCACTTAGCGTTGGCATAAGGCTCAGAGGAAGAAAATGACTATCACACTCACTCTTAACACTCTGACATGGTTAAGATGTCTCCAGCTAAAGATGCAGTTAAGGTTGTGGCTTCTTAGTTAATTCTTTTGATTATAATCGTTTAGGAGAAAAGACACTAGAGGTGTGGATTCCCCACCAAAGCCTGACAGGTTCAAAGTGTCATCAACTAAATCATTAAGAAAGGCTGGAGCACAGCACGAAGGCATACAGTGAATATAAGTATGATACCAAGAACAGAAGGCTGGGCGTATGGAAACAAACTAGAGTGAAACAGTCAAGAAACGTATTTCCTTTGGAAGAGTTGTACTGGCAAAGGAACCAAGAGCCTGAACCTCAAATGGCTGGGAAAACTGTTCAAGGCCTGAAAGAACTCTAGAGCCCCCAACCCTGTAAAGTCAGGAAGCAACAGAGAAACCTGCTCAGCCTCCATGGAGGACACACTTAAGACGTGATAAAATTGGCTACTGGGGAAAGCCAAGGGCTGAAAACAGCATTGTGGTGGGGAGGCCCTCCCAAAAGAAGAATCGGAACCCCAACGGAATATTCTCCATCAACAAGGCAGGAAACCCTGAAGATTTCAGAAATTCCTCAAAATTAGAATGACTGAGGTCCAGTGAATGGTCTCCTACTCACCCCCTTTCTGAACAGGAGTGTGTACTGGGTTTTCCCATCTTTGTTTCACCAGTATATATTAACATACAATGTATGGGGGTGGTGAACAGCAGGTAACTTGCCTCTTTTACTTCAGAAGTTTCTAGATCAAGAGTTGATGTCAAAATGAATTTATATCATCCCCTAATTTAGAGCCTCCTATGTACCATGCAGATGCTGTAACTGGGTAGGACTTCAGGGCTGTTTCCGTTGGGGAGGGATAGCTGTGTCTCACCTGCAGGCAGGAGAGCGGGCCAAATACCTGGTAAACAGAAACAGACTGTGGCAGCCACTAGTGCTGCTGGCCAAATATTTCTGGTCCTCTTCCTTCAGGCCCATGGGGTCAGACTGTCACTCCCAGCCATTTTATAACTGAGAAAGACAGTGTGCCTCATCTGGCCAGTGAGTCGTGAATGGGAACGGTGCCTGTCACTTCCAGGCAAGACCACCTAGGGCTCGTGTGAGCCTCTTCAGAACTCCTCCTCTGTTCCTGTGACCAGCAAAATTCAAGGTTAATGACTGCTCCATCATTTGGGTCACAGAGTGAAGATGAGCCACAAAGGAGCACCTAGCCACCCCTCAATGGACTTGTAGTGTGAAAGAGAAATAACCTCTGCTATTTTAAGTCACTGGCATTTGGACATTATTTGTCACTGCAGGGTGACCCTAACATCCCCTCCATCAAAATCTGTGGCCGGTGTTTTCCCTGAAACCCTCCCTCCCCTGCAGCACCAGACCCAGGGCTGCCAGTATTGCTGATAAACACGTGGGAGCTGAGCGCTAATAAAAAGGTATGTAGGTCCTGCTGCATTCATTTCGGTCCAAAAATTTCTCTAAACACAATCCAGAACTGGCAATCTGTTAGTAGTTAAAACCGTGAAATGAATCTGTATTCCAAATATTGTGGTGAAAATAGTAAAAAATTTTATTGGTAGTCAATGGCTTTAAAACAAAGCCTGTTTCTCAAAGACCTTTCACAGCACTAGAACAGTCTCTGAGGGAACTTGTGTGCCCTGCAGTAAACTTCACTGGCTACGAGTGAACTCTAAATAGCAAAAATGAGGGTGGGGGGTGGGGGATGGGGGTGGGAAGCAACCACCACAGAAAAGGTTTCCTACCAGTCAAAAAAAAAACAAACAAAAAATTTTAAAGAGCTAAAGGAGCCTGACATTAGAAAATCTACCTGCTCTTGAATGACCAGCCCCAAAGCTTTAAGGTGTTTCTGGTGAGGCTAAGTCCCCTAACACTGATATTTCTTCCTGTATGTAAATTAGGCACCGAGAGCTCAAGATCAGCTCCTTAGGCACAGAAGTGACTCACCAACAAGTTGCCAGCACAGAAAGCTTAACAGATCTCCCAAGTTCCACCACACTGGAATTTATTGTCATAACATGTTGTGAACAGGGGAGTGGCAGGACAGAATTTCTTTTCCCACTATTTGTGAATAGATTTGCTAGGCAAAGTAGTAGGTGGGAAAGATGTGTGAGGATTATGTAACCAAAAGAAAAAAAAGACTTTCAAAGCACTTTGGAGATATATTTACACTATGTAAATAATAATCACGTTGGAGTTGCCTAAGGACCTCTACATGTTTAAAAAAAACTTTCTTCAGTTAGGTCCAGGTGTGTAACAGAATTGTATTTCTTTAAGAACTTGCTCTGAGGGCTAGCCTTCCCTTCACCAAGTCTAAATTTGGCTGCTAGTAAAATGTAATTTTTTGCTAATATATTCACAGAAAAATTTAACTTTAAGAACTGGAATGGACCTTCCATTGAGTCCAACACCCTGTTTACAGATAAAAAACAGGGCTTAGAAAGATCAAGGGTTGCCTAAGGTCAGTCACACTAGGTATCATCAGATACCTAGTGTCATCCACTTTCAGTGTCAGGAGATGACAATACAGCCCCCATCCCGCAAGGCTGGCTGGAGTGGACTTGTCTGTCACCTGCAACTGAGAACATCCCAACAAATGGAGGGATTGTAAGTTTCTTTACTGAGCCACTAATTAAGTTGTGAGAGGAGTGAACTAACTAATCACCAAGGTTCTGTTTAGTCCATCATCCTAAACACATATACACAAAGCCCTCCCAAACCGTATTTTTAACAGCATTTTAAAAAACAGAGTCGAAAACCTAAGAACTATTTAAGATCCTTGAAAAAAGTGGTAAATGTAAAATTTAATAAAAGGGTTTCCGTAACACTGTAAAGAAAGCCATAATTATTGCACAGAGAGCAATCTGCTAAACATTAAATAATCTGTGCAGAGAAACGTGAGTCACAGTTTCTTTCAAATTAATGCATACCAGATTCCTTCAGTTTGAATTTTAGTCACATGGCAATACCCAGTGTTGGCAAGGGTACAAGGACACAAGCACTCAGAGTACTGATGGGAATGTAAATTGTTGGAACCCTTCCATGGGGCTATTTGGAAATATATATTAAAAAGCTCCAGATTGCTATACCCTTTAATACATTAGTTCCACTTTACACTAAGTAAATAATTATGCATGCACTCAAAAATTTACCTTAAAAAATCACTGAAGGTTTACCAACAATGAGAAAACTAAGTTACTGTCCAAAAATAAAGGGCTGGTTAAATAAATGATTATCCATTTTGCAGGATGGCATTTAATAATGTGAGAATGTTCGTTATGTATTATTAAGTGCAAAGATCAAGTAATTAAATGGTATACATCATATGATTGCAATTTTGTATAAAAATTAAATGCTGTTTTATTTGCAAAAAAATCAAAACACAACAAAACAAACACAAGAAACTTTAGGCTGAAATGTTAACAGCCTTCTCTGGATCATGAATCAGAGTGGCTTTTTTCTTCTTTTTCTGGATTTTCTGATGGTGCTTTCCAATTCTCTACAATCAATACATTTAATCTTCATAATCAGATTTAGTTTAGAATTCTCAATCAAAAATTTCTTTGTAATGATGCAAAATAAAGAATCGTCTTAGTTTGGCTTCAAAGGGCAAACAGCTGATTTATGGCTCTGGCCATGGAAAAGGCAGGCCTGCATTCCCCCATCTCACACGTTCCTTCCCTTCCCAGGCAGTACCCTACCTATATTAGGCATGTTAGCCTTTAGGCTCAATCCCTCAAGCATGGCAAGGAAGAGAAGGGCGGGATGAAGGAAGGTCTGGACTCCTCCCCTTGGTGTTGGGAAGAAAAAGGTGGAATTAGACGATCATGTGATGTTGGGGTGGGAGCCTTATCTTGGTGACCCTAGGCTGCTGGTTCCATTTTCAGGATAATTATGCAAAACTAAGAGTCAAAAAACAAAAAAAAAGTGCCAGAGAACAAAGTAAAAACAAGATTTTATGTTAAAGTACCCACCTTGACCCTGAAAGAAAACAAACCAATGGTAACAGCAGTAACTGAGCAGTCTTGAGAATAGAAAACCAAATAGAACTCACTGAAGTCAGCATGAGCAAAGCAGAGATCAACCATGTAAAACATCGTACATACCATAAGAAAGCTTTCAATGAAGTAAATAATATGTAAGTTGTATTGAGAGAGAGAAAGGGAGAGAGATAAGGAAAGCTGACACCCAAGAGCACAGTTGTCTAGCTAGTTAGGTGGCTAACACCACCAGGTCTCCCTCAGGTAGGAATTTAGGATAGGAAGAGATGTGACTGACACACCTGCATTCACTATTGTCAGGGCAAAACCCTTATGTTAAATTTGGCATTTCAAAACCCGCTTAAAGGGACAGAGGTATGTTTTCAGGAAGGGATCACTGTGGGAAAGGTCATACACCCCTGTGTGACAATAGCCCTTCTCCCACTGACACAGCCTCAGATTCTGATCAGCTTTCTTCCTCTCACCCACACAAGGGCGGGAACAAAAGGGCTGATCATATTCTCATATTTGAGAGGGAAAAAGAATAGTGAGGATTGCTTTCAGGACTTCTGAGGCAAGAAATATTATCACATCAGCCACCAGAACTGAGCCCGGATTTCACCACCTTTGCCATGCCCAAATTATCTGTGGGGCACACTTGGCTCGGTGCCTAGGGCCTGTGGTATTTTTTTTTAACAATCATGAAAATACTTTAATTTCTTGTAAAATCAGAAGAAAACATGTAAACTTTCAGCTCAAAAAATGCTGTATTATATATCATATCAATACAGTAATCTTTATACCAGCACAGTAGTCAGATATCATTTTTATTTATTTCTTATGGAGGAAGAGGGTCCACGAAAGCTGGCCTGTTTCACATTTTGCTTCACACTCAACCCAGGTTAGAACAGACAGGCCACCACACCAGAGTCAACTTTGCATTTGCAATTTACACTGGACCTTCAATGGTTTGTTTACAATGGTAGTTCCTTAAAGCAACTTCAATTTTAGAACTTAGTGCAACTAAATTTTAAAGTCAAGAATTTGATTACATTTATTTTGTAAACTATTAGCTATACCCACATGTTATGTCCCAAATTTGTCTCATGATAAAAACCAGACTACCAAGCCCTTGCCTGCAGGTTCTGATGCAGTGGGGCTGGAGAAAGTGTTTTCATTGAGGGGCCTCTGTAATTCTCACTGGTCAAGTTCAAAACCACTGTTCCAGTTGAATCAAAATGAATACTTTGAGCTGGACCACAACATCAACATGAGAAACTGGAATTTGAATGAGCTGTCCTTGCTTGTGACTTCGAGGGACTCAGGCTGGCAGCCGAGGACAAGGCCTGGAAATGACCTGGTAGACGTTCCTATTCCCATGAGTGCCTTGAACACATCTAATTGCTTGCTAATGAAATTACTTATGGACAATTTATTACATGAGTGCTGCAGGTGATTTTCAAAGTTTAAGCACAGCTTTTGGATGGATGATACAGCTATTATCCATCCATGACTAAACCCCATGGCTATCGCTTTAGAGACATTCTGCATATAATTAAGTTTTGTAATTGTGCTCCTCTCTCCCAGGGGCTCCCATTTAAAAGTAACCAGGCATTCCTCCATAAAGTTAGGTCTGGCCCTGGCCAACTAGCTCAGTTGGTTACAGTGTCGTCCTAATATGCCAAGGTTGCCGGTTTGATCCTCAGTCAAGGCACGAATAAGAATCAACCAATGAGTTAATAAGTAAGTGAAAGAAGAAATCAACATTTCTTTCTCTCCCTCTCATCCTCACTCTCTATAAAATTAATTTAAGAAGGAGGAGGAGAAAAAAGGAGAAGTAGTATTTAGCTCTGGCAACAGTACTCATGTATTTAGGTCAGGGAGGCAGACATTCTTTGATTTGAAAACCATGTGATTGACCAACATAAAAGAAACACCAACATAAAAGGTATGTTACTTTTTTGTTTGTTTTTTAAGGTTAAGATTTGAAAGAGGAAAAGAAATGCTCTTGCAGGGAGCCATCCTTAGATCTGGACCGGGAGGAAGCAGGGGCAAGATGGAGCTAGAGATAAGGGAACCTGAAATGTCAAATACATGGTCAAAAATATGTTCCCAGGATTCTCTTCCTCAAGTTCCTGAGCAGCTCAGTGAAGTACGGTTTCTTTCCCAAGGTCCTGGGACATCTCCCTACCACCCTTATGAGAGAAATCAGAATAGAAAGAGGGGGCCACTCTAGTGACCACTGAGTTCATCTTCTCCTCATCATCCCTACAGTCAAGCCCTACGTTTCTGCTCCAGGTCTTCAGAAAGGGAAATAGAAGGCAGATGAAATTTGCTTCTCATCCTGAAGTTATGTTCTCAGGCCAAGGAGATGGGGGAAAAACATAAATACAGATCCTAATGATCATCATCCCTATTCCCCACCAAGAAGCTGCCTGTCCTGCCGAGTCTAGAGGCAAGGGAGGGTAAATGTCAATCTTCTCTGTGGTCCTCACCTTTAATTATATCACCTTCTTCAGCAGAAATACAGTCCTTGGACTAAAAAGATCTCATAGATTTGACTATGCAGAGACATGCCAAGAGACACGAGTGCACTTGTGTGACTATCTCCACTGTGACTACTGCAGCCACCAGAGCTGATCACAGCTTCCACCCAGAAAGGCTCCTCCAGCTACCCGACACCCCGCACTGCGGCTCAGGATGGTAATCTCATTACTTGCTTACACAAATCCCAGTTTAAACCACCAAGAGATTTAGCTGTCTGTCTTGACAAACCACCAGAGCATGCTTCCTTACTTCAGGGATGCTCCTGACAATTCACCACCACAGAGTAGTTAATTAAAGAGGCTCTGGGGAAAACAGCACTGCTAGCTGGCACTGCCAGGCAGAACAACAAGGTTTGTTCGTTTATTTTACTTTGACAGCAAATGTCTGGCAAATCTCTAAAACTGAGCTGAGTGGGGACCAAGGAAAGATGTACCAACTGCTCGCCTGCAATGCAAGCTGAAACAAAGAGGTCAGACACATCCTTGCCAAGCAATCTGAGAACTATGGGCTTTTGCATCCATCGATTCATTGAACAGATATTTATTTTGTTCCTAGACAGTGTGAGGCAGCAGTGTGGCAGAACTGGGAGGCGACAATGAACTCGGACTGACATTCTAGTCTGCAAGGATGTACTGTCAATCAAGAAGTCTAGAAAGGAGTGAAAACTCTGCTGAGTGAAATTCACATTGCCCTAGTACCAGACACTACTTAATTAAAACAATCCTTTAATATTTACAAATGGCAGCTCTATGTAGGCTCCCCCCTTAAGCACAATAACTGTAACAAATTAAAGCCTGGCACCTCCTAGCCGTTCAAGGACCTTATAATTAAACTGGAGATGACAGTCAAACTGAAAGAAAGTTTAAAATCAGAGGATGTTAGTGTTGGAAGGACATAAGAGTTTTTTAGGGAAGTGCACATCAAAACCACAAGGAAATACCACTTCAAACTCTAGATGGCTGTAATCTAAAAAAATGGAAAATAACAAGTGTTTGTGAGGATGTGGAGAAACTAGAACCTTCATACACCACTTGTGGGAATAAAAAACAGTGCAGTCACTTTGGAAAAGAGTCTGGAAGTTCTTGCAAGAGGTTGACCATAAGTTAGTTTATTATCTAGTAAGTCTACTCTTAAGTATACACCCAAGAGAAATAAACACATATGTCCACACAGAAACTTGTATGCAAGTGTTCATGGGCATTACTCATAACAGCCAAAAAATGGAAGCAACTCAAAAGTCCACCAACCAATGAATGAACAAATAACATGTGCTATCTCCATCAATGAAATATCATTTGGAAATAAATAGGAACAAGATACTGATACACATAAGACATGAATGAACCTTGGGAACACTAAGCGAAGTGAACGGAGCCAACCACAAAAGACCACATATTACATAATTCCATTTATATGAAATGTCCACAATAAGTAAACCTATGGAGACAGAAAGATTAGTGATTGCCTAGGGCTGGCGAGTCTAGAGGGAAAGAGAGAGTGGCTGCTAGTAAGTTTTTTGCGGGGATGCCAGAGTCCTAAAATTGTAAGGTGCAGTATAGGGAATAAAGTCAACATTGTAATAACCATGTATGGGGATGGATGGTTGCTGGCCTTTGGGTGGAGATCACTTTGTGAGGCTTATAAATGTTGACTAACTGTTTTGTACACCTAAGACTAATATAACACTATATATCAATTTTAATTAAAAATAAACTTGTGATGGTTGCACTCAATATGCTAAAAAACCATTGAACTGTACACTTTAAATGTATCTCAATAAAGCAGATTTTATACATATACAAAGCTCTGGTTTTCACAGATAACTTAACATTTAAAATATAAATGCCAGCCCTGACCGGAGAGGCTCAGTTGGTTGGGTGTCAACCTGTAAAGCGAGAGGTCACCAGTTCAATTCCTAGTCAAGGGCACATGCCTGGGTTGTGGGTTCGGTCTTCTGGTTGGGGTGCGTGTGAAAGGCAACCGATTGATGTTTCTCTCTCACATCGATGCTTTTCTCCCTCTCTTTCTCCCTCCCTCCCCCTCTCTCTGGAAATAAAGTCTTTTAAAAATAAAATATAAATGCCAAATTATAATAGTTTTTGAAGGAAATCTTTCTAATTTGTATGATCCACTTTCCCATTTTCTTAAAAGAAAATTTTAGCTCTTTCTGATGACTCGGGGCCATATAGAAATCAGTATGGGGCCTACACTGATGTTCTCGGAAACCACATAAACCTGTGCTTCCCAGGCTGCTACAGTTTAAGTGCAGTTTAAGTATTCTTTTGTCTTTATTACAGCTTTCCATACATGTCCACCCACCAATGAATGAACAAATAACATGTGACATCTCCATCAATGAAATATCATCTGGAAATAAATAGGAACTATTGGACTAACTGTCCATTTTTTGCTACTGTTGGTATTACCACAGTCTGTCTATCCCAAACCTGCAATGAATACAGAAAAACCAGAAAAATCAAGTCTGTTGTTAAACTGTGAGTTTGATAAGAACAGAGAGACTCAGAGAGAGCACAGGAAGTATTCCAAGTATGAAATGTATAAGCAGATCCAATTTTATCCACTTTCCAACACTGATTTTGGTTGCTCTGAAGTGTTTACTTCCTTCCAGGTTCTCAGCTGCATTCTGGGTTATTGGTGACAAGTTGCCAGAAGTGATGATCACTATAATTAATAATAAACGGGTTTTTTTTATTATAACAATATTTATCAAAGGCACAGCTAGATATAACATCTAACTGGGAAGAGAGTAAAACTTAAAAGTATAAATATGAATTTTAAAATAGTTTATTTATCTGGCACCATTTAGTTTGGGGGCATATGTCCTTATGTTGTTAAGGTGAGATTTTCAAACTCTTTAGCATTGGAACTTTTTTGTTCTATTACTTAACTGTGGACCTCACGTATGAAAGAGATAAAAAGCAACATCTTATTTGCATTGGTTTATTTTACCCCCCAAAATCACGTTTCATGTAAAGTCAGTGAGAACGATGCTGTTTCGATGAACAAAAGGGCTGGAAAACTGTCACTTCCACACGACAGCTGAGGTCCCGTGAACTTGCTGCACCCCATCCATTTGGATTCCACGACGTGGGGGAGCCTGCTGCACAGAGTACGTGCCAATCCTACTGTTTTCAAACAGCTGTCCTTGCAATCTTAGGGATTTTTTTAATCAAAACTGATTCAGTAGCTTGACAAGATTTACCGAACATGTTCCACAAAAAGCTGAATACTAAAATTATCTACCAACTCCTCCCTTTGCTTATAGTAGATACAAAAACCAAACAGAAAGCAGCTAAACCTGATAAGTGTTAAAAATCTAAGAAGAGCATTACCAGGACTTGACAGGTTACCCATTTATTTGTTATTACGTAATTGACCCAAGCCAAACAGAGAACATTTGCTAAGCAAATAAACTTAAGCTTCTCCTAAAAATTAATCAAGTTTGGTATACATGAGCCGAAGTGGTGTACTGGCTTGTGCAATTTTGTGTGGACATACACACAGAGGCCAAACTTTTTTAAAGACTTTATGAAGCGCTACAAACTCACCAATAAATGGTCTGTTTATAACAATTCAGAAGCTTATTCCAATAACGTCTATAAATAATGTGTTAACTCAGCAGCAGCATCGTACCAACTAACACTCTGGGCTCACTACATGCCAGGCGCTGTGCTAAGAGCTTTCCATGCAATATTTAATTTAATTCTCCTGTCCCAATGAGGTAGGCAAGCACTAATGTTATGTCTATTTTATACCTGAAGAAACTAAGGCTCAGAGAGATTAAGGAACCCACCCAAACGTTAGTTAGGTAGTCTCCCACAGGCTTTTTAATTATAGCTTTTAAGTAGACAAAATTATTTTTAGAAAAGAATTTTGAATGAACTATTTAGACCCCTTAAAAGTTCCATCCTTTACATAGCTGATGCATAACAAATACCCACTGACAGAAAAACGAAAGAGCAAACCCAAACATTTTGTCCACCGTGACTTATACAGTCTGCTATAAAAACTGATATTAGTGATGTCCCTGTGTTATTAGAAAATATTAAATGATGCTCATTATTCTGTCAAAGAAGACAGGGGTGTACAAAACGCATGTGAAGCTCATTTTGCATAAAACTGAAAAAGTCATGTAACTAATAGAAGTAAAGCAGCTCTGGCAGTTATCTAGATGAGAATTCTATGATGCTTAATCGGTCTGATCCCCAGGAATGCCTGACAAACAAGAGTGACACTAACAGACTCAAGTCTTTGTCTTCGTTCTGGGTTCCACCCTGGACCAGCCTCCAGAGCCTGCACCCAGGCAGTCCTATGTGTTAGCTTGCCTGCTCACACCAATGACTCTTGTCCACACTAATGACTTTTGAGGAATGGAGAGGAGCAGAATTCTCTTAATATTATTCCTGATCTCTCAATCTCAAAACAAAAACTACAGAGGAGACACTGATTGCTTCTGCCCAGTGATTTGGGGGTGATCCCAAAGCACCTTTTTTGGTACAGGACTATATCATTCCAAGAATGAGGTTTCAAATCTCAGACCATGAAGAAATGATTAAATTAATAATAAACAAAATGCTAACAGGTACTGAGAAACAAATGAATCCTCAGAAACAACTCAGTATCAGATTATCATCTGTATCTATCAACAAACAGAATATAATAATGTGAACTGTGTTTCGAGAATGAATTTATTATCTAATTGTGCATCATAAAATACTATGGTCTCTTAACTGGATACAACACACTGTTCACTTTTTCAGCAAGTAACAGATTACAGTTATGTTCTTTAAAAGAGTTCTTTTAGGACTTGGACAGACTCTTCTTCAAGGAGGACATATAGAGGGTCCAGAGACATGTGAAAAGATGCTCAGTATTGCTAGCTATCAGAGAGATGCAATTAAAACCGCAATGAGATACCACCCCACACCAGTCAGAATGGCTATCATAAACAAATCAACAAACAAAAAGTGTTGGAGAGGTTGTGGAGAAAAGGGAACCCTAGTGCACTGTTGATGGGAATGCACACTGGTGCATCCACTGTGAAAAATGGTACGGAATTTCCTCAAAAAAACTAAAAATGGAACTGCCTTTTGACCCAGCAATTCCACTGCTAGGATTATACCCTAAGAACCCCGAAACACCAATCCAAAAGAACCTATGCACCCCAACGTTCATAGCAGCACAATTTACAATAGCTAAGTGCTAGAAACAACCTAGGTGCCCATCAGTAAATGAATGGATCAAAAAACCATGGTACATTTACACAATGGAATTCTACGCAGCAGAAAGAAAGAAGGAGCTCCTACCCTTTGCAACAGCATGGACGGAGCTGGAAAGCATTATGCTAAGTGAAATAAGCCAGGCGGTAAAAGACAAATACCATATGATCTCACCTTTTACAGGACCCTAATCAACAAAACAAACAAACAAGCAAAATATAACCAAAGACACTGAAATTGAGAACAGGCTGACAGTGACCAGAGGGGAGAGGGGAGAGCATTATATAGGAAAAGGGGAAGGATTTGCAGAAACAAGTATAAAGGACACATGGACAATAACAGGGAGTAGTGGAAATGGGAGGGAGGTGGGGAGGGTTGGGGGGTTGAGTTGGGTTGGGGGAAAAAAGCAGAAAACTGTACTTGAACAATAATAAAAATAAATAAAAAATTAAAAAAGAGTTCTTTTAGAAATACACATGAAAACATTTATCACTGAAATGATATGATATCTGAGATTTGCTTCAATATCATCAGTTTGGGAGGGGAAGGGTCCCATGTCATAGATAAAGTAATCTTACTTTTGAACGTGAGTTGATAATGAGAGAAGTTGAGTGATGAGTAATTAGCAGTTATCTATACTCTACACCCTGGTTTTTTATAACTTCTAAAATTTTCCTAAATAAAAAGATTGTTTTTAAATTTCAACACTCCCCTAATATTCACTCAGGGCAGTGAGAGGACCAAAGGAGCACAATGAGTTTACCTTTGGACTTCAATTCCAACGGGTGTGAAGGGGAAGTCCCTTTTTTGCCTCACAGCTCCTGTGTACGGAACCAAACCTACCAAGCTCCTTCCCTCTTGGCTGGGACAAACTTCAACCTGCCTGTCCTACCCAGAAACCTGCAGTGAAGATATTCTGGCAACTCCACCCTGACATCCCACCCAGCAGCAATACAGACACTGGAAAGGTGCCGGTCTCACCTGGGGCCAGATTTACACCTAGTTAAAGGAAAAGAATGTTAGTCCTCCCCAATCCCTAAGTAATAAATGTGGAACTCAAAATAATCCAAGTCATTTAAAATAAAAATAGTGAATCATGAGATAAGGATAAAGAAGTTCAAAGTTATGAATTTCCTATGATTAATACATTGCTGCATGTATATATACATATATATCATGAAGACATGTAGTATACTCTTTTCTTCTTCTTTCCTTGGTCCCCACTACATTGCTGGTATACTTAACACCTGCTCATTCTATTTACTGGGCAATTCAGCACTGGGGCCAACTGTATTTAAGGTAGGAATTGAAGAGGGAAAAAGGGAGGCAGACAATAATATGATTCTACAGTCTACCCTTGCACCTTAGTGGGCCCGCCAATATTTATAGAATACTGTCTTTCCTGAGAATGAGGCTCCCTCATCTAACTTGTCTTCTGGCATTGTCCTACTTAGCAGAGGACATGTTGACCTTTCCTCCCATTCCCTGCCTCCCATCCTTTAATAATTCAGTTTGTATTACTGATGCTCTCTGGGACTTTTCTGAGTGACATGTGACCTGAATCCCAGTCAGGGGTGTACCTGTAAATGCTTAACAACTGGCTCTCTGAAAATAAAGCCCTAATTTTCAGCATTTGCCAATTTTCATTGCATAAACACACCCACTATGGCCATTCTGAAGCTACAAACACAAGGACACTGAATGCGGAGTTGGGAAGTAATGCATACAACCAGCTCCCAGAGCCTGTAGAAGCCAACACCAGGATACTACTGGGGCTCCTGTGGTACCCCCACCACTCTTCTGAAAGTGTGGATGAAATATTATGTGGTTACCCCAGAGAATAAATCACATTTTGGCCAGTTCCTTATAGTAAGAACCTTTCTTAAAAGGTAGAAAGACAAGACGTTTCCTTGGTCAAACTGATATTACCTTCCATTCCTAAATGTATAGCATCACTTCAGACGTTCTTCATCAAACACAGGCAGTTGGGGAAGTGTAAACAGTAACGCCCTCAACTATGCTCAAGTCCTCTGACGCGAATGCCCACAGCACAGTGATTTGTGGAACCACCAGAGCATTTGAGTAAAATCAAGCCAGGCAACATCGTCGGGATGCCCTCCAGCTCAGATCCACATGAGACCGAGTGTGTTACCCAAAGTTGAGCACAGTGTCTGGCCCAAAGGAATAAAAACCAGTTTGCCCCTGTGGGACCCATAGGGATTATGAAATCTCAGAGCTCAAGGCCTCCCAGGTCAACACTTACCAGATCCCTTTATGAACACCCCAAGAAGCCATCCTGCAGTCTAAACTTCAATACTTTCTAGCACCCCAATACAACCTGCACTGAATCTCACGGGTGATGAAGTCTGGCAAGGGAGGGCTTGGGTCTTGGTTCTTCAGAGGGTAGGACCCCAAGAAAAAGTCAAGAGGAAACAACTGTCTTTAACTACCTAATGAGCCGTCATGTAGAAGACATTAGGTATACTGTATTGTCAAGGGTAAAATGTCCGGGGAGGCAGATTTTGACTTAATATAAGGAAGGACATCTAACACCACCGCCCATAAAAATAGCTAACATTTACCGAGTGCTTATGTTTTGCTGGAAGCCTCACCACACTGCTTATACATATCGAGCTTGAGGTTAACTAAGTCCATCCCAGTCTCTTTCACTCCTGGACTGCTGACTTCAAGATGGAGAGAAGTTGTTTGTCCAGAAGCCTCAGAAGGTTCCTGGTAACCAGCACTGCCCAGGCTGGCCACAGGTTACAGATGTTGACAAAGGGCCAGACTGTCCCAAGCTGCAATCTTAAATCCCTGTGGCCTCAGATTCAGCATAGGGTCAAGGCCAGGCACACCAGAAGGTTTACATGCTAGTCTCGAAGGCAACAGGTGCCCAGAAATATCTGTGTCCTCATCTGCCAGAATGAAGTTTGCTTGGCTGTGGGTTAAAACTAAGGTCCAAGAACTGGATGCAGCTGTTCTGAGTTCTGAAGCCCTGTTCAATTCATTCAGCTTTCATAAAGGAAAAGCGCTCACTTGCCAATCCTTATCTCTTTAGTGTATATCTATCTGCCTCTCTCAAGGCCTGAGATACCAAACAGTAGAGCTAAAAGGAAGATAATATTCCTTCTTAAAAGGAACTTTGTCCTGACACTAGATTAGCAATAGTGTGAATTATACTTTCTTCTTAACAAAGTTGCCAATATCACTCTCATGCAGGGTATGCTCACTGTACTCAGTCTCAGTAGTCGTAATGGAGAAATCTATGAAAGTGACAATGAGGTCAAGACTTGTGACACGGATCAGATATCCTTCTAGAAATGTCAGAGGGAATTAGGGGAGATTCCATTCAGGTGATGTCAGTTCAAGTTGGAGGATACCGAAAAACCCAATCTCAAAAAGGTTCTCAGTTGGAACAAGATGAGTTCATGGAAATTCTGAGATTTAAGAAAGTTTTAAAAGCCTCTGTAACACCCTGGCTGGGTAGTTCAGTTGGTTAGAGCATCACTGCCATACACCAAGGTTGCAGGTTCGATCCCTGGTCAGGGTGCATACAAGAATCGATTGATGAATTGTTGCATAAATAAATGAAACAAATTGATGTTTCTCTCTCTTTCTCTCTAGCTCTCCTTTTCACTCTCTAAAATACATAAATACATATGCATATATATCTATGCCTAACAGCAATGACATTAATAATAAATGCCCTTTATTAATAGTAGCTAGTATTAATAGTAAAATATCCTTTACTATGCACACACCAGGGTCCAGGCATTCTACTACACACTTGATGTTTTCTACATTTCTACACAGGCACCATTTATTTCTACTCAACAAAGCAAGCTTCTAAGAAGTTAAGAATCTCACACTTAATAATTAGTAAAATGAGGATCAGAATCCAGTGTCTGGAGTCTGGTGACTCCACTCCAGAAACTGCCCACACTTCCCAGGAACCCACCAGAATCTCATGACCCAACAGAGTCAAAATCTGAACTTAGATGGTTTTACCCCGAGTACCTGAGCCCTCCCTCAGCTTCTTCTCCTGCAGAGGTAGATCATGATAGTACCTATCTTACTCCATTTGGTCTGCTTTAACAGACATACCATACACTGGGTAGCTTATAAACAACAGAAATTTATGTCTCACAGTTCTGGAATTCAAGATAAGGTCCTGGCAGATTTGCTGTTTGATTAGGGCCAGCTTCCTAGATAGTCAGCTATCTGTTCACTGCGACATCACAGGGCAGAAGGGGCCAGCTAGCTCTCCGGGGTCTCTTTTATAAGGGCACTAATTCCAATCATGAGGGCTCAAATATGACCTAACAATCACCTCCTAAAGGCCCTACCTCTTAATACCAACACCCTGGGGTTAAGGTGTAGTATATGGATTTGGAGGGACACGAACATTCAATCTACAATGATACCTACCTCACAGGGTGCTGGGAGTGTCTGCTGCTACTGTTACTTCCACACACAGGCGAGCTTTTTGCCAAACGTGTAAAAATTTCATACACTTATCTCTTCTGAAAGTTTTACAGAACATACTTTTTTCCCAACATATATATATATATATATATATATATATATATATATAAAATAGGCTCATTGGGGCAGAAAAAAATGTCAGCTAGGTGGCCATGAAGTTGGACTTGTGTTGGTATTTTGACCCTGCCACTCACTGACTACAGGTTTAGGGCAGGTTGCTTCACTTCTCTGAGCCTCCCTTTCCCCATCTGTCAAATGCAGAGTGGGAGTGGTAATTGTGTGCTTTTGGAAAAACACATATAGAACAATAGGCACATGGCTGTTGCTCAATAATAGCTACTCTAATTACTCAATCAAGCAAAGTGATTACTGTAGGGACCCACTATTGTCCTAATTTTTCTATCCTCTTCCCAAACTACAATGAAATCTGTAGAGGATACAAAATTAATGCCCAGAAATTGATGGCATTTTTATATACCAGTAATGAGCTATCAGAAAGAGGAAGTAAGAAAACAATTTCATTCACTATTGCAACCAAAAAATAATAATAGTAAGCTTCCTAAGAATAAAGTTAACTAAGGAGGTAAAAGACCTATACTCAGAAAACTATAGACCACTGAAGAAAAAAAATTGAAGAAGGTACAAATTAGTGGAAACATATGCCGTGTTCATGGATAGAAAGAATTAATATCATTAACTGTCCACACTACCCAAAGCAGTCTATACATTCAACGCAATTCTTACTAAAATACCAATTGCATATTTCATAGAACTAGAACAAATATTCCAAAAATTTACATGGAACCAAAAAAGACACTGAAGAGCCTCAGCAATCTTGCAACAAGAAGAACAAAGCTAAAGAACAATATCACGACTCCTGATATTAAACTACGCTATAAGGCCGCTGTAATAAAAACGGCCTGGTGCTGGCATAAGAACAGACACATAAACCAATGGAACAGAACAGAGAGCCCAGAAATAAACCCATGCCTGTATCATCAATTGATATTTGACAAAGGTGGCAAAAGCATACAATGGAGCAAAGACAGTCTCTTCAGTAAATTGTGTTGGGAAGACTGGACTGGTACATGCAAAAAAAATGAAACTAGACCACCAACTTACACCGAACACCAGAATAAACTCAAAATGGATAAAAGACCTCAATGTAAGTTATGAAACCATAAAAATCCTAAAAGAAAACATAGGCAGTGAAATCTCAGATATCCCACAAAGCAATATTTTTGCTGATTTATCTCCTAAGGCACTAAAAATAAAGGAGAAAAATAAACAAGTGGGACTATATCAAATTTAAAAGCTTCCGCATAGTTAAAGAAATCATCAGCAGGATGAATAGGAAACCCACTATAAGGGAGAACATTTTCGCCAATGACACATCTGATAAGGGTTTAATCTCCAAAATAACAAAAACTAATACCAGGAAGCCAAACAACCCAATTAAGAAATGGGTAAAAGCCCTGAACAGACACTTCTCCAAAGAGGACATACAGAGGGCCCACAGACATGTGAAAAAATGTTCAACATCACTAATCATCAGAGAAATGCAAATTAAAACCTCAATGAGCTATCACTTACACCTGTCAGAATGGCTATCATCAATAAACCAAACAACAAGTATTGGTGAGGATTTGGAAGCAAGGGAACCCTCGTGCACTGTTGATGGGAATGCAGACTGATATAGCCACTGTGGAAAACAATATAGAGTATCCTTAAAAAAATTAAAATGGAACTCCCTTTTGACCCAGAGATTCCACTTCTGGGAACATATCCCAAGGAGCCCAAAACACCAACACAGAAAAATATATGCACCCCTATGTTTGTAGCAGTGCTATTTACAACAGCCAAGATTAAACAGCCTAAGTGCCCAGGAGTAGAGAAGGGGATAAAAAAAGCTGTGGCACAACACATTTGCACAGTAGAATACTATGCAGCAATAAAAAAGAAACTCATATTTTACCACATGATCTCACTCATATGTGTAATCTAATTAACACAATAAACTAACCAACAAAATAGTAACAGAAGCTTAGATACATGAAACAGACTGACAGCTGCCAGAAAGGGGTGGGGGGAGATGGGATGAAAGATGGTGAAGGGATTTAACAAAGAACATTTATGTACAACCTGTGGACACAGACAACAATGTAGAGGGGAGAGAGTGGGGCAGGGTGGAGGTGGGTAAAGAGAGAAAAAGTGGGAACAACTGTAATAGCATAAACAATAAAAATAAATTAATTAATAGAAATAAAGAAATCTGGAGAGGTCCAATTATTTTGTAACTGCCTTTAAAAATAATGTTCCGTCAACTCTGAATCATTTGCTTCTTTCAAATAAATTTCCAAGGAGAAACACACACACACATACACACGATTAGCCAACTCTACGCATCTAAAAGATGTCATAAATACGTAATGAGCTACCAAGCTTGACACCTGCACTATCTGGAGAAAGGGTCTACTTAGAAATTCTGGCCCTGGCTGGTGTGGCTCAGTGGATTGAGTGCCAGCCTGTAAACCAAAGAAAGGGTCACTGGTCTGATTCCCAGTCAGGGCACATGCCTGGATTGTGGGCCAGGTCCCTAGAAGGGGACACACCCTTCAAACGCAACCACACATCAATGTTTCCCTCTCTCCCTTCTTTCCCCTCTAAAAATAAATAAACACAATCTTTAAAAAAAAAAAGAAAAGTTCTGTGTACCATGTTGGGGACACTGAACAGTTTCCATACCTGGTTCAAAATACTGTCATCCCAACATGAATACTGGCTTACATATTAAAGCTGAAGCACATGTAATTAAATATAACAAAAGTCAAACCTTGATTTATTTTTATTTCCATGGTAACTGGTTGGTATTAAAACACACGCACAGCCCTGGCTGCTGTGGCTCAGTGAATTGAGCACAGGCCTGCAAATCAAGGGGTCACTGGTTCGATTCCCGGTCAGGGCACATGCCTGGGTTGTGGGCTGGGTACCTGGTGGGGGGCACACAAGAGGCAACCACACATTGATGTTTTTCCTCCTATCTTTCTCCCTCCCTTCCCCTCTCTCTAAAAATAAATAAAATCTTTAAAAATAATAATAAAATACACACAATTAAAAGGTACACTATCACACACACACAAAATCCCCTAAAACCTGTTAATCAACACTCCTTTGTTTCCCTACTAATTCTTTCTCCAAAACCATGATGGATTTTGGTTTATTGTCTTGTTTAATGTCCCACATGTTAAAAATTAACAGCACTCTTTCCATCTTTGGTTACTATGCCAAACAAAATATGCTTTATATTAATGTTGAAATCCACTTACTGATCTTTTGAGGAAAAGTGGTGTTCATATGTCTACCAGACCCTGACACCTGACTTAACCACTTGGACACTGAGTGTGCTCTTGCTTTCCATTTTGGTCTTTTGTTCTTAAATTTGCAATGCTTCTCATCCATCTCGTACTGATCATATATTTAAAAATGCAGCCCTGGCTGGTGTGGCTCAGTGGATTGAATGCAGGCCTGCAAACCAAAAGGTTGCCGATTCAATTCCCAGTCAGGGCACATGCCTGGGTTGCAGGCCAGGTCCCAAGTTTAGGGCACGCAAGAGGCAACCACACATTTATGTTTCTTTCCTTCTCTTTTTCCTTCCCTTCCCCTCTCTAAAAATAAATAAATAAAATCTTTTAAAAAACCTTTAAAAATTTTAAAAATACACACATATCCACACTCAGTGCAGATTCAACCAAAAAAATGCTATCTATGTATCTTATTCTGGTTTGTCTAATTAGCCCGATTCAGAAGTAGTGGAAAACACATGTGCCAAAGCTAAATTCCCTGATATTTAGAGTACTGAAGCCTTGTTACTCTCACATTGGTGGCTCGCTAAAACTGGTAACAGACTTGGATTTATTCTGTTTGTACCCATGAGTGCATGATGTGCACAATGAACTCTCACCTATTTTCTGCTAGTGTTCTATCTGGATGATTTGAGAAGTCAGATCTTCCCTCCCCGCGAGGCCGACGCACTGATGCAGCACTTATTCCTGCTCATTCGGACAGACTGAGGAGGAAGGCAGCTCATATTCCCCAGCGTTCTCAAGATGCTCCAACATTTGTCTTTCTGTTAGCATAGTGTTCAGCGGCTCAAACAATGATCTCTTTTACTTTTTTCTCCTCTCTCCTCCAGTCTGCTTATCTAACAGTGTCCTTGGGGTCTTAAATGTCCAGGATTTCAAGGCAACATCGATATACTACTTTGTGTCATTTCTTCAAAAAGAATGCATGTATTTATCAATTTCATCAAAAATCACACTGGGTGGAAAGAGTCATGTTCACAGGTGGTGCTGCAGCACTAGTAATGACATAGAGACCCAACTGCAGCCTGCAGCTAGGTGACAGGGTAGGTAAATCATGGCATATTCACATAAGGGCATATTGAGGAAACAATGCAATCCCTAAAAATGACATTTTCATACTTGAAGAAAATGCTTATGCTAAATTTTTTTTAAATAAAAATGTAATCGTGCCCTGGCTGGTGTGGCTCGGTGCATTGAGTGCCAACCTGCTAACCAAAAATGTAACTGAAGTGTCATTTTAGTCCTACCTTTAAAATATGGCACATTTTAAGCTGTTTTCTGAGTGATGGGACTGTGGGTCCCTGCTTTTTTGTGGTATATGTTTGCATTATTCAGTTGAGGAGGGAGGGTAAAAAAAGTACTTGTGGGAGTAGGAGTGTTACAGCTAATCAAACAAAACCTTTTGGTCTTCCTTATTCTAGGCCTTTTTTTTTTTTTTTAAACTAAGAAAGTCAGTCTGAGATTGTCTGTGCCAGCTCAATTGTCTTGTCCTATGGATTAATGGTGGATGGTGTTCTGTATGGTGAAGAGAGCTGGCATTCACTGAATAACTGCTATGTGACAAGCAGGAAGCTAAGTTCTTTGTGCACTTAATCCTCACATCAACCCGATAAGGCAGTTTGATTATTTCCACTTTACCGATACTAAAGCTGAAACATAGAAGTTAAATAACTGGTGCCTGGTCATCCGTCTGCAATTTAAACTCAAGCTCTCTGGGATTTGAATGACTACAGCATCTACAATACAACATTAGGCACTCACTGCATCTTATTAGAACTATCATTAGTTTCAAAATATTTCGGAAGTGAGCTGATTCCTTAAGTTGCCATTTATACAACACATGCTTCAAACAATCAGAGCACCAAAGAGCAGACCAAAGGAATCTCCCTATTGATGCCTTATGGGAACTCCACTGAAGGCTTTGCCAAAGTCTGTCACACAGATGGAAACAGCTACCTCGACGAGGTGGTAATGCCACTGGCCCCTTTTTTCTGTGACATCACTCAAATATCCATGTGCAAGGAATGAGAAAAAATACATCATCTATTATCAGTCTTCCAACTTAACTGGAGGGGTCAGACAAATGACATGAAACAACTGGCGCAGGGCATAAAAATGCATAACTAGATACTAAGTCATGTGTGTGGCAGAGTGAACAACTTCGTGTAGAGGTCAGGGAGGAAGGACTGTCAGTTCCAAAGTATTACAGAATTTTCAAGGTACAGGAACACTTGGAGATCATCTAGCCAAGTCCAGCATTTCAAAATGAGAGCTAATAACGTAAGGTCACACAATTGCTAAGTAGCAGAGGCAGGTAAAGTAGCCAAGAAAGGAAGCAATGCTGGAAAAGCTTTCCAAAGGTAAGGTTCGGTGAGGTGATGGTCCTTTAGATGAAAATGGTAGACAATATTTCCCTTTCCTCGATTACTGAAATCAGTCTGCCACTGGTCTGATTTTTATGTTGAACTATTTATTTTTTATTCCACTTATTGTGTTTAAACATTAGGCATTTTAATGAGTATTGTCTTCTACCCAAAATATTACCAGACCACACACAGGTGCCTACCTGAGAAGCGATAACCTGACTGCCCTGACATACCTCTTGTTTGGACAGAAGTAGGTGTCTGATGTTGTAAAATGGTAAGGAGAAATTATTTATCCAGCTTGATGCCACTGCCACTGACATACTCTTCAATTTCATTAAAAGCACTTAAATAAAGTGGTGGTGGGAAAATGAAGACAACTGTATTTGAATATTAATTAAAAATGATTAATAAAAAAGCACGTAAATATTCTTTGTAATAATTGCTCACAGAAAACCTATCAAGCACAAGAAAATAGGGATATGCTTAACTCTAAGTAGACTGATCTTACAGTACCTAAACATCAACTGATTGAGCAATATTTTTTATAAAAAGATTCCTGAATGTTAATAGGCAATGTATAAAGATTTTGCTAGTTTTGCTTTGTTTTTAAGATTTTATTTATTTTTAGAGAGAGAGGAAGAGAAGGAGAAAGAAAAGGAGAGAAACATCAGTGTGTGGTTGCCTCTCACATGCCCCGCACTGGGGACTTGGCCTGCAAACCAGGCATGTGCCTTGTCTGAGAATTGAACCAGCAACCTTTCGGTTCACAGGCCTGCACTCAATCCACTGAGCTACACCAGCCCAGGCAAAATTAAGTCTAGTTTTAACTAAGAAATTTCAGTGGTGGGTGAACCCAGCATATGTGATTCAGCACATGTACAATTTACTTCAGAAATGTTTGTTTGAATTGGAGAAAAGAAAACATGATAGGATAATCAAAGTCAATTTTGATAGTCCTTTTTAAAAGTTCATAAGTAAGTATCATGGTCACTAAAATTTAAAATAACTAAAATTTTTACTTTTGTAAAAAATACAAACTATTTTCTGACACAAAGCACAGAGGCATAAAGTTATATTTTCTTGTATTCTAAAATAATGATCCCTGTGGATTTGCAAGCATAAGTGAAGGCTCAAGGTTATTTTTACTCTGCCCCCAAGCCATTATTAAGAGTGTATTTTCAATTCCTCATAAATTATTTTAAGATGTTATACCTTCAATTAAGCACAGACCACTCACGCTAGCAATACTAAACAAAAACTCAATACAGTTCTTTCATTATAGTTTAGCTATTTACATTGCAAGCTCTCGTACAATTTGTTAATGTAGATCAGAAATAACTAAAATGTGGTTTCAAAAGAAGTAAAACAGGTTAACAAATCATAAGTAACAACATTACATGCATAAATAAAGTCATTTTTCTAAAAAAAATCTCAAAAACAAAAGTAAAGACAAATTCAGGTGCTAGATGTCTTCCTTAGAGCCATAGCCAAATCTGCTGTGTGGCTTCAAAGTTCCAGACAAGATCTTAACATTCGTTCTAAACATTTCAGACCTACAGAACACAGTATCAGTCACCACATTCCAATCAGGTTAAAATACTTTCCAAAGTCTCAGAGACTTTAATTGAATGCAGAAAAGCTAAGAGTCTAAACTGATAAATTCACACAGGAGAAACTGAAGCTGTTTGCCAAATACCAAGCTTTTATAGGCACATCCCAAATTTATCTAGCAATTTCTCTATATCAAACAGAATAATCTATACGCAAAAGGTGCATGTTTTAATGCAATCACTTAGTAGCATGTATTCTACTTACTTTGTTTTTTGCCATTTTTAAGCTTCATTAAAGACACCCAGAAAGAGGTAACTAGTTGAATGAGGTTCGTTCAGATAGGAAAAACCAGTTCTAAACTCGACCTACAAACTTACATCCCAGAATGCCCTGCTGGGAAGGTACTCTACAGATTAACATTACATATACAAGCTTTAGATTGTGAAATAATGCATTTCAGGTTTCTGCGCTGGGTATTACCATTAGAAAACCTCAACTCTACCTCTCCACTCCCGGAAAAAAAAAAAAAAAAAAAAACCACCTCCAATCCTCATTGGCCCACATAGTTCCGGCCCACATGGTATCAGTGGGTGTGTCTGGCCCAACAGGTCCTTTCATTGGCTGTGAAGAAACAGCGTTTAATAGGCTGTGATTTTGGAGGTTGTCAAACTCCACGCCTCCAGATCTAGCTCTCGCCAATAGACCAGGGTTCTGGCGGCTACTCTATGATTCAAAGGGCAAGCTGGCTGCCGGAGCGCCAACCCCAGACAGACAAGCTCTGAGGAAGGAAAGGGGAGCTCCGCCAGTTCCTCCAGTTCTATCCTTACTCCCGGACCCCATCAAATGTTCACAAGCGTGCATTTTTTCCACCGACAAACTAGAAAGCCAGATAATGTCTTTGCCTTCTATAGAGCCGCGACCCAAGTAGCAGGCTCTGTGTCCAATCGGCCCATTCTACAGATGCAAACTGGCAAAGCTCAGGCTCCAGCCGCGAGTTTTAGTACTTAGAACCGCTTGAGAGAAAACTAGTTCCAGACGCGTCCGCCAGGCAGTTCCCGGGCCGACAAACGCTGGGGCGCACGGGGCGCGCCCCGCCGTTCCGGGGTGTCTGGCCTCGCGCGCTGCGCCTGCAGGGCGCTGGCGCGCCCCTTCCAGGGGTACTTACGCGGCCTGTTCTTCTTTCCGGAGTCCATCCTCCTCCGGAGGCGGCATTTCTTGGCCGGGGAGTCGTGCTGAGGGGGCGGTGGCTGCGGCTTGAGCTCCGGCAGGAGCGGTAGGCGCGGGGGCGCGGCGTCGCCGACGCCGGCGGGGCCCCGGCTGCAGAGGCGCGGCGGCTGGACGGGCGGTGGGTGGAAGACGTTTTGCAGCAGTCCGTTCACCGCAGCAGCGCCAGCACCCGGAGGGGTCCCCGGGGCGTGAAGGGTTGAGCGCTCTGCCTGTCCACCGTAGTCACCCATACTGGAGGCTGGTGGGACAGCGCGCGGGCCCCGCCTCAAGCGGCCTCGCTGGAGGTCATTCTCGGACGTCTTTATTTCCCCGGATCCTCCCTGCGGCTTCCGATTCAGCCGCAGAGCCGGCGGCGCCGGGGGATGGCAAGCTGAGCGCTCCTCCCCTCCTCCCACCGGCTCCACTAGCTCCTCCGCGTCCTGCCCCCCGCAGGCGGTCTCCGCCCCACCGGCCTGAAGCATGCCCGCCCCGGGCGCGGAATCTGGGATTTCCGCGCACCCCCAACTGGGGCCCCCGCAGCCCACCTCCCCCCGATCCACGAGCCGCGCGACTTCAAACGCGGCTTCCTCGCTTCCCAGACCTGTCCCTGCTACTGAGCATGCCCAGTCCTGCCCGCCACCGCCGCCGACGACTTTCAACATGGGGACTGAAGTTCTCTGGGTTTGCAAAGAGATGGGCGGCTTGGGCTTTGTCTGGCCGAGCGAGCAGAGAGGAGACTGGATGAGGTGGGCGAGAGAGGAACGAGAAGCTTCCGGAGGAATGCAGGAGGAGGACGTTAAATATTTGTAGAGGTTTCGGGTTTGTTAATCTTGTCCCTGGTGGGCTAGATACCTCTGCAAGGTCATTCACGTCGTTCCCACCCTCAAACCTTTGTGAGTGTGCCTGTGTTTGGTTAAGTGACTAAACTACTCACAGCCCTGAGAGGAGGGAGGAGACTGATTATTTTTAGAAGGGTAGGATGATTTGGAGAGCGAGAGGAGTAAATTTCTTTGCTGGCACAAACACAAGCACCATGTGGTCTCCTGGAGTTGTCTTTTGCAGAGAGGAAACCTAGGAATACAGTGTAAGGACAGTGAAGGACACAGCTGTAGGCAGGATTAACAAGTGCTGGAAGAGACCAAGTAAACAGAAGCAGTCCCAGCTATAAAAAGCACTTTCCTCACCCAGAAAGGACTTTAAGAGACAATGTCATGTTATTTCCGCATCGAATGGTGGTGAACTCCATAAGCTTTGGAGTCGAAACTGGGTTCAAATTTCAACTAAGCCACTGAGCAAACCCATAGAAAGTCATTGCTGAAGTTAACACACCTGGCCATACAAACAGGACTGGGCGTGCTTAATTGAAGGCAGGACAAATTTGGGCGGTGCAGACCTTCCTAAAATTGTGTAATCCCTGAGGCCTCAGTTTTTTAATCTAAAAGTACCTGTTACAATGTCACAGGGTAAATGCCCAGAAGAGGTCATTATTCTTATTACATTGTTATTAATTCACCCTTCATTTCAAACAAGAGAAACAAACCATGCTTGCAGCCATATTTATTGTGTGATTTATTGTGCGTGATGTTCTCCATCATTTGTGCTTAATCTAGAGAGGAGTCAGAGGCCTGTGTGCATTCAGCAGCAGCGAGGGCCTGCAGCTCAGATTTGGCAGTGCCTTGCAGCAGAGCCTTATCTAGCTAGAATCAGAGATTTAGAACCAGTACCCACTTGAGAGTCCATTCACTCATTCTTTCCACCCCCCCAGGTAAGGAAACTGAGCCACAAAGAGATGGCAGCTGAGGTTATTAAGAGCAAAGCCAGCTCTGGCTGGTGTGGCTCAGTGGATTGAGTGCCAGCCTGTGAATGGAAAGGTCTGGTTGATTCCCAGTCAGGGCACATTCCTGGGTTACAGGCCATGTTTCTCTCCCTCTCACTTTCCCTCCTTTCCCCTCTCTCTAAAAATAAGTAAATAAAATATTTTAAATTTTTTAAGAAGAGCAAAGCTAGGACTAAACCCTAAATCTGATTATCTGCTTTCCTAACCTTATTGTATTTGAAGACAGAAAAAAACCTAGGTGGTGTGGCCTCTGCCTACCTTTCTTTCCTCCCTCATCTTGGGCTCCTTTCCCTGTGCTCTCTCTCTGCAAAAGAGAGAGCCTTTCAGTTCCTCAAATGATCATCCCTTTGCATCTGCTGTTTCCATTGCCTAAAAATCTCTTCCCCCAGAATTCTGTCTACTTCATACTCAGTCCTCGGATCGCCTCTTCAATCTCTTATGTTTAGAGAAATCTTCTCTGACCCTTAGGACTAGATTAGGTCTCCCTGCTCCCTACACTTTTACCTTCCTGACTCTATCAGTTTTAACTCTACAGTGGTGATAATAATAGAACACTACTGAGTTGTTACAATGATGAAATAAAAATATACCTTTAAAGTGCCCAGCACATCATAAGTACTATGAAAAAGTTAGATAGTATTATTAGATTGTCCATCTCCTCCCACTGTACTGTAGTCACCATTAAGGAAAATGACTTTTGTTCATCACTATATCCCTAGGAAGCTCTTAGTAATTATGTGTGACTGAATAAATGACGGGTGATATTTCACCCAATGTATCTCTTACTTTCTATTGTAAATTTGCTTTAAAAAAACACCTCCATTGCTACTCCTAAATATTCAAATATATAGTTTTCAAATTCCTACAAAATTTAAACTGAGTAGTTTAGGCAGCAGTTTACATCAGAGATGCAAATAGAAGGATTAGCAAGGCAGGATCTCCAAGGACGTAATCTCTCCAACTTGATTCCTAGGCTTGGTGAGGAAGGCCTGGGCCAGGTGGCTTGGAGCCAGGCAGGGCAGAAGTGCTGGTGCTGGGGACAGAACGTCCTCCGCCCGCTTCCTTTCTGCCGCCCTTGTCAGGATGGTGTCCTGGATCAGTTACGCCCAGCATGGACATGTGGTCAGGAGGAAGCCAGGTGGCATCTCACAGGTTTGTTTGAAGGTGGGGGGAGGTGTCGGAGGTGTAACTTTGAGCATGAGCTATCCTGCTCCAGAAGGGGATGGAACAAATAATGTTTGGAAGGGACTGAGGGAAAAGGGAGCCCACAGCCTCTTCTCTCCCTCTGCTCATTCATTCATTTATTTGCCAGTTACATGTCAAGTGCGGACTATGTTGCAGACACTAAAACAGATGCCTTCACTACCCTAGGGCCATACAATTCTTGGAGAGAGGTATGTCAAGCGTTCTCCGGCATCAGTGTATGTAAGAATAAACCAGGGAGCCCTGCACTGGACTGAGAGCAGACTGCGAACCAGAGGGTTGCCAGTTTGATTCCTAGTCAAGGCACATGCCCGGGTCCTTGGCCAGGTCCCCAGTACAGGGCGTGGGAGAGGCAACCACACATCGATGTTTCTCTCCCTCTCTTTCTCCTCTTCCCCTTTCTTTAAAAATGGATAAATGTAGCTGAGTGGATTGAGCGTGGGCTGCGAACCAAAGCATCGCAGGTTCGATTCCCAGTCAGGGCACATGCCTGGGTTGCGGGCCAGGTCCGCAGTGGGGACCACATGAGAGGCAACCACACATTGATGTTTCTCTCTCTCTCTCCTTCGCCCTCCCTTCCCTTCTCTAAAAATAAATAAAATCTTTAAAAAAAAATGGATAAATGAAATACGTAAAAAAAAGAAAAAATAAACCAGGGAGTTTTTCCTGGTCAACATTTTGTTGAAAACCATACATGTAGAAATGTATCCTAAGGGTAGAGCTCAATGAATTTTGCAACAAATAAACACCCTGTGTAAACTGCACCTGATCAAGAAATAACATCACCAGTAACCGAGGAGATTTTTTTAAGAGCAGGTCCTCCTGGGCTAAGGCCCATAGACTGATTCAGTAGGTTTAGAGCATAGGTAGCTGCATGGTGATGATGATGATGAAGAAGAAGAATATGTTTTAAATTAAATAAAACAGTAACTTTTTTAAAAAAAATGGGGTTATGATGTAGATGGTCTTTGCTTGGAGAAGAAATGAACAAAGTAAAATATGTCACCTATGCTATAGGAGGTGTGAACAAAAAGGGGCTGTGTGATAAATAAATGTAACCAAAAGTAACTTTACAGGGTTATCTGATGATAAATTCCTACCAGGGCAGGCTATGGTGGGCAGTCATGTCCCAGGCCTGTAAAGGTTTTATCTTCACCTTAAGCAAGCCCTGCCCACCTAGGTTTTAACACATAAAATAAAATATACAGAAAACGGGCAAGACCTTCTACCTATATTCTCTCTGGGTTTTATACCTTAAAGAGGATGGACCTTTAACAATACAGATATGATGATGATATTCTGATAGCAAAAACAAAGTCCCTACCCCTTACCTAGATTACAGTAAAGATAGGCCTTAAGCACATAATCACCACAGAAGCAAAGGTGTAAGCACAATCTGTGACGTACAGGAAAGGTAAGGCTCCCAGTGTCCTGAGTGCACGTATACCAGGGTGACCTGGCCTAGTCTTAAACTTTAGCAGATTATATGATATTTAAGCTGAATTCTGAATATTGAGTAGAAGTTAGCCAAGGTGGGTGTGGGTGTGAGTGTAGAGGAAGTATTCTTAGTCTGTCCTATATTTTAAATATGGTAGGCACTTCCTAAATACTTGCTGAACAAAAGAGTAAGTTGACTTTGAACTTCTCAGTAGGGCAAATCAAATGTAAGGAAATTATTCACTGGAAGAAACCATTGGAGAAAGGTTAGGCCAACCTCTTTCTCTTTACTGCCCCATCTCAGTTGCTTTTCTCTCTGGTGATGAAGTATTTTCTACTCAATACTCTCGTTGCCTACTTAAATTTTATTTTTTTTCCAGTCAACAGAGATGGAAAAATAGCATCAGCAGCTGCCACTACCAGTAATAACTTTGTGTACAGGAATGGAACACAGCCCACAGGAATGAACTTCCTGTCAGTCACTAATAGTCTTTGAGCACCTACTAATTGTGATTTGGTGAAGGTGGGGGAGTATGGCTACCTAGAAGTTTGATAAGCTATGATCACAGTAACCCCAAGCATAATTTCAGGAATGGAACTGGGTTTAGCAAAATTATGTTCCTATCTAATATTTATTGAGTCCTTCTGTGCCATACACTATACTAAGCGCACTAAGTGCCATCTTCTTTTTTATTGTTACTCTAATACAGTTACCCCAATTTTTCCCCTTTTGCCCTTCTCCACCTATCCTACTTCCTGCTCCCACAGTCAAAAAATATGGAACGCTTCACAAATTTGTGTGTCATCCTTGCGCGGGGGCCATGCTATTCTTCTCTGCATTGTTCCAATGTCAGTATGTATGCTGCCAACGCAAGCACCTAAGTGCCACCTTTTTCATCGGCACAGTAGCCGTGTGAGTTAGGTCCTGTTATTATTCTCATGTTCCAGACGAGGGAACTGAAGGTTAGAGAGGTTCATGAACTAGCTGAAGTTTACACAGCAGAAAATGTATAACTGACATTTGAACTCAGGTCTGGGTGGTTCTAGAAACTGCACAATTCCTAACTGTAGTGCCTCCCAAGAGGCGGTGTTCATCCTGTTACCGGCAGACTTTGCACCATGGTTGCAAACACCTGATGTACTATTCCCCTGTCTGTGTAGCATGGCCTTTCACAACAATTATTGGGTCCCTTTATTTTTCACTAAATATTTTTTGCAGTCTAACATCTTAGATTCTTCCAAAAGAGTCTTTTTTCCACTTTTTAAAAATGTTCTAGCTACAACAACCTCTACCATGGCCATCTCTATTTTGTATATCTATTCAATGAATATTTTTAAATGATGTCACTGTGTGCAAGCTATTGTTTCAAGTGCTAGGGTTACAGTGATGAGCTGGGCAAAAGAGTCCTGCCTGTCACGGCACATACCCGGGGGCATGGACAGGAGATGACAGGGAGTAAGCAGGTACAAGTAAATAAGTATAGACTTTACTAAGTGACATACAAAATAAACAAGGCGAAGGGAAAGAGAATGACAAAGCGGGGGCAGTTTAGATGGGGGTAGTTCAGGAAGCCTCACTGATGCTGGTATCTGAGGGTTGAGACATTGAGATGAGATCTGTCATGTAAAGTGATTTGGAAGAGCATTCCAGCATGTGAAAGAGGGAAAATCATATGTATAGTCTGTGTGTATGTGTGCATGTGTGCATGTGTGTGTGTGTGTATTCAAGTCTCCAAAACTAAAGTCCCAGTGTTTGGGGGATGCTGTGACAACCTTTGAGCATGGCAGCAGTGGTAGTGCGAGTCTTATGTTAGGGCCCCAGTATTCAGAGCGTTCAGGTTTGCCATATAGCTTCCCTGTTTTCCAGGTAGAATTCCCTCTGAATAGTGAAGGTTCTGTAGCTGCAAATAATAAAAGTGACTTTAAGTCATTTCAGCATTGAATGAATTAATAGAGGGAACTGGATGGAAAGACTGAAGGAACAGCCTCTAGCCTGGGCTCCCCGCAGTGCCTTCCCAAATTTTGCCAGAATTAGCTTACTAAGGAAGGGGGCTGCTAGTTCAGGTTCAAGAGCAAAACAAGAAGTCGGGACTCACTACTCTTATATAGCACTATTTATTGGCCAAAACTCATTGAATTATGCACTTACATTGATGAAATTGATTGTATTTAGATTATATCTTAGGAAAGCTAACCCAGAAAATAAAGGATAGAATTGGAGAGAGCTGGATGTGGAGGCATATTAATATGTATAATGTTTTAACATTATACAATGCTTTTTTTGTATACCAATGTTTTCACATAGTCTTATTAAAACAAAAACTATGATCATTTCAAGAAGCCAGTGAGATAAATAAGATATTGTGTCCATTTTATATATGAGGAAAATAGACCTGCAGAGGTTGGTTAAGTGGTTTGCCCAATATCATAGGGCTGCTGCATAGATGAGGCAGAATTTCTTCCACATTTCGCCTCTGCAGTTTTCAAATACTTAAAAGTTGCTTACAAAAACTGAAGGAGAGAGAAGCAACACTTTCATAGAATACAGAAGTTCTCCCACATGCTGGTCTTCCATGACCTGGAATAAAAATGAAAAAAGTGATAACTTAAATCACAATAACTGGAACAGGACCTCTGAGAAGCAAGAAAAGTTTTAAAATATCCCATCTTTGACTGCAATGCTCTTTCAAGTTGCTCTAACACTTGAGCTTTGACGCTATTGAGAATACAGTGTTCTACATTTCCCGTTTTTACCCGGGTCTGTGATCCCGACTTCCACGTGTGCTCAGAGCCTTCGCCTGCTGTCCGCTTGCTGTGCTCAGTCAGGCCGGAGGTCTGGCTGCTGCAGGCTATCTTTCTCAGGCCCCTGCTGTCTTCCTGCTGGCTGAAGTCCAGGGGAGGCACTGGTGAGAGGGTGGCAGGATCCTCCTCTCCTCCCTTCCTTACCTCGGGAGGCATCTTCAAAGCCGCTGCCCCTCTTCTGGGGTATCCTCGATTCTGTCTTTCACTGGGTGATCTTATCTCCTGGGCTCCAATGATGCCACTTTCTCTTTTTTTTTTTTAAGAATATTTATTTATTTATTTTTAGAGAGAGGGGAAGGGAGGAAGACCCACAGTCCCTCCCTTTGAACATCCAGGCTGGTTTCTCTTCTCCTGAGATTGGACCTTGTGCTATAGCCCCTGAGATGTTGACTCAGGATTAGATCTAGGACCATTCCTGGAAACAATGTGAAGGCCTTAACCACTTCACTTTGCATCGCATTATGGCCCACCCCTGAGGCACATTTAGACGTGACATCCATTATTCCATTCCCGGTTGGGCCAGGAATTCTATTCTATTTGTGTCAGAAATACAACCCTTAGAAAATTACAATTTATCAGATCAGCTGGTCTGTGATCATCTAACAGCTAAAATAATGTATTTAATAGGTCTGGAATCTCTGAATAAACATTTAGCTGCCCATTTGTCACACAACATTTAGCATGTTAAATTAGTATAGTGGAGATTTTATTAGTTGGCATAATTAACACTAATTTCTGTAATAAATAACTCCAAAATCTGAGTGGCTTAACATAATAAATGTTTATTTGTAGCTCACAAAGAGTTGAATGTGGACAGCTGGGGCTTTCTGCTCCGGGCAGTCACTTGGGAACCTAGCGTTGCCCTGGATGTTGACATCCAGCCAGTGGATGAGGAACAGAGAGAACTCAGAGGGTTGTGGGCACGTTTTAGGTGATAGGCCTGGGAGCAACATACATCGACTTGGTCCACATGTCACCGGCCAGAACTGAATCATGTAGCCCCTACCGAACTGCCAGAGAGGCTGAGAAATGTAGTTTGACTTACTGCATACGAGCAAAAAGAAATGACCTTGGGAAATACATGGTCAGTCTCAGCTGTCCTTCTGGGCAATAAATTTGTTCCACTCTTCCTTCCACAGATGAACTAAATTCTTCCACCACCACCACCCCTAACCCCCAGAACATTATCCAAAGCCAGGATGGTGACCAGTCATCTCCATCTGGTCCACATGTGGTAATTTTTTGGTTGATTAAATTATAAACTAAAAAGAGGAGGCATTGGGAAATGTCTTTTATTGGACTCTGTTTCCACTCTGTGATAGGAATTATTTTGTCCCTACTTTTTCTTCTCTGTCCTCTGCTTCCACTTTGGGACTTCTCTCTCGTTGATTATTCTCCATGGCAATACCCGAAGTGGTTGATGAGAAGTCACTTATCTCTGGGGCTATGCAAATTTTGGAGTCGGCTTCCTCATATGGAAAGGGATGAGCCCAAGGGTGTTCGTTGTTTTAGGCCTTGGCTGGTCTTTGTCCCTGGCTTTTGTTTTCTTTAGAAATACGCTTTCCTCATAAACTTGACAGGCTTCTCATTGATTTCCTTCTACACAGTTCTTACGGCACAAACTGTACCCCAAATACTGTCCTACACATACTTCTCAGTCTTCTTTGTCTTTTCTCCCCCTTTTCCTTACGTTTCTCTCAGCTTAATGGCAGTCACCTGGATGCTGTCCCGACTGAGTAGGTAGGCCACAGCTTGAATGACATCTTTGCCATAAGGTGGTCCTCTAGCAGGTTTTTGTTGCTCACAGTTTTCTCAATGTTATTTCCTACTACTTGGGGTCTAGGAGACTTCAAGTTCTCAAATTTATGTAATTTTTCTGTCTCATTTCTTCCTGCACACTGCCTAAAATCGCCAAACAATAGTGGCCAATGTACACTGACAGTTTGATTCTTTCCAACTGCTTCTCTTGGAGCTGACAGATCAGCAAGAAGATGGCTGACTCTTAAGTTATTACAAGCGAGGATTTTTGTCGAATGTTTTGCCACTGCACAGCATGGATTGCCACCTTTTCTGCCTCTGCAGTCAGTTTCCTTTGTTCCCACCCCTGGCATGCTAAGCCAGTGTCACTTATTTTAGATTTGTGTTTTCCTAGCGCCCTACTTTACGGTCCCACTTGGGGAGTTTTCGTTATAGTAGTAATGCTAGATCTGTAAAATGAACTTCTAAATCTTGATGTCTTAAGAGAAAGACATGATGAAGTTAATTTCTCACTCTGTCACCCAATGTAGGTAGGAGAAGAGGGCTGAGAGGAAACTGCGTCATGCAGTTAAGCAGAGCCTAAGCTAACAGAAGCTCCCTCATCTTCAATGCATGACTCCCGTTTTCCCTGAGCATAGACGTCCAGCTAGCAGCTGGGAGAGGATAGAGAGAGTGGATGATCACATAGGATTTTTTAAAAGCCAGCTCTGTGAGTGGCACATTTCAGCAAAAGCCTTGGGATTGGCTCTGATGTTCCTATGGAGTCATCACTGTCCTTTAACTGATCCATGTAACTAGGGAGTTAAGGCTTCCCTTACCAAGACTGTGTCGCATGCTCTACCCTAGAGCTAGATAGAGGCCAGGGTTAACTCCATCTGAAGTTGCACTGAGAGATACAAGATGTGGCTCCTTCAAATAAACCACCAGAAGAAGGGAAAGGAGGTATTGGAAAGTCAACCCAATAGGTGTTTATTATGCAAGCTTAAAAACTTGACTGACTTTAGTCTGCTCACTATTCATTCACAGAAGGAGCACAGGAACAAATAGGAGAGAATGAGGGAACAACAACCCCCTAAAGCAGGGCCAAGGCATCATTGCCCACTTTCTCAGAGAGTACTTCCCTTCACCCACCTGGCCTCCTGCATCATGAAACTGCCAGGGTATATATAGAGTCCAGGACATTTATATTGATTCCCTGTCTTGAAAAGATTATGCACCTTCTCTCCATGAAAAGTCACCACATGGAATATTCTTCCCTTTCCTACCTCCAAGCTTCTCTAGGAGTTATGCTTAGTAACTCCCAAACATGGTCTCATGGACACAGTAACTCTCACATAAAGCAAAAGAGAGTGAAAATGAAAGTGGCAGGTGGAGAATAGGAAAGAATGATAATACAATCCAACTGAGGGAAACATGGGGCTCCCAGAAAAACTTTTTACTTTATTTGACATTTTCCCCTTCTGTTATTTGTTAAATTGCCTCCCAGACCTGCCAAAATACAGGAAAATCGTGGACATTACTTTTACCACAAAACAGAGGTAGAAAGATCCAAGTAGGTTACATGAATAAGTTGAGAGGGAACCAGTATGAATGCTGGAAGAACATGCTCTCTCCAAAGTGAGCAGTAGCTTTGAACTCCAGCTAACAGTTGTCAAGTGGGAATGCAGGCCCAGGGTTGCCAAGTCTGACTTTTCAAGGGAAGTCAGACATCTAGATTCTTAAATAAAATCTCGTGATGTTTAATGTTCACATGATAGTTTCAGAGACTGTCTCGGATGATCCTGTCCCCATGGTATCTGTGCCCTGGTGTGGCCATTTAACAAAGTGCATCATTGCATCAGGGCTGGTCTAAGTGACCAATAAAATGTGGCGAAACTGATGGTATGTGACCTACTTCTGAGGTTAGGTCATAAAGGATATGGAAGGCTGCCTCACTTTCTCTGGGATTAGGCACTCTGGGGGGAGCCAGTCACTCTGAAATGAGGACACTCAAGCAGCCTTTGAAGAGGCCCACATTGGGCTCTGGCCAGTGTGGCTCGGTTGGAGCATCACCCTATACACCAAAAGGTTGGGGGTTCAATTCCCCAGGTCGGGTGTGTATGGGAGGCAACCAATTGATGTTTGTCTTTCACATTGATGTTTCTCTCTTTCTCTCTCCCTTCCTCTAAAATTAATAAACATATTTAAAAATTTTAAAGAGGCCCACATGGGGAGTAACTGAGATGTTCCACCAGCAGCTGTTACCACCTTGCCAACTGTGTGAGTGAGCCAATCTCCAGTCAAGCCTTCAAATGGTACAGTCCTAGCCAACGTCATGTCTGAAAACTCAAGACACTAAGACACTGAGTAGAATAGATGTTTATTGCTTTAAGCCACTGAGTTTAAAGATATTATGTTGCAGAGCAATAGATAACTGATTTTTAAAATTAAAAAAAATTTAAACACTGTGAAAGTAAAAAAAAAAATGTTTCTTGGGCTAAATTCAGGCTGTCTGCTTATAATATCTACAAAGAGGAAAGGAAGAAAGAGTAGGCTTATGTTTTCTGATTCTTGCTTGCTTTGAATTGAATTTTTCAACCACAATGAATCCAAGAAGGAAACTGATTTAATAAACAGTTATTTTTTTCCAGATTCATTTACATTTGTGTTCAAATATGATTACACCACTTAGTGGTTATGAGACTTTGGAACATTTACTTAACCTCTTTTGGGTACAACTTCCTTATTTGTAAAAGGGGAATAATGATAGAAGTACTTCTGATGAAAAATTGTGTAATACTTTGAAATGAGAATAAAAAAAACATTGGTGGGTGTTCTATCTAGTTTACCCATTCAGATTATCTCTGCATTTTACTGTCTTTGAGTTGTCTGTGGTCTATAAATTGTAGAAAACAGGGTAATGCGATGATTCTAGGACATGGATGTTTAATAAATTGCTTGAACTAACATCACATGAATATCGTGTAATTGTGTCCAGTGGTGTGTAATTGATTATTGTCCTCTGACTGTACATCAGTTTTGTACCTATAAAGTAAGTTCATTTTAGCATTCTGATGGATAGATGTACTTGTCTGCTCTTTGGCTTCTCATTTGAACTGGTTGTAACATCTTATTTAATTCATCATTAGTTGATATGTTAACTAAAATTGCACACATGTTCATTTTATATTTGTATGTGAATCATAATTCAACTTTTAAAAATCTATCCTCCAACAGACTTCAGAGAGTTGTTCTGATGATTAATTAACCAGTACAGGTGTGCACATGGGCATGCACATGGTTGTGCACCTGGGTGTGTATGTAGGTGTGCAGTGCTGTGTCCTGAAACCATGGATTCTGTCGTACCTTGAGGGAATTTTCCCTGGAAAGTGAAAAGTCGAATTGAATACCATGCTGTCTCGTACCATTAACCATATTGTCCTTTTCTTCATTATGTTGATTAGTGAGGTTCACTGAAAATCCAGCTTGACCGCATGCTCCTGCTCTGAGGCCTTTACGGCCATAGCTGGGCCCAAGCATCCCCACCACACCAAAATAAAACTACTAAGGGTATGACGGTACAGTTCTGCCGCAGCATGGGCTGATTAGTCAGTAAAGCCCTTAGCATAGTGCCTGGCACACCATGCTCAACAATATTGGCTCATTTTATCATGATAAGGAAAAAGGTAGCAAAGAAGCATTGATAATGCAAGGTCACAATCAGGTGAGACAGAGGACCATTGGCCCACAGTTCTACCTGTTCTTGTTTTCTGAAAAACAGTTCTCTGAGGCAACAGCTTTGTAAACCAGAATAGCAGTCAAAATTCTAACATAGCAATTATGAAGAAGATCTCAGAAAACTCTAACCTCTCCCATGCCCGTGCCCGTGGTAATACTGCAGTGGTTGCTGTGAAGGCTTGCAAAAGTAACATCCATGACCTGAGGGTAGTATGAATGAGCTAGACAGGCTGTTGATCTGCGAACAGATTTACAAAGCACTTGTGGGAGTGCTCTTCCAAATTCTGATGCTACTAGCAGGTAGCAGAAATTTTGCCTTAAGTGGACCAGGTATAAGAAACAGCCAGCTATCCATCCATTTTTGTTTGAGAAGGAGATCAACTATTTAATAGAGATAAATATTTTTTTAAGAACAATAGAACAAACCTGATGATAGACGGAAATAGATACTCTGGCTTGGCATCAGAGAAGCAGTATGGAATGGGGTGGTACTCTGGAGGGGTAGCTCCAGGTAACTGTTGCCAAATCCAGAGTTTTATAAGAGCCCTGTAGTGTTTATCAGTTCAGGCAATTTATTAAACATGCCAACTAGTCAAAACATACCTGCCTTTTTTGTGACCTCTGCCTTAGGCCATGATGTTTTGGATGTGCTCTTTGGGCGACAAATTCTTGGTGACACTCAGCACAAGCTGCGTATCACTGCTGAAACCTTTTTTACTGGTGTAAGTAAAAGATGAAGCCAGATAACTGCCTGGTCATTTTTGTTGGTCAAGCTGGAGTTAATATGCGAGTAAGACTTGTGGCCCTCTTGTGGCTTTGTTTCCCCTCTCACACCAACCTTTGTCCATCACAATATGTAAATGTGAAAAGGTTTTAAGTACACTCATCCTTTCAGGAAGCTTTGTACTCTAGAAAATAGATGACTTTGGAGTCATATGAACATAGATTCGAATCCCAGCTTCTCTGCTTGAGAGCTAAGTGACCACAGATAATCTGCTCAAAGTCTCTGAGTCTCAGCTTCCTCACTTATGAAAAGAGATTAACAGCTGCACAAGAAACCAGGATCCTTTTATCTTCCTGCTCTATCATCTTTAATGTGTGGCTTTTAGCCCTTAGGTTGCAAGGGAGCTTCTGCATCTACAAGCATTGCTTTTGAGTTCAAAGTGGGAAGAAGGGAGGAGAGTGAAGGTTAAAAGGCACATGCCCTGTAAGTATGTCTCTTTTATAAAATTCAGGAGTTTTCATAGGTGTCACACCTAGCAGACTTTTGCTTATTGGCTATATTATCCACTCTTGGTTGCAAGGAAACTTAGGGAATGAAGATTTCTTTTTTTAAGCTGGATACATTTACATTTACATATGCAGCAGAGTTTACTGCTTCGGATAGAAAATTCAGCTATGAAAAAAATCAGCTACTGAGTTAAAAAAATCCCAGCACTATCTGTGGAAGAGATTAATAATCCTAGATATTACGTTTACATTAACTTTTATCTCAGCTAGTCTCTCTTTTGTCATTATATCCAAAACGCTGGGCATATGGGGTGGCATGTATGGCCATTGTGGTTTCTTCCCCCATTTAACTGGTACATCAGAAGTATATTCTTCCCAGGTAGATTTTATAAAAGGCTAAAAAAAAATTTTTTTTAAGGAAGAAAGGATTTTTTACATAAGTAACTATGTCAAGAAAGTAATTTTGGGTTTTTTCTCTGCTGAATATTACTACAATAACAATAATCATTTTTATTACAATAATAGCTACAATTTACTAAGCATTAACTGTGTGTCAGACACTGTACAAAGTGCTTTATGTTTATTTTATTCATCATAAAATCTCTATAAGGCAGACCCATAATCCCTACTTTGCCAAAGTGGCAAATGATGCTCAGAGAAGTTAATTTGCTTGAGGTCATACAGCTAATACACAATGGAGACAATATTTGAATTTAGATCTTTCCAATTGCAAAACTCCTGCTCTTAGTCACCAGATTATACTCAGAGTGCAAGATGTGTCTCACCTACTTCTGGGGAGACTTTCCAAACTTATTTTGAAGTTCAAATCTTGGTCTCACCATCTGGCCGAGACTACAATAATAATTTTTGGAGGTAAGAATCATCAATGGATATAAAATTAGTGGAACAAAGTTTGATGACCAAACAGGATTTATGCATATTTTCAAAGTATCTTCACAGAAGATATTTATTAATTATGAAGAACATAAGAGTAACTTACAGTGGAGAAATCAGGCACATACGACCATAATCAAGCAATCATAGTTAACTTCAATAGTAATTAGACATATCAACATCACATAACTCTTTAACCAAGGATGTAAAATATCTGTACTTGAAAAATTATAAGACACTGAAGAAAGAAACTGAAGAAGATACAAATAAGTGGAAGCATATGCTGCATTCATGGATATAAAGAAGTAACAGCATTAAAATATCCACACTACCCAAAGCAGTCTGTAGATTCAATGCAATTCCTAATAAGATACCAATGGCATATTTCACAGAGCTAGAAAAATATTCCAAAAATTTATATGGAACCACAAAAGAATCCAAATAACAACAATAATCTTGAGAAAGAAGAACAAAGTTAGAGGAATCATGCTACCTGATATCAAACTATACTACAATGCTATAGTAATCAAAACAGCATGGTACAGGCATAAAAACCAACCTGTAAATCAATGAACAGAACAGAGAGCCTTGAAATAAATCCACACCTTTATGGTCAATTAATATTTGACAGAGGAGGTAAATAGGCTAAAGATGGTTTATTCAATGAATGGCATTGGGAAAATTGGACAGATATATGCAAAAAAATTAAACTAGACCACCTTTTTACTCCATACACAAGAATAAACTCAAAATGGATTAAAGACTTAAATGTTATACTTAAACTATAAAAAATCCTAGAAGAAAACATAGGCAGTAAAACCTTGAACATTTCTTTTTTTTTAACATTTTATTTTTATTTATTTTTAGAAAGAAGGGAAGGGAGGTAGAAAGTGAGGGAGAGAAACATCAGTGTGTGGTTACCTCTCACACGCCCCCTACTGGAGACCTGGCCTGCAACCCAGGCATGTACTCTGACTGGGAATCGAACCGGTGACACTCTGGTTTGCAGGCCGGCACTCAATCCACTAAGCCACACCAGCCAGGGTTTGAACATTTCTTGTCGTAATATTTCTTCTCATATATCTCCTTGGGCAAGGAACACAAAATAAAAAATAAACAAATATAACTACATCAAATTAAAAAGGTTTTGCACGGCAAAGGAAGCCATCAACAAAATGAAAACACAACCCACTGAATGGGAGAACATATTCACCAATGATATATCTGATAAGGAGTTACTATCCAAACTTTGTAAAGAACTTTGGCCCTGGCCATGTAGCTCAAGTAGTTAGAGCATCCTCCTGATACACCAAGGTTGCAGGTCTAATCTCTGGTCAGGACACATACAAGAAGCAACCAATGAATACATAGGTAAGTGGAACAACAAATCAATGTTTCTCTCTCTCTCTAAAATTGATAAATAAATAAGGTTTAAAATTTTATAAAGAACTTAATACCAAATAAATAAACAATGCAATTAAGAAGTGGGCAAAGGATCTGAGTAGACAATTCTCCAAAGAAGACACACAGATGACCAACAGACATATGAAAAGATGTTCAACATCATTAATCATCAGAGAACTGCAAATTAAAACCACAATGAGATATCACCTCATACCTATCGGAATGGCTATCATCAATAAGTCAACAAACAGGTGTTGGCAAGGCTGTTGAAAAAGGGATGTGGGAAAGCAGCTTGGTGCAGCCACTGTGGAAAACAGTATGGACTTTCCTCAAAAAATTCCTTATGACTCAGTGATTCCACTTCTGGGAATATATATCCAAAGAAACCCCAAAAACCAATTTGGAAGAATATATATACCTCTTGTTCATTTCAGAGTTATTTATAATAACCAAGATTTGGAAGCAGGCCAAGTGCCCATCGGTTGATGAGTAGATAAAAAAAGATGTGGGCCCTGGCTGGTGTAGCTTAGTGGATTAAGCGCGGGCCTGTGAACCAAGAGATCACAGTTCGATTCCCAGTCAGGGCGCATGCCTGGGTTGCAGGCCAGTTCCCAGTAGGGAATGCACAGGAAGCAACCATACATTGATATTTCTCTCCCTCTCTCCTTCCCTTCCCCTCTGAAGATAAATAAATAAAATCTTAAAATAAAAAAGATGTGCTCCTTCTTTCTTTCAGCTGCACAGAATTCCATTGTATAAATGTACCAACGTTTTTTGATCCATTCATTTACTGATGGACACCTGGGTTGTTTCCAGCACTTAGCTATTGTAAATTGTGCTGCTATGAACATTGGGGTGCATAGGTTCTTTTGGATGGGTGTTTCAGGATTCTTAGGATATAGTCCCAACAGTGGAATTGCTGGATCAAAGGGCAGGTCTATTTTTAGTTTTCTGAGGAAGTTCCATACTGTTTTCCACAGTGGTCGTACCAGCCTGCAATCCCACCAACAATGCAC
>CM052542.1:128563205-128608475 GCA_028533065.1 Trachops cirrhosus
GGACACATGGACAAAACTACGGGGCTTGGAAATGGAAGGGAGGTGGGGAGGGATGGGTGGGTGGGCTGGAATGGGAGTAAAAGATTGAAACTGTACTGAATAATCTAAAAAAAAAAAGATGTGGTACATATACACAAAGCAATACTACTCAGCTGTAAAAAAGAAGGAAATCTTACCTTTTGCAACAGCATGAATGGAACTGATGGCTAAGTGAAATAAGTCAGTCAGAGAGAGATGAATACCATATGATTTCACTCATACATGGAAGTGAATGAATGAGGTAAACTAACAAAATAAAAACAGACTCATAGATACAGGAAACAGACTGACAGCCTTCAGAGGGGAGGAGGATAGGCGAGCTAGGTGAAAACAGTGAAAGGATTAAGCAAAAAAAAAAAAAACAACAACTCATAGACACAGACAGCAGTATGGCAATTACAAGAGGGAAAGGAGGTTGGGGTAGGTAGGTAGCAGGGGCATAAATGGTTATGGAAACTTGACTTTGGATGGTGAACACATTATACAATACACAGATGATATATTATAGAATTGTACACCTGAAAGCTATATAATTTTATTAACCAATGTTACCTGAATAAATTCAATAAAATTTTTTTTTAAAAAATCACATGACTCCTGAAATGCACTGAGAAGGGCACAGTATCACTTTTGTCTATTCTTGCCAAAAAATGCATAATCTAAATTTAATCATGAGGACATCAAAAACACCCAATTTGATGTCAACTTCTGGCCAAGATGGAGGTAGACACACTGTGCCTCCTCCCACAACCAAAAGAAGGACAATGACAAATTTAAAAACAAAAAACAACCAGAACTGACAGAAAATCAAACTGTATGGAAGTCTGACAACCAAGGAGTTAAAGAAGAAATACTCATCCAGATGGGTAGGAGGGGCAGAGACAGGCAGCCATTTGGAGAGGACTTGCAGCAAGGTGGTAGCTGGTGGAGCAGGCAGTCTGACATTTGCATGTGGATAAACTGGGAGGAACAACTGGGGAGTGACACAGACCGAGCAACCCAGGGTTCCAGTGCAGGAAATAAAGCCCCAAAACCTCTGACTACAAAAAACCTGTGGGGGTTGAGGCAACAGGAAAAACTCCCAGCCTCACAGGAGAGTTCGTTGGAGAGACACACAGGGTCCTAGAATGGACACAAACCCATCCACAGGGGAATCAGCGCAAGAAGCACTCAGTTTGCTTGTGTGTAGTGGGGGAGGGGACTGGAAGTTGGCAGAGAGTCCAGCAAGCAGCTTTGTTCCCTTTGGGACTCCTCCCCTGTGTACAGCACCACGATGAAGTGATATGGGTTGCCCCACCCTGGTGAAAACCTAAGACTCTGTTCCTTACTACATAACAGGCATGCCGAGACCAAAAAAAAAAAAAAAAAGAAAGAAAGGAAAGAAAAAAGGTCCAAATGGAAGAACAGATCAAAACTCCAGAAAAAGAACTAAGCGAGGAGGACATGGCCAACCTATCAGTTGCAGGGTTCAAAAAACTGGTAATCAGGATGCTCACAGAAATGGTTGAGTGTGGTCACAAAATAGAGGAAGAAGTGCAGGCTATGCAAAGCAAAATCAAGAAAAATATATAGGAAGCAATAGTGAAGGGAAGGAAACTGGGACTCAAATCAATGGTTTGGACTGGAAAGAAGAAATAAACATTCAACCAGAACAGAATGAAAAAACAAGAATTTGAAAATATTAGAAGAGGCTTAAGAACATCCAGGACAACTTTAAATGTTCCAAGATCCGAATCATAGGGATGCCAGAAGGAGAAAAGGAAGAGCAAGAAATTGAAAACTTATTTGAAAAAATAATAAAGGAGAACTTCCCCAATCTGGTGAACAAAATAGACTTGCAGGAAGTCCAGAAAGCTCAGAGTCCCAAAGAAGTTGGACCCAAGGAAGCACACACCAAGGCACATCATAATTTTATTTCCCAAGATTAAAGTAGGAGAGAATCTTAAAAGCAGCAAGAGAAAAAGAGACAGTTACCTACAAAGGAGTTCCCATTAGACTATGAGCTAATTTCTCAAAATAAACCTTACAGGCAAGAAGGGGCTGAAAAGAAGTATTCCAAGTCATGAAAGGCAAGGACCTACATCCAGGATTACTCTATCCAGCAAAGCTATCATTTAGAATGGATGGGCAGATAAAGTGCTTCCCAGATAAGATCAAGTTAAAGGAGTTCATCATCATCAAGCCCTTATTATATGAAATGTTAAACGGACTTATCTATGGAAAAGAAGAAGATCAAAAACTATGAACAGTAAAATGACAACAAACTCAACTATCAACAACTGAACCTAAAAACACAAAAACAAACTAAGCCAACAACTAGAAGAGGAACAGAATCAGAGAAATGGAGATCACATGGAGGGTTATCAGTGGGGAGGGGGAAGGAAAGAATGGGGGTGATGTACAGAGAATAAGAAGCATAAATGGTAGGTACAAAATAGACAGGGGGAGGTTAAGAATAGTATGGGAAATGTATAAGCCAAAGAACTTATATGTATGACTCATGGACATGAACTGGTAGGGGAGGGGATGCAGGTGGGAGGGGGCAGGGCTGAGGGAAATAAAGGGAGGAAAAATGGGACAACTGTAATATCATAACCAATAAAGTATATTCAAAAATAAAAACATAAAAAATAAAGAAAAATACCCAATTTGAAAAACTTTCTGCAAAGTAACTGGTCAGTACTCTCTAAAAGTGTCAATGTCATAAAGGACAAAGAAATATTGAAGATCTTAGAGGGAAGGAAACTAAAAAAACTTGAGAGTTAAATGTATGTGTGATCCTGGATTGCATCCAGGACTGTAAAAAAAACAAAAAAAGTGAGACAGAAATTTGAGTAAGATCTGTGTATTTGTTAATAGTATAGTATCAAAGTTAATGTCCTGATTTTCATAATTTAGTATCATTATGTAAGTTGTGAACATTTGGGAAGCTGGGTGAAGGATATATGAGAAGAGATTTTTGGTTTTTGGTGATGAATTTTGTTTTGTTTTATCTTTTTTGTAAGTCTGAAATTATTTTAAAATGAAAAATTAAAAATAAAACCCTGATATCCCCAGTCTACCTGTTAGGTTGTTTACCAATCAAAATTATGGCTGGTCTGAAAGTACTGTAAGTACATCTCCACCAGCTTTCTCATCTGCTCTGCATTCTGTGTTCTGTCTCTCTCTAATAAGCTGCCACATTCCTTTGTCCAGATGGCGCCATGCTCAGTGGTGCCAGACCTAAGAGAGAGCTATTTATACCCTAGATAGCATAGACTTGTATATTCATTATGACAATTTTCTGGCAAATGAAAGAATGTTTTGTGCTAACAAAATCAATGTATGTATTATAGTAGTTTACCATCATATGGAAGTAAAGTGTCTTGGGAAAAAACACTTTTTTTTTTTGCTAATTCACATAAAAATACGGGATTGGCTAGCCTTGTATCCCGTCCTCTCCAAAGCCACCACCTAGGTACAACCTCTCCTCCTGTAGGTTAGGTCTAGTCACAGGCCATCTCCTTATAGGAAGAATAACCACTTTCTTCATCCAACCTTCAGCAATAGAATGGAAACCTTCTCTCGGATTTTAAAATGTCCTGAGATGTTATGTCCCTCGGCTGGTCATGGGAAGACTACATTGACCAGCCAATGTATAAAAAGGAAGTCCAACCAGAGCAGTTGTTAGACCTCAGGTTGTAAGATAGGTAGGTAATTCTCAAACTTTTCCCCAAAGGTCTGAACAGCAGAGGAGAGTTACATCAGATAGGATGCTTTGGGCTGCATGTAACTGAAAATGCAGCTCAAACTAGTTTAAACAATGACTAAGTTTGTTAACATGCATTCGAGAGTTCAGAAGAGCTCCAGGTCCAATAGCATAAGGGCTTTGCTCTATTTCTTTGCTATTCTCTTGCTTTAGTCATCATTTGTGTATCAGTTTTGTCTCCTGATTAGGGTCCTCATTGTTAATAAATTGCTTAGAGAAGAAAAGGGGGCATACTGTTTTTATTCATGTTCTACAAGAGAAAAAGAAAACCCTTCCTCAACCGTGCTACAGAAACATTTCCCTTGAGTCTGATTGGGCCAACTTAGGTCATATGCCCACTCCTCTGCCAATAAGAGGTAAACCCTCAAGGGAAAGCTGTACCCTAACTAACTGAAGTCTGAGTTCCTACACCATTCAGTGGCAAGCTGGTGGGATTACTGTGAGTGGTTTAAAGTAAGCAAGACACACTCCCAAAGCTGGGGATGAGGTGAAATTCCTTTGAGTCATGAGCCTTCTGCAGGAAGAGTAAACACCTGAACAAAAATCAGGGCTTGCTCAGGGAACAGAGTGGGGACAGTGGAAGCTGAAGAAGTGAATTCCTGAGTCTTGCAAATCTAAGGTGTTGATCCAACACGATCCTCTACAAGCAGGATATTTATTTGCCATTTCTTCTTTTTAAAAAATGCTATGGAAAATAGTACCGAAGTTCCTCAAAAGATTAAAAATAGAACCATCATATGATTCAGCAATCCCACTGCTGGGTATATATCCAAAGAAATTGAAAACAGGATCTCAAAGACATATTTGCACATCCTTGGTCATAGCGGCATTATTCACAATAGCCAAGAGGTGCAAGCAACTCAAATGTTCAGCAACAGATGAATGACTCAACAAAACTTAGTAAAAATGAAGGAAATCCTGTCACAAGCTACAGCATGAATTAACCTTGAGGACATTATGCTAAGTAAACCAAGACAATCACAAAAAGACAAATATTATATGATTCCATTTTTTATGAGGTATCTAAAGTAGTCAAATTCATAGAAAAAGGAAATAGAATGGAGGTTACCAGCGGTTAGGAGGAGGGGAAAAGAAAAGTTGTTCTCTAGTGGGTATAGAGTTTCAGATTTGTAATTGGAAAAAGTGCTGAAGATGTCTTTCAGAACAATGTAAATATACTTAACACCACTGAACTGCATACTTAAAAATATTAAGGTGGGTAATTTTATGTTATGTGGTTTTTTATCTTAATACATTTTTTAATTTTGGGAAAAAATGGGTCATAAAAGTCCCTTCATAAATCCATTTTAAACATAAATGTCTCCCACAAAAAAGAAATAGGTACAGAAAAGAAATAAAACTCACTTCAAATAATGCAAAAGAAAAACAGGAAAAATAATGCCAACATGATCAATAGCAAAGAGCTCATAGCTGGTTTTATTATATAAAATACAAGCCAAGGATAGACATACTTAAAGTGGAACAGGGGAGAGGATACTGAGTCCTGGAAATTCTTCAATGAAAGCAAAGAAAGGTTAGGTTTGCTTTGTTTTCTTATGTATTCACATGGCACTGCTTTCTTATAGATGTGTACTTCCAAAAGATATAAAATTAAGTATTACGAATGACCATCACACAGTTCTACCAAAGCAGGCTGCATCTAATTCACAAATATGTCAACAAAACCATTTTCTCTCCAACCACATTTCATTTAATTTTTAAAATCCTTTTTCTGCTTTATCTTAAAAATTCATGCATATTGATAGTTCCATTTCATAGTATGTGTAGGTTGGATTTATTTTAGAATGAATCTCCTCTTTTAACTTTGTGAAAAATTGACTACTCTAAGACGATATTTATTCTGCGGAGGTAGAAATCCCTGGCACTTGGCCACATACACCAGTGTCAGCTTGAGAGGCAGAGCACTGGGATCCAGAAAAAAAGATTTCCTGGAAGATGATCCTCCTGTATCCAATAATAGGGAAGTACCGTATTTTTTGGAGTATAAAATGCACTCCCCCTCCCAAATTTGGGAGGGATAATGGTTGTTAATATTGCTGTTGAGTTCTGTTTACACTTACATTGGTGAAATATTATGTCATTTATCTTATTAAATATTTTACCACATTTTTTGCTTCAAAATTTTTTTCCTATTCTCCTCTTTGAAAACCTGTGCGTCTTATGGTCTGAAAAATACGGTAAGTGAATTATAATGTGGCCACAGAACAGACTATTAGACAACCATTAAAGAGGCTTCTGAAGAGCCCCTTTTATAAAGGTGGGAAGGCTTATGTTATAATAATAAGTAAAAAAGAAAAGAAGGAATGCAACGTCGACCCTAATTATGAAAGAAACAGGCAATAGTAATCACAGTGGAAATTTGAAACGTGTGTATGAAATGAAACCCCACCAAATGAAAGAGATGAAAAAGTTAACAGTGGTTTTCTTTGGGTGGTAAGTCATCAAGAGAGTTTTTCTTTGTACTCTCAATTTTCTTGGCTTTTTTCATAATTTATACATTATTATCTAAAATGTTTAGTGAGGGAAAAGTGAACTGTGGTAAGCGCCAGTGGGTCCAAGTTCTCATTTAAGAAAACTGGAACATAATCATCCCCATTTAAGCTGTTCAGAGGACTTATACCCCCTCCCCCATTCCTGCTTTTTTATTTTTAATGTGTTTTGACAGTTGAGGTCAATATAAAAATATTACTATAAACATATAAATACAGGACCAAATTTAAAAGATGAGTCAGTTTTCTCAGCAATTTAACTCCTTAGTTATTTAGAATTTTACTTCTGAGTAATAACAAAAAATGCCTACTAGCATTGCAAGTAAATTAATTTAAAACAAAATTAAATTCTTGGTTGTCTGAAACAGTGTTAAAAGTCTTCCACCTGGAAATATGAAGTTATCATTCAAAAGGATATAATACAAAAATCCCCTGAAAGCACATCTATATGCGAAAAGTCATTTTTATTTTACCTCTCCCTTACATAATGCATGCATTACAATTTGAGAAAATGCCTGGGTTTGTTTCATTTAAATGCTCTTCAAAAAAAAGATTTTTTTTTATTTTTAGAGAAAGAAAGGGGAAGGCAGGGAAAAAGAGAGGTAGAGAAACATCAATTGTTTGCCTCTCATATACACTCTGACCAGGGACCAAACCTGCACCCAGGCATGTACCCTGATTGGGAATCGAACCAGGTACCTTCCACATTGCGGGTTGGTGCCCAACCGAGCCATGCCAGGCAGGAGTAAAGGCTCTTTAATAGGGTTGTTATTCTGTTTCCAGCAAACACAGGTTTGCATAAGCATAAACCATGTGGAAATTCCAAGATTAGAATAATTTAGATTCTGTCCTGGAACACACTGTGTTTATCTAGTGTAAGACTATGGAATGTTCCCCTGTAGGTGAGACAGTTCTAGGTCTGAATTGCAAACTCAGGTCCCTGGATCTCATCCACTTGTGATCTCCACCACAGGGGTCACAGGGCCGCTCTCAGCTGGGACCTGCAGCTGCCACGCCCCCCTGTCCAGGATCACTGCCCTGCAACAGTGGAGGTTGACCTTCACATGTGTGCTCCATTTAGGTGGAGTGCATGGCTCTGCCTCTTACTCCTGTGGGACTTTGGATCAATCTCTTAATTTTGGTGGCAGGTGTATTTATTGGAAATCTATTTTTCATATTCTCTGCATCCTCTGCTCACCACTTCCTTTTTTGTTTGTTTCTTATTTTGAAGGAGAGTTACTTTATTTTTATGTATTTGTTTTTGATTTTTAAAAAATTATTTGGGTAACAGGTTAACAACATGTAAGTTTCAGGTACACAATTCTTTTTTTTTTGTATTGCTGACACTATTACAGATGTCCCCCACCCCCTACCTCCCGTGTTGCCCCCCTCCACCCAGCGTCTCTAATCAGCAGAAAGATGCAAATTAAGACTATAATGAAGTACCACCTCAAAACGGAACATTGAAGGTAGGTGAGTGTGAATATTCAGAAGGCTGGAATCCAGAAATTTAAAAAGACTCATGGGATCAAGTATCTTTTTTGTTTTTTTAAAGATTTTATTTATTTATTTTTAGAGAGAAGGGGAGGGAGGGAGAAAGAGAGGGAGAGAAACATCAGTTGCCTCTCCCTGGGCAGGAACAAAACAGGTGACCTTTCAGTGTGTGTAATGAAGCCCAACTCACGTAGCCACACCAGTCAGGGAGGGATCAAGTATCTTCAGTTCTGTGGGGGGAAAAGCTTATTTTGAAACTGCTGAAATTATATTGATAAATTTGCCAAGATATCTCCAGCCTCTTCTTTCCCTAGACAAATTTGCAATGCTGATGAAACAGCTCTGTACTGCTGCTACATTCCTAGAAAAACCTTAACAATGGCTGACAAACGGCACCAACAGATTTCATAGATGACAAGCAAAGACTGACTGTTCCTGGTAGTGTGAATGCCATAGACACACACAAGATAACATTTGCAGTGATTGGGAAAAGCCCATATCTAAGATGTCAAAAGGTGTTTGCAATTTACCTGTGCATTATTATTCAGACAAGAAAGCAGCAGGCCCTGAATGGTGTGGCTCAGTTGGTTGGCATCAACCCCCAGAGCGATAGTTGTTGGTTCGATTCCAGGTCAGGGCATGTGCCTGGGTTGCGGGATTTGGTCCCAGTTGGGGCACCTACGAGAGGCAACTGATGGATGTTTCTTTCCCTCTTCCCCTCCCTCTCTTCCCCTCCCTATAGAAGCAAATAAATAAAATCTTTAAAAAAAAGCATCAGTTACAAGAGAAGTCTTTTCTGATTGGTTCCATAAACACTTTGTGCCGGCAGCATGAGCTCATTGCAAATGAGCTGGACAGGAAGACAATTGCAAGATTTTATTGTTCCTAGACAACTGTTGTATACATCCGCCTCCAGAGCTCTCTGCCTCTTCTGGGAACCATGAGTGGCATCTTTTTCTCTCTTTCTGTAGGCCAAATACCATATAAATCACTCTGCTGTTTATTCTAGATCTTATGTAAAATATTCCTGTCCCAGAGTCTTATATACAATGTAGAAACTTTGGCAGATTCATTAGCAAAGGTCAGAGTTTAGTGCCCAAAGATCCTTGACAAACAGCCACAAATTTCTGGTGGAAGTCAGTAATTATTTATTCCCTTGTTACCAGGATCTGTTCGAGGATTAAGCAGAGAGAAGCATAGTGTTAAAAAAAAAGTGAATCATTAGTCTTTCTTCATTTCAGAATAATATTTTTTCATAGCCCACGTGTCATGTCTCGGAACAACAAAATAAACCCATAGCATTAGAAGGCATCCCCAAGACCCGGATTCCAAGTGAAAATAACAGCCGGTCCCTGGGCCAGAAACTGCACACCTGAGCAGAGAGAAGGGGTCTCTTTACCTTCCCTCCCCTGTTCAGTCCTTTTCAGAGTTTGTCGCCAGGACAGAAGTCTCCTGAAATTTATTGTACTGGACAAAGAAATTTTGGGAAGGGTATTGTCTGCCCAGATTTGAGTTGGGATATTTCTAGCAAGAGTCTCACACCCTTGGCTGTCGGACTGACACAGTCAGTAGCTGAGCCCCATGCTGGACAACATGAAGAAGTCTTGGCAAGAAGAGGGTGGAGATGCTAAATTTATAGTCATTGAATGTAGATGTTCCTTTTTGTATGAAAGTGTCTGTTTGGCACTTATCTGCCTAGTCACATATTGCCCCACAATGAGCAATCAAAAAGAAAAAAACATGAAAGAAAACAGCTCATTTCAAATATGTCCCACACACTCCCACAAATTTCCCCTGCATCTCCACTCATTTGAAAGGTTTTCTATTTGTTTTTTTTAACTGTTCCACAAATTGTACATCACAACTGCGACTCATAATTAAAATATATTTTGGGAATCCTACTAGAATATTTCCTTCAACTGAGAATTCATTAGAATTTTGATTGACTTTTAAGCTTCTGTGGCTTGGGCCCTATTTTATGTGTTATTTTATGAATTCTTTTTGGAGAGCAAGCTTTTCTTTCTCATCATCCCTGTATTTGCTTAGCTCTTCATCAAACATCTAATATGAACTGTTGTGAAAGGCTGAAGACTGTTGATTCAGTCCCAAGTCTCTCTCTCCTTTCCTGTTAGTTCAAGAGCAATCCTTTGGGCTGAGGGACTTACAAAAATGAGTGAAGCACAGTTCCTGTAATCCCAAATGGGTTTAAAATCTAGCAAATACACACAAGGTATACATAAAATCCAGTGAGGATTGTTTCCCTTAGGGGAGGAAGAGATTATATTTGTTAGGTTGGGGCTAGATCACTCTATTATTTTTCTACATTGGGCTTTCCTGTTACATTGTAATAATAACTACCATTTATTGGGTATCTCCTGTACCTAAGAGAAACTGGCACTTAAGAAACATCACATGCAGAAAGGTCTGTTGACCTTGCCCAGTGTCACAGACTTTAAAGTGACAGAGCCAGGAATCCACCCATGTATTTGCCTATGTAGCCTGCTTACTGCCTGCCCCCCGCCCACCCCGCTCACCCCTTACTTCAACATATTCTTTCTTCTGCTTAGAGCACACATTTTGTATTCCCACCTTTCCCTTCATTATCGTCCATTCTCTTACTTTATGAAAGAAAGGTATAAAGGCTGTACTTTCAGGGATCATTTCTATAGTTCATTACTAAAAGAAAGGTACACCCTCACTTATCTGGAATCTTCTACGTGTATTGTCCCAACGGGTAAAATCTCTTTACTGACCATAAAAGGAACAACAATTCAAACGATTGGTTTGGGGGAAGCCCCTTTGAAAAATTAATCAAAGCACATAAAAATCTACCTAATGCCTCTCTTCTTTATACATATTTCCATTAGGGGCAAAGTGTTGCTTTAGAACCAGGGTATTTTGCCCAGCATTGGGATATTCTGAATTAAGTTAGAAGGGCAGAGTGGGTGACGGTGCCTCTCTCTCTTTCGGACTACTATAAAAAAAAATGCAATGCTCTTGAGAGAGTTCAATGGTAGCAAAGCAAGAACAGCACAAAAAAACTTTTTAGGGAAGCAATTCTTTTCAGCTATTTTAAAGATACTCATTCTCGCCCTGACTGGTGTGGCTCAGTGGGTTGGGCATCATCCCGCAAGCTGAAAGATCACGGGTTGGATTTCAGGTCAGGGCACAGGCCTCGGTTGCAGGCCTGGGCCCCAGGTGGGAGTATGTGAGAGGTGACCAATGGATGTTTTTCTCATATATTGATTTTTCTCTTTTTCTTTCTCCAACCATTCCCCTTTTTCTAAAAATAAATAAATAAAATCTTAAACAAAAATTTCTCACTCTAGCACTTGTCATTAGGTGAAAAGAGAGGCCCCTGCAAATAGCCCAGAAAGTAATGGTAGCAACACTGATTATTTTTTAGTGTAGCTAGAATGATTTTTAAGAATACTAAAAATCTTTAAAAAAAGATTGTGGTTACTATGCACAGGTAAACTACTCATAAGATTTCTCTCAAATTATTTGTACATAATCCAATAAGGTAGTTAAATCCTATTTTATCAAATCAGATCATGGAATATTTATTCCAGTTATAGTCAATTTCCATTTTATCTTCTGAATTATTTAATTTTTAGTATCTCCCAATAACAGTTCTTGAATCTGCTAGTTGCTGGACTAATTAATTATTAGCTATGTGACAGAGAGTGGCTGTACGTTCTTCCTCAATGTGCAGAAAAATACATTTCCCGTTCTCCCTTGCAGGCAGATCAGGGCCACATGCCTGGGTTCCTAAGGAACATGAGCAGCAGTAATGTACACCACTTCCAGGCCTGCCTAGTAATAAACCCCACGGCATGATTACTCAGGCCCTCTCTTTCCCTTCTACAAGGTCAATACTGCAGATTACCACATAAAAGGAACCAAGTCATTGTTCTGAAGGCAGCTGCACAGGAGAGTCATTCCACTTACACTGGGGCCACGAAGTGAACGAGAACTAAAAGTGTGTAATTGTGTGGGGGGTTTCCCATAGAAGCCAGAAGACATAAAAAAATTATTTGTGTGACTATCTTTTCAGGATAGTAAGAACTAGTACCTTTCTAGATGCACAGAAGAGAAATGGATACATTATGTGCTATGGGTGCCTTAAGGCATTAGGGTTAATTCTCTTGGGGAATCCCGGATTCAGAAAGGCTACTTTAGACTGAAGCCTTTTTTTCCCTTTAATTTTTTTGTAAAATATTGTATTTATTTATTTTTAGAGAGAGGGGAAGGGAGGGAGAAAGTGAGGGAGAGAAACATCAATGTGTGGTTGCCTCTTGCACACTCCCTACTGGGGACCTGGCCTGCAACCCAGGCATGTGCCCTGACTGGGAATTGAACCAGTGACCTCTTGGTTCATAGGCTGGCACTCAATCCACTGAGTCACACCAGCCAGGGCTAGACTGAAAGCTTCTTAAGGGTTGAAACATCTGCCACATGGTAGGTGCTTGATAAATATTTGTTAAATCTGTTATACAAACCTTTGTATATACTCAGTGTTTGGATTGAGAAAGTAGTTATGTTATTTCTGCTTTTGGAGGTGGCTTTGCAGCAGGAGCTACATACTCAGTCTTCTTCCTTTTTTTAGATTTTTATTTATCTATCTCTAGAGAGAGGGAAAGGGAGGGAGGAAGAGAGAGTGAGAAACATTGACATGAGAGAGAAACATCTTTCAGTTGCCTCTTGCAAGAACCCTAACAGGATGGAACTCACAACCCGGGCACATGCCCTGACCAGGAATCAGATGGGTGGCCCTTCCCTTTGTGGGACGACACCCCGCCAAGTCAGCCACAGCAGCCAGGGCTCAGTCTTTAAATAGAATTCCAGGGGTTGTTGGGTCCAGACTTTGACAAGACGGGCGCAGCCAAGGTGGTATGGCCGGTGCCAGGTCCACATGTTGAGAGGCAGTAGAATGCAGTGGTGAATCACACAGACTCTGGAACCAGATTTCAATTCCAGTCCCCCTCTTTATTTTTTATACAAATTTAAGAAGCTATTATTTAACATGGGCTAGGTACTTTTATAAGTATTTTACAAATATTACCTGATTTAAACTGCTTAACACCTCTATGTAGTAGATACCTTTACTATTCCTGAATTGCTCTATGCCTCAGTTTCCTCCTCTGTTAAATGGGGATAATAACAAAATACCTCATAGGGTTACTGTTAGAATTAAATGAGTATAAAGTGCTCAGAATAGTATCTGGCACGTACAAAGTTAGCTATTGCTACAGGTAGAGACTGACCAAGATAGGAGATCAGCTTGAGGTAACTCAATCTTTTCATCTTATGCTTACTTCAAGGGTAGAGATGAAGTTATTTTGAATAGGAAGTAAGTCTTGAGCATCTTCCAATTAAGTTGACTCTATTTTTCTACAGGAAAACTCAGTGGCTGGTGTTGAAGTAAAAAACATGTAGAAAGGATACCTCTGAAATCCAATTTTCGACATCTGCTTTGCCATCTTCCAAGTCCACATTATCATCCTGTCTTAGTAGGATGGCTACAACAGCTTCATAACTGGTTCAAGAGCATCCTCCTTGATTGCCTGTATTCTCTGCTCCAGATTAACCTTTTGAAAACACAGAAGTAAATTGGATTGTTCTGTACTCATGCTTAAAACGGCTGAGTGGTTTCTCATTTCTCCTAGAATAAGGACTCAAGTCAGTAACAGCTAAACCTTGTAGGATCTTGCTTTGGCCCATCCCTCCCAACTCACTCCTGGTCATCTGTCTGAATGGTCTCGCCCTGGAAGCCCCTTCCCCACAACCTCCCAGACACATCAGTCTTCATTCATTATTCAACAAATAGTTTTTGATTTCCATGTACTTGAGGAGTCATTAAGGATGCATCAATGACCAAGAGATAATTGCTACTGGTAATATGTATGAAATAGGAATTGAGCCAGTTAATAAAAAGGGGCCCACTTGAAATAAAGTAGTCAGGAAATTTTCTCTAAGAAGGTACCACATACAATTTTATTCTAAGAAGTCATTAAAAGGTTGTATGCCAGGGAGTGACATGATCATTTCAATTTTGAGAAGGTTAGTTTGGTTGCTCTATAAAGAATGGTCTGGAGAGGAGCAGGGTCTGATTCAGGAGACGAACTGGGAGGGTGTGGTATGGTCTGGGCAATGAAAAGAGAAGAGTATTTGTTTTACTTATAATGACAAAGCACAACACATATATTCGTTTATGAACTAGATTAGGGTGGGGAAGGAAAAGGAGAACTCAAAGATGATTCTTGTCCTGATCAGTATGGCTCAGTTTGTTGGGCATCCTCTTGCAAAGCAAAAGGTTGCTGGTTTGATTCCCAGTTTGGGTACATGCCTGGGTTGTAGTCTGGTCCCTGGTTGGGGTCATGTGAAAGGCTACTGATTAATGTTTCTCTTACACAGTGATGGTTCTCTCCCTCTCTTTCTCCCTCCCTGTCCCTCTCTCTAAAAATAAATTAAAAGAAAAGATGATTCTTTTGTCCTGAGTAACTGGGTAGATTCCTGGTGGGGTCATTTACTGAGACAGAGATTAGGGAGAAGAGGATTTGAGTTTTGGAATGAAAAATCAGGTCCCACAGTGAGTATATTAAGTTAGAGATGCGTGCTATACACCCAAGTGGAGATGTTAGGTGAGCACTTAGATATTTGCATCTGGTTGGAGCTCAGAGGAGGCATCTGGGGAGAATAAGGAATTTAGGGCGTCACCAGTATAAAGATATTTACATACATGGGAGTTGATGATGTTGCCAATGGGAGACTGTAGAGAAGAGAAAAAGGAGGACTCAGAACCAAGCTCTGAGGACTACCATAATTTAGAGCTTAGGCAGAAGAGATAGAGAAGGAGACTAAGAGACCTGGCTGGTGTGGCTCAGCAGATTGAGCATCGGCCTGCGAAGTAAGGGGTTGCTGATTCAGTTCTCAGTGGGGGCACAGGCCTGGGTTGTGAGCTGGGTCCCCAGTAGTGTGTGTGCAAGAGGCAACCACAATGACATGATGGTGTTTCTCTCCCTCTCCCTCTCCCTCCCTTCCCCTCTGAAAATAAATAAATAAAAATTTTTTAAAAAGAAAAGGAGACTAAGAAGGGTGGCCAATGAGATTAAGAGTAAATGAGGAGAAAATGACTTTTTGCTAACCTAGAAGACAAATGAAGAGTTTCAAGGCTGAAACATTTAACTGTGTGGATATTATATTCAATTCCGGAATGCTTCTGGGAGCTAGAATAAGGCAGAGAATCCATTGAATTTTGTATTTATTCTCCTCCCAGGTATTATGTCCCCTAGGCCTAGAATGCTTACTCCTCTCTTTAAAAACAAAACAAAACAAAACTTAGTTAAGTCCTAATGGCCCTTGGAGATCCAGATCAAATATTATTTACTCAGGTTCCCTGTGACATAATAGTCTTACAGCTCTAAGAACATTTCCTTTAAACCACTTAGTATAGTTGTACTTTCAATTATTTGTATTTTTAACTTGATTGCCTCTCCCATTAGAAAGCAAGCTCCTTAAAGGTTAAGTATCTGTTTTTCTCACTCATCTCCACTGTTTCCCTAATTCCTAGCCTAGTGTTCGGAACATAGAAAGTTTTCAATAAATGTGTGTCAAACAATAAATAAATGTAGTACCTCGAGGGTTTGAGATCTGGAAATCAGTTAACAGCTAATAAAATCTATAAAGGCAGTATATAAGGTTTGGCAGGAATCATGGATTTAAGGGCAGACTTGTCTGAAGGAGCACTGGAGACTGACACAGAGCCCCCTAAAGACTTTAGTTCCAGCCTGAATAGAACAAGTTTTAAAACTATCCTGCTTTCTTTCCTTTTACAGCTACTTTCTTTTGCTCATTTTTACACCTGGCCCTGTATCCTCTTCCGTAATACAAACTGGCTCACCTCAAACATAATTATTTTGTGGGGAAAGAAGGCAAGCTGAATGAGGAGACAGCAGGGAGTTAGGGCCGCTGTAGACGGTTGGGCACGAGGAAAAGCGACTCTCGGGATGCGGACAGAGCTCGTTCTAAGCAATTCTCCGGACGAGGAGACCCTTCTGGTCCCCAGAGAGAGGGCCTGGCACTGACTAGCCCGTCATTCCTCCACTGATCCTTAAGGGAGTCGCGGAGCTAAGTCTGGTGGCAGCACCTCACCACCGGGCCTTCGCCACATCTATATAGTCAGTCTGCGATCCGAGGACAGTACACTTAACAGTCACTAGGCAACGCCGCAAGCCTCATTGCGCGCCTGGCTCGCGGGAAGCTCCAACCCTTTGCACGCCCGGCCCCACCTACCCCTCCGCCCATAGGTCGTTCGGCGTTTGAAACCGTCTTCCGGGAGCGGGTGGACTGCCAACAGCGCGAGCCTGAGGCGCTCACTACCTTGTTCCGGAAGCTCCGCCCACTCCCAGCGTTCAGTGCGCTGCCCTGGCCGCCATTGTTTGAATTTGAAATCGGAGGCTTCGTGGTGGTGCTTGCAGGTTAAACAGGCTAGGCTATATTTGCAGGTGAGGAGGTGGCCCAGGTGGAGGTGAGAGGAAGGAGGTAGTGGCTGCGCACATACCAGGCCTGAGGGGGAAAACGGCTCTGGCTGTGTGAGCACCTTCCAAGGGGGCTGTAAATCCCATGAGGTTTCTCTCTGGAACGGGTTTGCAGAGCGACGGAGGCCTACCGTGTAGGGTACCTGGTGCGGGATGGAGCATTGAGGTGTGTTCTTTGGGGTAGGGTTTAAATTTCGTCTCCACTGCTGTTTAGCTGAGTATTTAATTTTTTAAGTTAAAGGCAACGTATTTAATTTTTGCAGGCCTCAGTTTCCTTATTTGTTAAGTGGGGATGATAAATAACAATAGTACCTACTCTTAGGTTTCTGTGGAGAGAGTGATACTGTGCAAAGTTGTTAGAAACAGTGCCGGTATGTAGTAGGCTTTAAGTGCTTGCAATAATTAGTGTTTTTATTGTTGCTGTTGTTGTTGTTCAGGCATAGGTCTCTGTTGCCAAAGCTATCTTCTTGAATTCCCGAGATGAACACGGTGCTTGGCAGGTGACACAGCCTCTTTTGCGGGGAGCCCTATTGGGGGCCTCGGTGCATTTATTTAGAGCTGCTGCCGGTGCCTGGGGATTGTCCTTCTTGGGCTTTGCAGTCAAGCGGAAGGGGGTGTGTGTGTCTAGTGCAATGACTGTTGTCTGTCATCCGCCTGGTTAGAAGGTTTTCCCCACATCATTCCACCTTCTGCTTCAGTGATCCTGCCTGGCCCAACTCTAATATTCCATGCTGAAGGTCTGGTTGACACAGTTCATGACTTTAATTAATCCTTGCTTAAAGTGGTCAAATTCAAGTTTGTTTTTGTTTTTAAAACAAGGTAGCATTTTACCAGAAGCAGTGTAGCAGTGTATATATTTTATTACATGTCCAAGATCCAAAACTTCAAGTTGCAAAATAATACAATATAGAGGACTCATCAGTAGTTATGAAGACTTGTTTTTGAGGCTATATTTTGTTAGTGACATTCAGAAACATCATTCAGTAGCAGATTTTTAAATTTTTCATTAATCTTTAGCCATGGAATCTCCTGGAGCAAAGATAAAAATTCAGTCATGGCAACAGCCTTCTGAAATGAGAAATGAGGTGTTGAACTCTGCTGTTGCTAAAGATATCACTAAAAGAGTAGGACCATTTTTTTCTTTTTGGTATAGAGGATTTTATTATCATTATTTAAGTCACTTGACAAGGAGTTTTAATTACTTCTACATCTCTGAATTTGTTGTAGGGGATACAGAGTAGTATAAAACTAGGTTCTTGATGTCAAGAAATTTCTGGTCTAGTTGGGGAGGCCACATACTCATAAGTGAAAGTTAACTAAAAGTACAGGAAATGACAGCATATTTCAACAGTTTTATAATTGTTAAGAGACAATTTATTCATTGAAAACTGACCACATGAAGAAGTACAATCTACTATAACCTTACTTTTTAAAGGAGATATTCTTTTTAATTCCGGGATTTTATAAAAGATTTATGAATACATTTTTGGGGGGAGAATATAATTAATTGAAGGCAAAGAATGAAGCTTACCTTCCAGTTTCCTGAGCATTTCATGAAATCTGAGTTATGAAATGACAAGCCAGTACTTTAATGTTTTTGCAAGCATTCCCCCTATGTTATGAATCAGAGGTTACTTTTTTACTCTATCACATACTCTTTTCTTAATTTTCACTCATAAATTGCATATTTGTAATAGTCTGTCAAACTATACTTAAGTGATTTCACTATTTCCATTACAGCATTGATTATACAATAAAAAGAGGAAAAAATAAAGACATTAAATTTGTTTAATTGTATGGTTGAGCCTGTAGTTTACTTGGCCTTGTCGAAAGTAAATGTGTAATTTCCTTAGTCTTTTTGCAATTTAGAAAAATAAAAAAAATGAAAACCTTGTATTGAGTTTTGGGGTTTCAGGGCTTATCAAGGAAAGAAGTATGACCACAAAGTGAAAGGAGCACGCAAGGAGCTTTATTGGGGTAGCACTTAGCAGGCAAGGGAAATCCCTCACAGTGCGAAGTCTTCTGGAGACTAGAGACAAGGGCCACCACCTAGAAGTGGAGGAGGGCAAGGACCTGGGGGCAGGGAGAGGAGAACTAGAGGGGGGACTTAGGTATCTCAGTGATGTTGCTCTGCAGCACAGCATGGAGTTCCTGGGTCAGAACTCCAAAGGGCAACAGTGACTTGGGTCTTCAGTTCTGTGGTTAGCAGATGTTGCACATAGTTTCATGGGATGTGCAAAGAGTTAGTTTCTAAATGGCTAAAATAAGATTATTTGAGCTTTATTAAAAGCAAATGGATGTGTAAAAATTTGAGTTTCCCACCTCAGTAGGTTTTTGAATTAATGCTCCCGGTGTGCTGTGGAGAAGAAAACAACGTAGGGGCAGTGTACAGGGACCATATTCGGCTCATTTATATAACACCTGTGGATGACCATACTGCTTTCCTGAGCCTGGCACTGTAGTGTGGGAGTCACTGTTCTGCATATTCATAATCTTATCAATAAATAGGGAGCTCTCTTTCTCCCTCGTATTAGGTACCTGGTAGAGTCTTAGTAAATGTTTAAATGTTAATATTTTTTCAGTTAAGGTTACTCCTAAATTTAAGTTAAGTGACTTGATGTTTCATTTAGTTCTAATAGTTTACTGCTGTATTCTGTATTGACCTTTACTTTTAAGACTTATGATCTGTCAGGTACTGTTTTGAATATGTCCACATACTTTATTTCCCTTTTCACTTGCATTATTTGGAAGAATTCAATTGAAAATAATTGTCTAGGTAACTTAGTTATGTTACAAAGTCTGTAAATAATATTCTTCAGAAGACACTAAATAACTACAGTAACACAAGGTTATAATTTACTCCACCCTTACTGTTTGATTTTTCTTTTTTTAAAACATTTTTAATTGTTGTTCAAGTACAGTTTTCTGCCTCTCCCCCACCCCAGCCCTCCCCACCTCTTTCCCCTGTTTCCATCCCCCTCGTTATTGTCCATGTGTCCTTTATAGTTGTTTCTGCAAACCCTTCACCCTTTTCCCCTATAACCCCATCCCCTCTCCCTTCTGGTCACTGTCAGCCTGTTCTCAATTTCAATGTCTTTGGTTATATTTTGCTTGCTTGTTCGTTTTGTTGATTAGGTTCCTGTTAAAGGTGAGATCATATGGTATTTGTCCCTCACCATGTGGCTTATTTCACTTAGCATAATGCTTTCCAGTTCCATCCATGCTGTCACAAAGGGTAGGAGCTCCTTTCTTTCTGCTGCATAGTATTCCATTGTGTAAATGTACCATAGTTTTTTGATCCACTCATTTACTGATGAGTTCTGAGAGGATTTTAGGCAGAAATATAAATGCCTTATATTGTCTTACTTTATGGATTACCTTTAGTTATGAAATTTCTTCTGATGAATTTATCCATAGGTTGGATCATATGTATAATAGTGGTCGGCTGTGTCCAGTTGAATTTGATTCAGAATCTGTAAGTAATTTGATCTTTTGTTTTTTTTAATGGGTCATCATGTTATAGATCATCAGTTCCCAACCTTTTTGGTACCAGGGACCGGTTTTGTGGAATACAATTTTTTCATGGACCAGTGGGGGTCGGGGGGGTGGGGTGGGGATTGGTTTGGGGATGATTCCAGTGCATTACATTTATTGTGCAGCTTATTTCTATTATTATTACATTGTAATATATAATGAAATAATTATATAGCTTACCATGGTGCAGAATCATTGGGAGCCCTGAGGTGGTTTTCCTGCAACTAGATAGATGGTCCCATCCAGGGGCAATGGGAGATGGTGACACCTGAAGTGTGTTACTTATGTCTGGTCTACTCTGTAATTTTATTTTGGTTGCTGTCACTGCAGAAAACCCTGCTTCATAAAAATAGGATGCTGGAAATGGAAGCAGGCTTTTCAGTGCTTTTGTGGCAATCTCGGGATATTCCACCTTGACTTTAATCCAAAACATATGGAGATTTGAAGTTGTCTCACACATACTATTAAGGCCACTGTCTTCTGTGATCTCAAGCAGTTGATCCTCTTCTAGCATGAAGTCGACTCACCTGGCTTATTCACAAATGGGCCGCAGATCCATTCCTTCCCAGCTCGGGGGTCTTTTGTGGTTGGGGAGTCATGCTCAAAACTCTTTTGAAAGCTGAGGTCACAGCCGGGAGAAAGAAGGCCCTGGCTCAGTCTCTTTCAAAATCTCTGCTAATGTTCGAAACATGTCAAAAATCCCAATGTTCTCTTGTCCCCATAATTCCAGTTTGACTTTGAATGTAGCCACTTTATCTGCCAACTTGAACACAGTTGTCGTTTTCCCCTGAAGTGACAGATTGTGTTCGTTGAGCTGGTCGAATATGTCACACAAGTAAGCAGGTTTTGTGATGCATTCTTGTCACTGAAGTGTGCTGCCAGTGGTGACTGTTTTTCCAAAAGAAGTCTCTGGAGTTGCTCTCATAATTCAAAAACTCTGGCCAGTGAGCCCCCATTAGCAAGCCACCTCACTTCTGTGTGTAAGAGAAGATGTGTGTGCTGTGCATCCATCTCCTCCCAGAGCTGTGTGAATAGATGTGAGTTAAGGGCATGTATGTTAATGTGGTTGATAATTTTAATCACATCCTGCAAAATGTTGTTAAGTTCAGGTGACATTTTTCAGCTAGGCAGCATTTCCCTATGGATAACACAGTGTGTAGGCTCACATTCAGAGCGACCTCTTTGACCCCGAGTAGTGAAACCAGAAAGACATCCAGGCATGGTAGCCGCTCTGCCCATGCGTGTGCTGACACAAAAATGACCAGTTCAGTTTTCCTGATATGTAATCATTCAAAGACTTGACTAGTTCTGCAGCTGCGGTGTTGGTTGGCAACAAAAGTACACATAGCATATCCTCATGCACATTCTCCTGTAAATATATTGTACAAAAACAAGCATCATTGCCTTGTTGTCAACATCCGTAGACTCGTCAACCCAGATTGTGTTCCATGGTGACTCATGAATCCTCTCTAACAATTGTGCCTCACTATCCTCTTGCTATTTCATCAGTTTGTCCAGGTATGATGCTGGCCGAAAGAGGAACACATGCCACCTTTTGAACTGCAGCCTCCTAAAAGTTCACAAGAAGTGTCCTTAGCAGGAGGCAGGATCAGCTCTTCACCAATAGTAAAGGGCTTCCTAGCTTTAGCAATGTGGTTAGCCTCTAGGAATGATGCTCTCAGTGCAGACACATTTGATCAAGTGGTGGCCTTCAGTAATTGCTTCTGTTCTTTGTGTTCACATTTTTTTCTTTTGAAAAACTCTAAAGGCTCATCTTTTAATGCAGGGTACTTGGTCTCCATGTGGCAAAGCAGTTTTGAAGGTTTGGATAGCTGTTCACCACAAGTTATACAAAGTGGGTTTGGAGAATGTGAATCACGTGTTGCAGTGCTAGCATCAGCGCTTCAGCTCCACCTCAGGTCATCAGACATTAGATTCTTACAAGGAGTGTGCAGCCTAGATCCCTCACATGCACAGTTCACAGTAGGACAGTAGGGTTCACACTCCTGTGAGAATCTAATGCCACTGCTGATCTGACAGGAGGGTGGAGGTCAGGTGATGGGGAGCAGCTATAAATACAGATGAAGCTTCTCTCCTTCACCCGCTGCTCACCTCCTGCTGTGTGGCCCAGTGACCCAGGTGTTGGGGACCCCTGTTATAGATGAAGCAATCTCATGTTTTCTTCTCTGGATATGGGGGATGTATTGGGCTGGACTCAGACTTTTTAAACTTCATAGTCTTTTATTTAAGACTCCAAAATCTTAAAATTTGATTTACTTATTTTTAGAGAGAAGGGGGAAGGGAGGTGAGAAACATTCATATGTGAGAGAAACATTGATTGGTTTCCTCTCTGATGCCCCCCATTGGAGACTTGGTTTGCAACCCAGGCATGTGCTCTGACCAGGTATCAAACTGGCGACCTTTCAGTTCACAAGCCTGTGCTTAATCCACTGTGCCACACCAACCAGGGCTAACCTCCATAGTCTTAAATGCTAATTTCTTAAGGATATCTAAAGAAGTTGCTGTTATTCTTGCAGAATGGAATCTAATTTAAATCAAGATGGGATGCCTAGACCGTCATATGTTTTTAGTGCCGATCCAGTTGCAAGGCCTTCAGAAATCAATTTTGACAGCATTAAGCTTGATCTCTCTCGTGAATTTTCCTTAGTTGCTTCAAGCACTGAGGTAAGTACAAAAAATATTATGTTAATTATGATGATTGAGTAGAAATGTGTGTGGTGCACACACACTTGCAGATAGGTAGGACTAGAGCTTTCTAAACTGTGGGTTTAAGGCATCCTTTTGAAGGGGACCAAAGTTTTGCCTTCTCAAGATGAGCCTTTTGGGATATTGATTTTAAGGTTCTTTTAATTTATTGATTTGAGAGAAAGACAGAAACAGAGAGACAGACAGACAGACATCAATTTGTTGTTCTACCTCATTTGTGCACTCACTGGTTGCTTCTTGTATGTGCCCTGACCAGGGACTGAACCTGCAACCTTGGCTTATCAGGAGATTGTCCCATCAACTGAGCTATCCTACCAGGGCCTTAAGTTGGTTGTTAAACAAATGGTTCAGAAAGAATCTTTCACCCTCCCCCTTTTCTGCCTAGGTAATTTGAATGGAAAAGTCTGCCTCAGGAAGTGAATCTTAGCATATTCCCCTTGAGAATTTTTATCTTAGACTAATTGGAATTAAATGTGGTAGATAGGAAGGATCCAAGTAGGAAGGGGCCTGTTAGCTAGATTGCCCACTCCCCCATTGTTTCTGGGTTACCTGGCAGGAATTGTTTGCATGTGTTATGCTCTTTTGCCTTTGCCTCTTTCCCCTTCAAAACCTCTGCCCCCCTTCCTTTTTTTTTCCGTAATGGCACATAAGCTTGAACTACCCAGTGCCTCTTTGGGGTTTTCATGTTCTTATGGATTTCAAATGTACATTCGTATAAAAAACTTTGGATACTGTCTCCTGTCAATGTGACTCTGTTAATTTGATTTTTGACCCAGCTAGAAGAACTTAGAAGGTGGGAAGAAAATAATTTTTTTTTAGCTTTCCCACTTATCTTAGTAATTTTTTCATGGTGCCTTAAGTACATAACAGTTCCTTTCCAAGTAATAGGTCCAAATGACTTAACTATTGATGACCTAATCTAGTGTCCATTTGAATAAAAATTGACAAGTAAAAAAATTAACTTTATTCTTCAATTACAACATTATTTACTAATGAGAAATATATGCCTTTTGGGCACTGCACAATTTCTCAGGCTTTGGAATTGGAGTAGACATTCCTGTGTCTCATTGTTTTGGGATTGTATGTGTTTCTTGTTATCACAGCAACCATTGAAAAATCTAGCTCCACAGAGATATGACATCAAGATAAATAATGTGATCTAATATTGAAACTGAAGTACTTTGAGCTAATAGTTCATGGAGGTACTATTGTTATTGTCTCAAAAATGTAAAGTACTTCACTATGCCCCTAGGAATTGCAGGCCTTAGTTTAAAAAAATAATCCAGATTTTGAAATGTTAAAATAATTCAGTAGTGTTTAAGAAGTAAAAGTCCTTTCACCACTCTACCAACTACCACTATAATGTTTGCTTTGTGTCTTTGTAAACTTTTTGATTTAGTCCATATATATTCTGTTTATTACATTTTAGATTGTTAATTACAATCCTTTAGAGAGATGGATTAACCCAATTCATAAATAACATGGAAGGGAAAAATGGGAGTATAGGAAATAATAGATGCAAGAAAAAAAGAAAAGACAGGAGGGATGGAGAGAGGAAAGAAAGTTTCCTTGTACCACCTCACAATCCCTCCCTCACATCACACCTAAATGCATGATGGAATGGAGCATGTGGGTCGATAGACTATTCTGGTTCCTTGTGGTTTATTCTAGAGGTCTATGTTTTAGTGACTTAGAGCCCTATTATTAATAGTTAGAAAAGTTAGGATTTTATGGGAAAAAAGGCTCATTGTAAACTTCAAGTATAAAATATAGAAGGTAGAGAACATTTTGTTATTTTTTTTAAATGTTTATACATGTAAAATGGTTAAAAACAGAAGAATCACTGTTTGCTTAGAGATTCTATATAATCTTATATTGTTATATAACTATCAGTCACATTAATGAAGGATGATCTCTGAAAAGCCACATTTGTATTTTATAAGTACAATTATTTTCTTCATTTTTAGGCAAACAGTTTGGAATCCAAAGATTATCTTCAGGTTTGTCTTCGAATAAGACCATTCACACACTCAGAAAAAGAACATGAGCCTGAGGTTTGTGTTGACTTTAGTTGGTTTTTAACATTATACCTTCATTAAATGGACAAAATATAATTTACATTTATTTATTTTTGGATGATTTCTATTTATTTGTTCTAGGGCTGTGTGAATATGCTGGACTCACAGACCGTCGTGCTGAAAGATCCTCAAAGTACACTTGCTCGGTTAAGTGAGAAAAGCTCTGGGCTGATTGTACAGAAATTTAGTTTTTCTAAGGTAAGTACCCATGTGAAACTGAAGATTTTTCTTTTAAGGAAAAGAGACTTGTCTTAGTTAGGCTAAACCACTACATAATTGTATATAATTAACTATATACATCTTGTGCTAATGGAACTTAGATATTAGGCAATTGTACTTTTTCCTAAAGGGTAGGACTCAAATATCAGGTCTGTAAATATATATTTGAAGTGAATAAATCACAGTTTAGCTCTTATAATCTTTTTTAAAAGAAAATTTTTTTCAGAGGTCAGATGAAAACTTGTTTAGCTGGGTCAGATTTCTTTCTTGAAAATGTGATGAGTAGGTAAACTATCAAGTGTGTTTGTGGGAGTTGGGCATGTAATGCCTATTTTAAGAAGGAATCTTACAAAATCATTAAAAAAATGTTTAAGCATGAGAGATAGGGTAAGAACTCATGGTGAATATTAACTTGAATTTCCTAAAAAGATTTGTTTTAAAAATTCTTATTTAGGTTTTTGGTCCAGAAACTACACAGAAGAAATTCTTCCAGGATTGCATTATGCAGCCAGTAAAAGACTTTTTGAAAGGACAGAGTCGGCTGATTTTTACTTATGGGCTAACCAATTCAGGGAAAACATACACATTTCAAGGTAAATTGTTTTATTTTTGCTGGAAAGGAAAAGTGAAGCACTAATATTTGCTCATATAAAACTGGCATGTAGTTGTGTTTCCATTATGTAGTCCATTTGCTCTATTTTTAATAGTAAGAGCAAAATTCAATATATAGTGCTGATGGCTTTTAATTCAGATTGATTTAATTCATTTGTGAATCTGAAAAATTCAGAAAAACAATTAATGTGACACAGTGAATTAAGCATGGATAACCAGGGAAATACTTTATTTAATTTTACTTTTATAGTTTGCAGTTATGGGTGATTGCAAATCTGTGGCTGGATATGAATGTAAAATTTCAGGTTTTGCATCAGAATAATAGTTGATAAAATATCTGTTATACAGTGAAGACCAAAGTTATCGCTGAGTAATTCTTCAACTTAACTCACTTTTGTCCTAGCTGTTTACTCCTGCATATGGTGGTATTAAAAGGAACCTTGGGAGTCCAGGGACGTTTTGATTTCTCAACTCTGAGGGAGCGTAAAACAAAAATTCTTTTTATAGGCACAGAAGAAAATATTGGCATTCTGCCTCGGACTTTGAATGTATTATTTGATAGTCTTCAGGGAAGACTATATACAAAAATGAACCTTAAACCACATAGATCCAGAGAATATATACGGTTATCACCAGACCAAGAGAAGGAAGAAATTGCCAGCAAAAGTGCATTGCTTCGGCAAGTTAAAGAGGTAAGGAACTATTTTAGTATGTAAAACACATATAAATCATGATCTTTTATAAACTCCTTAGTTTGTTTCAGCCTGTACTGGAATGCTTATGGTGGTGGTGGTTGTCTTTGAGAAAGTATTAAAAGCTTGTTTGATGACATCTCTTATTTTATATTTGTATAAACAGCAGAAATGTTTAAACAAAACAAGTGTAAATGGGTTTAAAAACTTTTTTGGTTGTTGTAGAAGCAGCATTGCACTTATTATGTAAAGATTTTTTTAAAGTATATTTTATTGATTATGCTAGTACAGTTGTCCCATTTTTTTCTCCTCTTGTCCCCCTCTGCCCTGCAACCCCTCCGTAACATGTTCATGTCCATGGGTTGTACATATAAGTTCTTTGTCTTCTCAATTTCCTATAATATTCTTAACCTCTCTCTCTTTGTTTTGTACCTACCAATTATGCTACTCATTCCCTCTACCTTTCCCCCCATCCTTCCCTCCCCCTTCCCGTTGATAACCCTCCATGTGATGTCCATTTCTGATGAGATCGGGTGCGTTCAGGGTGGTATGACCGTAGACCATTTCTGTGATTCTGTTCCTGTTCTACTTGTTTGCTTAGTTTGTTTTTTAGGTTCAGTTGTTGATAGTTATAAGTTTGTTGTCATTTTATTTACATAGTTTTGATCTTTTTCTTAGATAGGTCCCTTTAACATTTCATATAGTAAGGGCTTGATGATGATGAACTCCTTTAACTTGACCTTATTTGGGAAGCATTTTATCTGCCCTTCCATTCTAACTGGTAACTTTGCTGGATAGAGTAATCTTGGATGTAGGGCCTTGCGTTTCATGACTTCAAATACTTTTTTTCCAACCTCTTCTTGCTGAAAGTTTTCTTTTGAGAAATCAGCTGATAGTCTTAGGGGAACTCCTTTGTAGGTAACTGTCTCCTTTTCTCTTATTGCTTTTAAGATTCTCTCCTTATCTTTTATCTTGGGTAATTTAATTATGGTATGTTTTATTATGCAATTGTTTTTAAAAATTCTCTTTTAATTGTAAAAGTAATATGTATGCACAAAAACTAAACAAGGGAGTATGAAAAGTAAAATTTGAAAATTTCTTCTAATTCCATTTCTGAAGAAAAACTATCATTAACAGATTAGAAAGTATTCTATATGTTTATTATAAAATATATAACAGGGATTTCTCCATATATGTATGTATATATACATACGCAAATACAGTCATATATTTGCATATATCTTTGTAGGATATAGTCTTTTTTAAATAACAGTGGAAATTTTACTATATATATGTTCTATAACTTGCTCCTTCATTTAATGCATTTTAAGTTTCTTACTGACTTAATTCATTCATGTGTCTCTTATCTACTAGGTTATGTTTTTACCTCCCCCCCTTCTTTTTTTTGGTCTATGTTTCCTCTTCTGGATTTTGTAATGTTTTGAGAAATTTATTTTATTCAAGATTATTTAAAACTAAAGCCCTGGCTGGTATGACTCAGTAGATTGAGCATTGTTGGCCTGCGAACCAGAGGGTCGCTGGTTCGATTCCCAGTCAGGGCACAAGCCTCGGTTGTGGATCGGGTCCTTGGTGGGGCAGCATGCAAGAGGATGTTTCTCTTCCTCTCTTTTTCCCTCCTTCCCCCTCTCTAAAAATAACTAAATAAAATCTTTAAAGAAAAGATTCAGAAATCAAGGTTTCAAGGTAGTAAAAATTCTTGATTGGTGTAGTTCAAAGTTCATGATTTTGGTCTGGGAAAGTAATATAGTATTTTAATAGAAATTATGGAGATTGATAGATAATTCCATAGATAATTCATAGTGAAAATTAGTCATTAATAATGAAAGAAATTTCCCCCAGTTATTTACTTAGAACAAAACATGATTTTGCCTGTGAAATGTAAAATGTAAAAAAAAATTAGATACTCAGTTTCATATATTGATTGTAAAGTGTTTTTTTAGAAAGCAGCTTGTCCATACTATTAAGAGTGAAATTTACATATGTGTTCTAAGGAAATGATTAGCATGCAGAAGAAAAATAACACATTAAGATGATAATACATTAAGATATTTATATTTATATTATTATTTTTGATCCTCCCTTGAGGACATTTTTTTGTTGCTTTTAGAGAAGGGGTGGTGTCATTTCATTCACATTTATTCAGATATGTGGCCACCAAGTATATACAAATTAATTTTAATTAGAGAAAGAACTTACAGTGTAATAACTGTGGTGAAAAGAAATTGATGAGAATATATTGAAATGTAATAGTAATTGCCTCTGAGTGACTGGGATTATATATGATGATGTTCTTTTTAATACTCTTCTGTAGTTTGCCAGATTTCGTTTGTGAGAATGTATTATTATAAACAAGAAAAATAATTAACAGATAGAGGTCATTGAATTGAGTCGATGAAAGGATGTGATTTGGTTGTTGATTTATAGGTAATTGATACACTGTTTTTTTTATTCTTAACTAAATATGGTTTTTAACTTCTAAGATGAATCTTTTCTTTTTTAGGTTGTAATGCAAAATGACAGTTATGATGCTATTTCTGGTAAGATTTTCTTTTTCACCTTTAAAATGCTTATTGAGTGAAATGCATTTGAAAAGCTTTTAGGTTTTAGAAAAACTTGCAATTTCATTCCTTCAGTGACATAACAATATTTGGAAAATGGTATATAACTATATAAAATGCCATTTACTATAAAGTTTTATTTGAATTTATTATCACAGATAACTGTTTCACTGGTTGTAACTTCCATGTTAAATCCAAAGGAGGTGCTATTTTTTTCTTTTATTGTACATTTAATTTCAGTTTAGTTCATTAGTATATTTTCCAAAAGAAAAGAGGAAGCCAAACTTTGGTTAATACAAATATCATTTACATCTGCTTTGGTCCAAAACATTTAACATTGCGTGTCAGAAGATTTAAGGATACTTAATTTTTCAAGTGTAGGAGACTTGATGTGTTCTGTTGACTTACTTTTTTAGTCAATTGCTTAATTTTGTGATTATCCCTTTTTATTTTTTTGCAGGAAGTTTAACAAACTCTTTGAATATCTCAGATTTTGAAGAATCTATGAAAGATTGTGAACAAGCTAGCTTGAATATGGATAATATAAAATTTTCTCTGTGGGTTTCTTTCTTTGAGATTTATAATGAATGTATTTATGACTTGTTCGTTCCTGTGTCATCCAAGTTCCAGAAGAGAAAGATGCTACGCCTTTCCCAAGATGTAAAGGGCTATTCTTTTATAAAAGGTATACTAAGTACTTTTTATTTTATTGCTCCTGAGTTCTTTTCTAGTCCTTGTTATAACTATATGAAAGCAAACTGGACATTGAAAAATTTATTATCAATTATTAATATCAAGATAATAAGTGAAGTTTGTGCTTTGCAAATGTGTTTTGGTATGTTAATTAAATCTGAATATAAAGGGGTTTGTTTTAGTAAGTGTTGTATTTGAATATCATTGATTGAATTTTGAAGGACAGGAAAAGCTGTGTACGATGATAGTTACATTATTATGTTGCTTGGTAATAGTGTCCAAACTTTGGGGATTCAGAAATATTTCTGTTATTCCACAGTGGTGTCTTTCCAGCCTTTTGAAACCACTATTCACAGTAGGAGATACATACATATTAATAAGGTGGTGACCCAATAGCTCTGTAAATATGTTTATATATTTACAACTCAAAAGTTTCATTTATTATACCTACCCTTACTACAAGGAATGCACTTTGACGTTTTCTATTTCTACGTCATTTTTACAAAATGCTGGTCATGACTAAATAAAATTGATTTTATGATTTATTAATGAGTTATAATCTGGAATATCTCACAGCTACGTAATTTTGTAGATTTAATCTGTACTGTGTTTTTTTTCTAGATATTTAATTCTAAGTAATTTTATCCATTTTAAAATTTACCCTTTGGTCAACTCTGTGAAAGAATTTACTTTGCGTGTTTGTATAACTTAAATACTGGAAAATTATTAAAATCTTCTATGTACTTCTTTTGTAATGGAATATGGAATAGCTGAGTTGACTCCATCTAGGGCATGTTATTAAAAGAAAGATTTCACCTATTTCTTTGAGAAAAGAGAGTACAAATCTTCAAAGAGATTACATTGTACAATAAACACTGAGTTTTTATTGATATGTGTCCTCTTTATTTTTTAAAGATCTACAGTGGATTCAAGTATCTGATTCCAAGGAAGCATATAGACTTCTAAAACTAGGAATAAAACATCAGAGTGTTGCCTTCACAAAACTGAACAATGCTTCTAGTAGAAGGTAAGGAGCATATCCTATGTTGTAAGCCTGAAGCATCCAGGCTATTCTTTGCTAATGTAAATGGAACTAATTTAAGTTTAAAGTGGGCAGTAGCTTTTTTGATATGTTAAATGAATTCATAGGCATAAAATCATTTTGTAAACTAAAGAGTGCCACACACATAAGACGATCAGGACTATTTCTTGTTCTGACAAAATATTTACTAATCTGCATGAAGCCTGAGGCATTTTACTCTTTTTGTGAATATTAAGCTTAATACCTTAAGAGTTGTCTATAATGGTGGGCTTTGTGTGTTTTCCACTTACCCCTAAAACACAAATACTAGGTGCATACTCTTAAGACAGAATCTCAAGGGTTTAGAAATAGGATGTTTTGTTGAGAGGGATTGGAAGATGAGAGACAGAAGGAAATAAGTTTAAGCAATGAGATATCTAAACAGGCCTTCTCTTAAGTGGGAAAGAGCCCTGTCCTTCCCATACTCAGTATGACACAGGGATAAGCCCACATGTAGGCCAAATATATGCTTTGCTCTAGGTATATATTTAAAGAAGATTAGTTATACATAATACTATTTTAACTAATAATATGATTTTTATTATAAACGATTACATTAGTAGAAGTTGGAATGTTAGGAGAAGGAGCCCTGACTGGTGTGGTTTAGTGGGTTGGATGTGTGTCAGGGTGCGTGCGTGGGTTACAGGCCAGGTCCCTGTTTGGGGGTGTGCAAGAGGCACATTTTGATATTTCTTTCCCTTTCTTTCTCCCTCCCTTCCCCTCTCTCTAAAAATAAATAAAATCTTTAAAAAAAATAAAGAATGTTAAGAGAAGGAGTAGGTTCAAGGGATTTGGGGCTAAGTGAAAGATATGATACTTGGTTTTAGATAGTCAGGTGTTTAGGTGGCAGTGGAACATTGGATTGAAATATCTTGACAGCTAGTTGGAAAATGTACTGGAGCTTTTGCTAGTGTTAGGATATAGATAGATGTCGATTTCGATGCTGTGTCTCTTATTTAGAATGCAGAAATTATAAATGAAACAACATTTGATCTTTGTGTGTTTCTTTTAGTCACAGCATATTCACTATTAGAATATTACAGATTGAAGATTCCGAAACACCTCGTGTAATCCGAGTCAGTGAGTAAGTTGAGCTTTCTTCAAATTGTAATTATTTTGAATTGTTTTATTTTGAAGAATTTTTAAAAGCTTTTTGTTTATTTATTCAGATTGTCTTTATGTGACCTTGCTGGTTCGGAACGAAGCATGAAGACACAGAATGAAGGTGAAAGGTTGAGAGAGACTGGGAACATCAACACATCTTTGCTGACTCTGGGGAAGTGTATTAATGTTTTGAAGAACAGTGAAAAGTCAAAGTAAGTATTGTTGAAAGTGTTATTAGTATATTAAAAATTATAATATTTAAACTTTTAGCTCTACTAGCTTAGAAATTTCTTTATTGTTTTTAACCTATTTCTTATGTAATGACTGTATAGGTTATAATTAAAATATTCAGAGATCTTTGGTTAAAAATTGATAGAAATAAAAAAGTGTCAGTTCATGCCAATGACTTACCAAGAAACCACAATATTTTTCATAGCAAATATAGATCAATAGACACTTTACGCAATAAGCTTCTCTAAAATCATTTTATTTTTACTAGTGCATTGTGTTCTAGATGTGATAGATTTCTGCATTAATTAACCTTTTCGGCTAAATAAATTCTAAATCAGCCTTCATCATTTCTATGTAGTTAAGGTGTTTCATGGCAAATGTCATGTAATTGCTCTACAATAAAGAACACAGTCCAGTTCTGTGTGATTTTCTTAACATTTTAACATAATGGGTTATTATTGCAAGTATTAGTAATAATAGTAGTAGTATTTGAAGAAAACAACATAAACAGAGAATGACTATCACAGGCAGAACCAGTCACTAACCTAGAATTTAAGTCCTTGTTAGCTAGGTTAATTATTTCTTTGTAAAATTTATCAGTATACTGACTTCATGGGATTTGTTTTAACTTATAGTTATTTGAATGTTTTTTTCCATAGGTTTCAACAGCATGTGCCTTTCCGGGAAAGTAAACTGACTCACTATTTTCAAAGTTTTTTTCATGGGAAAGGGAAAATATGTATGATCGTCAACATCAGCCAGTGTTGTTTTACCTATGATGAAACACTCAATGTGTTGAAGTTCTCAGCCATTGCACAAAAAGTAAATATATTCAAGGCTCTTATTATTAAAATATTAATGATATTTTTCTTGGGCTAGAAAACACATTTTGCAGTTATAACTATAAACCTAAGAAATAATTAAAAATGTAAATGTTGCATGAAGTAGGAGGATGTGGGTAAAGATTGAAAGATTACCCTGCTAGGATTAGAATGATAATGGACATCTGTTGCAAACTTTAGTACTGTTCTTGCAGTAAATTGCCTGCTTTTCCATTCTGGTTCCTTTAGTGGCCAACTGGGTCACACCCTGCTAGGAACAGTACTAACAACATAGCCCAGCCCAGTAAATTTACCTGTAGTGTGCATATGTAATTAACTTTTCTGGTATTGGAATGTTCACTTAAGGTTGCTAATTCTTCTTGAATATTTGTATAGGTTTTATTTTAAACACTCTAGTTTTTATTTGACTTAATAATATATAAATTACTTTTTAGTGGACAGCTTTTGCCTTTTCTGTTTTAAAAGTCACATTGGCTATTTTAACAGGTTTGTGTTCCAGACACTTTACATTCCTCTCAAGAGAAATCATTTGGACCTGTCAAATCTTCTCAAGATGTACCATCAGCCATGAATAATTCAGATAATAAAATATTAAATTTAAAAAGATCTACAATTTCATGGGAAAGTAGACTGGAAGATCTGGTGGAAGATGAAGATTTTGTTGAGGATCTAGAAGTAGCTGAAGAAAACCAAAATGTTGGAACTGAACTTACTGATGAAGATCTAGATGAAACATTAGCAGAAGACAAGGCTTTCATTAGCTGTGAGGAGAAGAGAGTATGTATTAAGAACTCATACTTTTAAGCTTTGCTTATTATTTTGAAGAAAGGGTTAACAATACTTAAGGCTCCCTCTCTAGTTTTTTTCCATAATACACTAAATTTTTTATATCTCAGTTTTATATTTTGAAACATTTCAAATCTGTAAGAAGACTAGTGCAATGAACACCCGTTTACACTGGTTGCCATTTGTTAACACTGTGCCTTATTTACTTTATTCTCTAAGAATATTTGAAGACACATTTCTTTGTACCGTTTGACAGTAAGATTCAGACATAATGACACCTTATGTCTACTTCAGCATATATTTCCGAAGAACATGGATATTTTCTTCATGATCACAGACCACTTTCATACTTAAGTGATTTAATATTGATATAATAATTATCCTATCATACTGTCCACATTGAGATTCTCCAGTGGTTTCAGTGTGTCCTTTATACCCAGTTTGTTTTTTGATCTATAGCTAAAATTAACACATTGCTTTTGATTATTACTTTCTTTAATTGTCTAACATGGCATAGATATTTTTGAAAAGTTGAGGCCAATTGTCTTATGAAATGCCCTCAATCTGTATTTGTTTATTTCCTCATGATTTAGGTTTTAGACTTTAGGCAAGCCTGTTATTACATAGCTGACTTTGTGAATTTCCCATTGCATCACATCAGGGGACACACAATGTATGGTTTCTCCATTCTTGGTGATGCTAGTTTTGCTCACTTGGTTAATGTAGTGTGTTTCAGATCTCTCTCCATTGTAAAAGCATATCATCTGTGGGATGATACTTTGAGATCATGTGGATATCTTGTTCCCCAGTATCTTTTTACCCAATGATTTTAGCATAGTTTGTAGTCTTAAGTACAGATACTCAAAATGTCTACCCAGTATCAGTTATTTTATTTCTTCAAAAACATGAATTGCTTGGTTCTTTTATGTAAATAAGATTTAACAGCCTTTGTTCAAATACAGTAACCTTGTGCTCATTGATGTGCTTTAATGTTGCTTAACACATCACCCATCATAGCAGTCATTTGGACTTAAGAAGTCCAAGTAGATGGACAATGTATTGGGTTAAATACTCATTTTTTTAAAAGATTTTATTTATTTTTAGACAGAGGGGAAGGGTTGGAGAAAGAGAAGGAGAGAAACATCAATGTGTGGTTGCCTCGTGCACGCGCCACCTTACTGGGTACCTGGCCTTCAACCCAGGCATGTGCCTTGACTGGGAATCGAACCAGCAACCTTTTGGTTTGCAGTCTGGCACTCAATCCACTAAGCCACACCAGCCAAGATGGGTTAAATACTCATTTTAATAATTTATTTAAGTGTCCCTGAAAGCCATTTTTGCACCTGTTTTGGAAATTAGAATGAAAACATTTACCTCAGTGAGAAAAAGGAGCCATTAAGAGTTCTGTTTTATTTTGTAATGATCTTAAAGCTGATGATTGTGTATAATGTCAATTAAACTTGAAATGTTAGCAATATTTCTGAATTTACTAGGGAAAAATGATGCTACAATTTATAATGAATTAGTTTATAAGGGATAGTGTAAATGCATATCTTATAACATTGATAGGTGCTTTAAGATATTTCATCAAAGTTTTTCCTAATTTTAAAAATAAAAATGATTAGACCTTGCAAAACGCTTTATATTAGCATTTTAGTTGGAGGATTGTGAGCATTAAAAGTTGTTATGAAACTTACTGATTAACATGTTTATACTTATAATTTATTTAACTAGGATAACCAACAAGAATTTTCAACAAAATATCAGGTACTAACAATGATAAAAAGCTAAATGTTGTTGAGAATTAAGATTAAACCAATCTCCCAAAGTATTCCCACATTCAGATTTCTCTAAGTCTCCCACATATCTTCAGTAGTCACTATTTATTAAACAGTGGGAAAGTGTGTGGTTGCTTAAAATTATAAAAGTACTATATAATCATAGTGGAACCTGGAAAAAGATAAAGATGGAAAAAGTTAAATATAAAGATCTCTCTGTCGCTTAATGGATTTTTACCATACATCTGTTTTATGACCTTATTTTTTTCACTTAAAAATGTGAAAAGCATGGATTGTTAAAATATAAACCATAATTTTTTATTACAGTGCTTGACAGTATCATAATTGAACTGATCTTTTATGTATAATTATCAAGTTAGGTTTTACTTTTTAAAATTTTAAATATAACCACCACTGCAAAACATCAACACTGTAATAACCATTCTTACAACCAAAACACTGGGTCCTGTTATATAATTATTTTCTCAGTATTAACTTTTTAGAAGTGTTTCAAAGTCAGGAAAATATAAAAATATTTTCAAATAGAAAATTGAGGCATTGAAAGGTCTCTGGCTTTGAGACACTTTAGTCAGAAACCTTAAAAAATGATCAGGCTATAATCTTTTAATTTTTTTTAAAGATTTTATTTATTTTCAGAGAGAGAGAGGAAGGGAGGGAGAAAGGGAGAGAAACATCAATAAGTTGCATCTCAAGTGCCCCTAACTGGGGACCTGGCCAGTAACCCAGGCATGTATTCTGACCTGTAATCAAACTGGTGACCTTTAGCTTTGCAGGACGATGCCCAATCCATGAGCCAAGTTGTTCAGGGCAGGCTGATATCATAATTCCATAATTTATTGTATTACAAATCTGTGCTGGCCATGTCAAGTGTTAAATTGATTTATTCATTGTATTACATGCTTATATGAGGTCTGTCCAGAAGGTATCTACCCATGCAATTTGAAAAATAGAGACGTATTGAAGACGATACAAGAAACATTGTACATACGACAATGATGGGTCATTCCTTTCAAAGTAGCCACCTTGGGACCTCACACAGTTCTCCCAATTGCCATCAGCTGTCCCATCATATTTTTCTGAGTCTCATCAATGGTCTGAAATCTCTTCTTTTTCAAAGGTTATTTTAGTTTTGGGGAAAGCCAGAAATCTTGAGTGTCAAATGTGGGCTGTACGGGGCTGAGTCACCTGGGTGATTGGATGTTCCTCCAAAAATCTCTGCGTGAGACATGATGCACGAGTGGGTGTGTTGTCATGATGAAACTGCCAGTCACCAGTTGCCCATAGCTGTGGACTTCTGAATCATCCAAACAGTTTCTTTGGAGAAATGTTCAAGCTTAATATAAAATTTAATGCTGATTCGTTGCTCTACTCACTCCGTCATTTTGAATGTGATGGCCACACAATACACATGCTCATTCAACTGCATCTACTACCCCCACTGAGTAGTCAGTGAAGTCATCATTGCACATCCTAGTCTATTCCTGGCTGCCAGGTTACTTTGATGCTGTTCAAACCATTTTTGTTATATTAACAATGGTTGGACTTTTTCCAGACAGATCTTGTGTATGTGTATTCAAAGGCTATGAAGTTATTGCTTACACTTGGATAGTTATCAAAACCCCATAAGTTAAGTTTATGTAACAACTCTTTGTCATTTTGGAAATTGTTTAGGGGTACTTAGTAACTACTCTAACATTTAGGCTTTAGCTTTTGACAGACTAATTAAAAACCCAACCTTAAATGTTTACCACAGACCTGGTTTTTTCTTTCTCCTGCCAGGAAATGTAAATGCTCATAGAAGTTTGTGTGGATGGAACGAAATCAAATGTGAACTCCCCAGGGTAGTTGCTTGGTGGATAATTGATGTTTATACTACCATTTCCTTTCTTATTATAGTTGGCAGTGAGACATTTCAGTTACTATAAGTCTGTTTCTAAAATTTGGAGGGGCCCACTAATTTTTCAGGTGAATGAATCTCTGTAGATAAATAATTTTCAGTGAGATTATTATCACTGCTAAAGGATGCATTATTATAATTGACTAAATGAAAAGAGTTTTATTTTGAACATTTGGACAGTATTCTCTTGGGATACATTCTTTTATTAGAATTTTAATATGTTTTAGAAACTATTGGATTTAATAGAAGACTTGAAAAAAAAACTGATAAATGAACGAAAAGAAAAGTTAACGTTGGAATTTAGAATTCGTGAAGAAGTTACACAGGAGTTCACTCAATATTTGGCTCAACGGGAGGCTGACTTTAAGTAAGTTATTTCTTCCATGACCTGGCTAAAATTGAGAATATTATTCACTTCTAAGTTTTTTTAAAAATTATTTTAGGTGGCTTCTGAATTCATACCTCTTATTTAAAATTTTTTTTTTTATTCTAGAGAAAAGGGAGGGGAAAGAGAAAGAGAGGGAGAGAAACATCAGTGTGTGGTTGCTTTTTGTGTGCCCCTTACCCACTGGGGACCCACGCTCAAACCCAGGCATGTGCCCTGGCTGGGAATCGAACTGGTGTCCCTTTGGTTTGCAGGCTGGCACTCAATCCACTGAGCCACACCAGGCAGGACTCATACCTGTTTTGTTTTGTTTTATTTATTAACTTATTTTATTTTTAAGATTTTTACTTATTTTTAGAGAGAGAGGAAGGGTGGGAGAAAGACAGGGAGAGAAATCTCGATGTATGAGAGATACATCAACCAGTTGCCTGTCACATGCCCCCAACCTGGGACCTGGTCTGCAACCCATGCATGTGCTCTGACCAGGAATCGAACTGGTGACCCTTTGATTCGCAGGCCAGCGTTCAGTCCACTAAGCCATACCAGCCAGGGCCATTACCTCTTTTTATAGGCTTGAAAAGTAGCTGGTAGTAATCTCCATGGTGATTCTGTATTATACATGAGTAATTAATTAAATCTGCTTTTAACATACATGTCCTTAATCTTAGAAATTAAAACAAAATAAAAAGTAGTGATTTTGTTTTGTTTTGTTTTATTTCTCAATGGGATTTATTTGTGTTATGCAGGGAAACACTCCTTCAAGAACGAGAGACATTGGAAGAAAATGCTGAATGTCGTTTGGCTATCTTTAAGGATTTGGTTGGTAAAACTGACACTGAAGAAGCAATAAATCAAGATTGTGCCATGAAAGTTGAAACCAAAGTATGTTAACTGAAGTATTAAATTCATTGAGGATTTTGGTACCAGAATTTAGTGTACCACATCAATGATGTCAAACATTAATATACTTTAGAATTTAAAAACTTACTCTCTAGCTTTTTATAATTAAGTATGCTTATTAAGAATGTAAGGACACATAATTTAAATATAGCTATTAGACTTGAAAAAATCTGTATCTCTGTTATATTTATATCTCATTTTGTTGTTGCTTGAGTCATTGTGTTGATTGTAGTTAAGTAGGTTCATTTTTGTTTGATTATACAATACTTCCCTCTCAGATTTGTCTTCAGCTTAAAGAATTTTAAGGTTATAAGGAATTTAATGGGTCATTTAATTACTGCTCTGATTAAAACAAAAACATTTATATATAGAAAGGATTGCTAGTCTAGCCAACTAATCATTCCCTACCATTGAAGAAACATTATTCTTTACTGCTGCTTCCACCGATGCTGAAATTGATCGCATCCCTTGGGGTTGTTTGTGGTTTTATTTTTTAATTACTCAGTCTGGGGGCCTGGGTTGGTGATGTCTGGCCCCTTGCTATCGAAGCATCATGATATGTCCCTGTCATGGTTTGGGTCTTAGTCTAAGGTGGGAAATGGAGGTTTTCTTGGCTGTCCCTACAGAACCTTTTTTAAGACATTGTCTAACTGAAAGTACACCTGAACTAGCTAATTATAATTGTTCTATAATGACTTATCACAATTTACAACATTGTTTGAGTGGGGATCTGTTTCTCATGTTCCATAAAGCAGAAAATGAATAATGGAACACAACTTTTCCTAATTGGAGATACTTGATAAAATTTATTTTTTAAAACATTTCAAGTTAACTCTTTTGCTACGTGTTTTTAAAACTGTCTACATCAGATGGTATCACACTGCAAGAGTGAAAGCCACTGTTAACGTTAGCCATGTGGTTTTTGCTATTTTTAGGAAGCACATCTTTATGTAGGAGTTGAAGAAATTATTGATTCTCTGCAAGATGATGTCACTGATATTAAGAAACAGGCTGAAGTTGCTCACTTATATATTGCATCTCTTGCTGATCCCCAGGAAGCTATTGCTTGTTTAGAAATAAAGTTTAATCAAGTTAAAGCTGAATTAGCTAAAACCAAAGAAGAATTAATCAAAACTCAGGAAGAGTTAAAAAAGAAAGAAAATGGTAAGTAGATGCATTTTAATCATATTTAGATGATATAAATGCAGAAAAAGACAGCTGGTTAGTATAAGAGATTTATGCAACTTATGTACCAAAGTAACTAGAAAATTGATATGGGTAACATAATTAATACTTTATGGCTTTATAGTAAGTTAATATTAAAATATTAAGAAATCTCCCTGGCTGGCGTAGCTCAGTGGATTGAGCGCGGGCTGCGAACCAAAGCATCGCAGGTTCGATTCCCAGTCAGGGCACATGCCTGGGTTGCAGGCCAGGTCCCCAGTGGGGACCACATGAGAGGCAACCACACATTGATGTTTCTCTCTCTCTCCTTCTCCTTCCCTCCCTCTCTGTAAAAATAAATAAATAAATTCTTTTTAAAAAAAAAAAAAAAAAGAAATCTCATAGGAAATTATAAAGTTGTAAACACTGGTTTTCTTTGTTTCTTTTGTGAACTCTTTTATATTCTTTACAAACTTAATATGGTAGTAGATTTTACCCTTGGCTTGCAAATTTGAGATAGAGTGACTCCTGTGAGTGATCTTAAGAAGTCTGTTAGGTTGGTGCTTCATTCTAGCTCTGATTATCATATCTGGGTTTTAAGAGATTTACCTAGAAGAAATACTCTGTCTTTTTCTCTGAAACGAGATGGGTAGAAAATAGCAGGTAAGTGGTACCTCTACTTTATAAAGTAGTCTAGAAAGGTAATAGCTCCTCTCTCTGAAGTTATGCCAGAAGTTTTTTACTATTTAGCATATGTCATTCATTTTTATTCTGAGTGTTGAAAGTGGCTTCTTCAGAAGCATTACCCTCTGGTTAGAGTTAGTAGCTGAGTGCTATGTACTTCTAGTGCTGTCAAAATCCTTTTTCCTGAATAAAATACTAGTTGAAGTGTCTACTATAGCAGCTTATGTTTAGTGATTATTCAGTGATAATTTTTTAGGTGCTAGATGTTTTTTCAATATATTTATTTTTTTTTGCAGAATCAAAAATTAACTTAAATTCATTGGTTCAAGAGCTTGAGAAATCTAATGAGGTAATACTTTAAGCTTTATTTTTGTGTTGATAAGGAACTTGATAAGTAATTGAATGAGTATGAATTATGAGAAGGTAATATTTTGAACATAATAAATGACTGTGATAAAAAATTGAAAAATAATGTGTCTTCACCCTCATACCTCTTTCAGTGATGGCCACTGGAAAGTGTTTTCAGTGCTTCCAGAAAATATTTACTTGTATATATAGAACACATACACACATTCATATACATTTTTAAAAGTTTACAGAAATGGGATTGTGGTTTTGTGTGTTGCTTTCTTCCTTTAGAAGATATGTTGGAAGTGATTATGCATTGGCACATACAGATCTATGTTAGTTTTTAAAACTAGGTGCGTGGTGATGATTAGATGATTTAAACTGTTTATTTTAACTGAAATTGCTGAGGTGTTTTTTTTTTAAGACTCTATTTATTTTTAGCGAGAGGGGAAGGGAGGGAAGCACCACTCAGTTGGCTCTTGCATGACCCCAACTGGGGGGACTGGCCTGCAACCCAGGCATGTGCCCTGACTGGGAATCGAACTGATAAACCTCCAGTTTGCAGGCCGGTGCTCAATCCACTGAGCCTCATCAATTAGGGTTGAAATTACTGAGTGTTTAAATTATGGGATATTACTTGAGCAGCACTGGAACTCTCAAGATCTCTGGCACCTTGTTCTTTTAGATCAGATAACCATTCTAAATAGTTGTAGATAGATTTGACATTGATAGATCTAAATAATGAAATTTCAAGTATACATGGAGTAAATTTAGTATACAAAATTCAAATATACAAATAAATTTATAGCTCTAAACTTAGTATTTTTCTTGCCCTTTTCTGGCATGGGTCTTACTTTAACTTACACTTATCCTAGTAAAGAATTAAATATTTTAAGGTATAATCAGATAAATATTCAAAATCTTGGTATCAAATACCCAACATTTAAAGAGGTAACCACGATAATGCATTTAGCAGAAGACATTACAGCTACTGTTTAGATAATGTCCTAATCTTTTATTTTGTCTAGTTATACAAATAGTAGAGGCCAGTTGTAAAAATTCAGTTATATTAAACTATGTAAGATAGAAAATGAAAAGTCCCCTGTAGTCTTTTTCCTAAATTATGAAAAAAGAGAGAAAATCGATAAGTTGGTTGATAGTTCTTTTAGACTTTCACTTTATATATATTTTTATAGAATACTTACTATGTACTCTTTTAAGTATTTTACATATGTTAATTCATTTAAATCTCAGAACCACTTTATGATGTAGATACCATTATTTTTTTATTTGTACAGAGATATTGAATAACTTGCCCAGGGTCCCACAACTAGAAGGTAGAGAAACTAGCATTTAAACACTGAGAATCTGATTACAGATTCCTTTTATCCAGTATTCTATATTGCTTCTTTTTCCTTTGTTTTTATAAACATGTTATTTTTTAAGCAAAAATAAGATCATGCTCTGGGTAGTGTGTGGTTCCTGGTATTTTTGCTTAGTCATTAAATTTAAGGGAATTCTAAAACTGCATCATATTTGCACTTTAGTTTTCCTAAAATGTATTTACTAAATATTGCTATTTTCTTCTTTTGAAAGAAAATAATTATGCAGAATCAAAGAATTCAAGAGTTGAAAGACATAATTGATCAAAAAGAAGATACTATTAACAACTTTCAGAACCTAAAATTTCATGTAGAAGACACATTTAAAAGCATTGTAAGAATTTAACTTTATTTGTCTATGTTATAAATTACATTAAAAAGTATGTTTTGGTTCAAAGTAAAATAATTTAAAATAGCTTAAATAACAGACTAATTTTCTAAGACTGTTGAATTGTTTGTTCTGGTGTTGAATTCAATTTACTAATGTATGAATCTGAATTTTTGGGGACTTAAAAGAGGCATTGGCTCCTTTGAACATATGTAGAAGAGTATGAGAAGAGAAGAATTTGTACCCCTTGCAAGTTTAAGCCTCAGTTAGTTGGAAGGGGAGCTCTGGGATAAAAGGAACTTTGATACTCCTACATATCTGTAGATCATAAAGATCCCTATCTCTTTATTTCTATACCTGTATCTATATCTAGAACTGTAAATGAAAATTTGTAAAATGAGGTCTTTTTTCCTTAGAGACTAGTTTTTATTACATACACTTTAGATAATGTTTATATGCTTAATAACTAGGATATTTTCTTTAAAAAATTATATTATCTACAGTGGCATATAAAGCCTTTAAAGGTTTCATAAATACAAATTTAGAAAATTCCTTATACAGTTAGTTTAGTGTAGGATGATTAGCCTTTTAATCTTTTTTTTTTTAAAAAGGTTGGTTTTGGTTGTCATTATGAATTTTATTGTAAGCTTCAAGTTATTTTTTAAGTAGAAATGGTAAAATGCATGGTAATAATGTAGTAGACTGAGTAACTTAATAGCAGACATCCTCTTCTTGGTTAGAGGTGCTTTTGTGTATATTTTCTCTTAACCAGAAGAAGCAGTAGCGGTATCTTATAAAATGTGACTGTTGACCCTCCTTTGTATCTTGAGAGTCAAACTCCCAATACCCATCAACATTTTCTGAATCATCTCAACAGTAGGTGGACTTGGGATACTACAAGAGTAAGTAAGGATTCTAGAAGAGTAGCTCACCTCTGTCTAATCTCTGGTAGCGGGCCTGTGTTTTGCTCTTTATTTATACCTGAGCTGGGAGAAACACTGTGTAATAAGGTAGAGAGTAAGGATGAGAAACATAAAATGATTATTTCAGTTGAGAAACACTTGAGTGGCTACGGTGTGCCAGGCACTGTACTAGGTTCTGCAAATTGTAAAGATTATTAAAACCTAATTGTCTTAACAACTTCCCAATAAGAGAGAAATCCCATAAATACAGTAATAATGAAATGTACAGTGGCAGTAAGTATATGTAAGAAGCTGGGAATTAAAATGGGTGTTTATGGAATACTTTCTGGAGATGAAAATGATTAAGTGGAGCTTTTTAAAAGGGTGATTAAAATTTAGCTGGTTTAAAGTAGGCAGAGGGTGCAGTTTGTAGCCACAAGAGACATGAAGATACATCGACCTTCAGCTATAAGGATCAGAATGCACAAAGTTATGGAAATGGGAAGCCTCTCAGTTAGGAAAGTACACGTAATTTGTTGTTCAAGAAGAAAGTTTGAAGTAAGGCGAGGTGATAGATGAGACAGAGTAGCAGGAGATTGGGTAAGATCGTGGAAGGCTTACAAATAGTGCATTAAAGAGTTTGGGTTTTATCCTATAGGCAATGAGGAGTCACTGATTCTAAGGCGAGGAGTAGCAAAGGTGATTTTTTTTTTTTTTTTTTGAGTAGATGTTTTTGGAAACTTGGAGGATGGCATTGAGATGGAATTAGACAGGAGGTAGGGAAACCAGATAAAGATCTCTTGAAAGAGTTCCTGAGGGTTTATGAGGACTTTGATTTAAGGTAGTTGGGTAGTGGTGGTTGAGATTAAGAAGAAGAAATTGATTGTGATTTAGAGATGGGTAAATATTTTGGAACTTGGGCTTGACTTTGTTCTTTTAAAAGATTTTATTGATATATTTATTTTTAGAGAGAGGGGAAAGGAAGGAGAAAGAGGGAGAGAAACATGTGTGGTTGCCTCTTCCATACCCCCTACTGGGGTCCTGGCCAACAACCCAGGCATGTACCCTGACTGGGAATTGAACCAGTGACCCTTTGGTTTGCAGGCCAGCACTCAGTCCACTGAGCCACACCAGCCAGGGCTGGGGCTTTTTCCAGTAACTGAATTGTTGGGCCTCAAGGCTCTCAGTGTTTTTATTTGGTTATTTACCACATGCTCTTTCTCTGATTACTTAATTTGGAATTTAAATCTGATCTTTGGTTTGGTGAAGGAAAATAAAAACAAGAAAAAGAAAAGCCAGAGATATCATTCTGGTGACTACAACTTTGAAGAAAATTGTTGGAAATTATGTTTATTTCTGTAGTATGTTTGCATACCACAGTGTGTTAGTAAGTTTAAGTAGTAGTAAAAAGGTAACATATAAGAAAAAAGGTAACATATATAAAATAAGCAGTATTGCCAATTTAGTAGTTCTTGCCTATAAATAAACTTTTAAGGTAGGCTGATAACAGTGCTAAATTGTTCACGTAAATACATTAATAAACAAATATGAAATAATTTGGAACTTAACCTGACTGTGCTCATTAACTGTTGATCTAGGATCACTGTTCAAAACTGGTCTTGAAATGGACGCTAGTGATGAAAAAGTTTGTTTTGAATGATGGTTCTTTATTGTTCTTCCAACCAAGCATACCCTAGGGGCGAGAGCACTCCTTTCAGTAGCTGTGGGCTGTAGAGGAAAGATTTTTGGCTGAAGATTGTATAATTTGAGGTGAAAAATATAATCAGGTCATTATGGTAGGTCTAAGACTGGGGGAGGGAGACAGCTTGAATCTGTATGGAGTTGAAAACTCTCTAGCTCTGTCAAAGGTGTGACCCATATATCCAAGGGTTTTGTCATTTATCACTGATATGAAGGTACTTATTGTGAGAGAGCATGGAAGTTGTTTTTCATGACATCCTTTGTTTAAGAT
>CM052542.1:128608575-128709563 GCA_028533065.1 Trachops cirrhosus
TACCCCCCCCCCCCCCCCGATTTGGGAGGAATAATGGTTGTTAATGCTGCTGTTGAGCTCTGTTTACATTTACATTGGTGAAATATTATGTCATTTATGTTACTAAATATTTTACTACATTTTTTGCTTCAAAATATTTTTTCCTATTTTCCTCTAAAACCTAGGTGCGTCTTATGGTTCATAAAATATGGGTATATATCCCTGCCTTTACCATAACTTTGATTATTTTATAGACTTGCATCTAACTGCTGACTTTTACCCTTCCTTTTTTCTGGATAGTACTGTATTGCGCCTCCTTACTGCTAGCCTTTTAGGGTGACATAGTATCTGCCTTACAAGATTTTTATCATGTAGATAAACTAAGAACTCAAATTTAAACCTGTATGTAGACTGTATATCTTTGAATATACAAAGACTGGAGGCTAAGGTCAAAGCTTTTTATGGGAGTTCTTAAAGTGTGAGACAATACTACTTATCTTTGAGAGGCATTGGTTACAAAACTGTTAAATTTCTAGAGTTGGACCTCAAGATTTTAAGTAAAAGTATGAGAAACAATTTTGTGTTACTGTCTTTGTAGTCTTCTTTTCAAAGCACATTACAAGTGTGACTTTGGCGTATTGTAGGGTTTTATAGACATCCCCCAACAAGTGTCTCATCCACCTGATCACCTTAGGAAATCCAAAGATGAGTTTGTTTTTTACGTTTTAGATGAAACCACATGCTTACCTGATTTTAGGGCAAGTTTTTTTCTGTCCTTAGTGCGTGCACACATTAGTTAATATTACTCCTTTGCAGAGCCATCAGTTATTTGAGGGCGAGTCTTCAGAAATAACAGAAAACTGTTTCAACAAACTTGGAAGTAAATTTTTATGATACACCATTGAAACATAATTTATATAGGTTTTGTATTTATTGTAGCTTTTGGTATGTGAACTAATCTGAATTTATTTTATTTTAGGATGAGGCTGGTACATCTTCTTCAATAATAAACAATAAGTTGGCTTGTAATGAAACAGTTGAAATGCCTAAGGACAATAAAACTAAAACTTGTTTAGGAAGAAAAAGATTAAATGAAAATGAACAAGGTGACCCACCAGCAAAGAAAGGTACTACTTCATTTGTCAACAAGAGGTCTTTAAGAAAACTAAATTCTAAACCAGTAAATATAAAAATTGCAAATGGAAGAAATTTACTTGTCTAAAAAAAAAGAAAACCTGAGAAAATCTAAATGTCACTAATATTTATGCCAACATGTTATGAACTCTTTAGAGGATGGATGTATTTAAAGCTGTTATTATAATAAATATATTTTTAGGTATTGTGCTTTTATCACCTTCTTTTTATTTATTTATTTTTAGACAGAGGGGAAGGGAGGGAGGGAGAGAGGGTGAGAAACATCAAGTGTGGTTGCCTCTCACATGCTCCCACCTGGGGACCTGGCCTGCAACCCAGGTATGTGCTCTGACTGGGAGTCAAACCAGCAACTCTTTGGTTCACAGGCCGGTGCTCAATCCACTGAGCCACACCAGTGCTCTGCTTTTATTGCTTTTGCGTGCCTTAATCCTTTTACTTCTTTGCTAATAATAGTTAAAAAAATACCACTTTTATTTTCATAAGGATAGTACATTTTAATACCCAGGTCTTTCCACATTTTGTTTTCTGTTTTCACATTTCCTATTCATTTGGAGAAAAGGACATTTGGCAGGAAAACTTTGAGCTAAATATTACTAAAGACAACTGTGCTAGAGTTCTCGTATTTACCAAAAAAATTAGTGGGTGCCTGCTGTTTATCTCCCCTTTTATGTAGAAGAATATACCAGCATTTACATTGTTTCTAAGCTATTCATCATTTCTTTGGAAAAATTTTGTGGTATGATACAGGGAGATGGGGCTCTCTAAGAGAAAATACATAGCTTTAGAAACTTGATTAGCTGCTTCAACTTGACAAAAATGGGTAAGTTAAGTCTTACTTTGGTTATTAGTAAAATAAAATAAATAGAACCTATGTCCTGAGTTGTCAAGAATGACAACAATTTGGCAATGCTCCAATGTAATAAACATCTCTATAAAGTGAACGTTTTTAAAAGTAGGTGCCTTAAAGGATAATATAGTATTAGGTAAATTGTCCTTGTGTGAGCTAATACAGGAGATTGAGACTAATGCACATGCCTTCTGTTGTCCATTGAAGGAGGGGTACTTTGCTATAGGGAGGATGGCCTTGTTATTATTTCTATAGCACTATTCCTCTCTTTCATTCATCTTGGTCAGTGTCAGGACTAGTTGAGACTAGATAACTAGGAAGCGGCCAGGAGTAAGTTATACACACTATGACCAAGCCTAAAGGTAACCCATTCATGAAGAGTATTTTAAGAAAAATATAGTGGTATGCCCTCCTTGCGGCATGCCCACTCAGATCTCCTTTGCCAGTGAATTTTCTTTCTCTTAAACTCTAAGGGTCCCACGAGACTTGTAACCAGGGGAGCAGTGGGCAGTGATAGAACCTGTTTCCAAGGCTTTTCTCTGACTTTCCCGTGAGCTGACAGCAGCCCTGCCCTGACTCACTTCTTTCCCATAATGTTTCTAGCGAGCCAAACCTGCCCTTTCTTGATTCACTGTTCCCAGCTTTAAGAATTGAAAGCCACAAAACAAACAAAACCTAAGCTAAGTAATTTGGATGTGAGGAGATCTGAGTAAGTTTAGGCAACATAACAAATTTTTATTTCTTCAAATCACAACCACTTTGGCTGTTTCTACATTTTGTATGTTATTAGAAATTACAGGGATTACTCAAAGGATCATATGAAAATTGTAGATATAACCACTTTCTTTCCCCTCTACCTTCTATTAGAAAATCTCCAGAACAAAATATGTGACTCCTATAACCACTAGGATAGTAGGGAGTAGACAGTTACATGGGAAGCATGTTTTTTGTTCTTAAAAGGGAATGCAAAGCCTTTTCTTTATAAAAGGGAATTCACTCATTTGAGATCACTGTATCTATACTTTGGGGGAACTTGCAACCATGTAAATAAATGGTCTAAGAAATAAGGCTTCAGTTAGTAATAAAGGAGACAAACTAGAGGTATGATACAGTCTACTTGTGATTTTTCAATCAAAACTAATTTTTAACAACAAAAAGGAGTAAGCTGTATAAAGTATAGGTTGCATGTAGTGTAAATATTGAATTAAAGTGTTAACTATTCATTTTTCATTGTTTACTTTTTATTTTTCTAATCTTTTAAATCCTCAGCAGAGGATATGTTTATTGATTTTAGATAGAAACAGAGGGAGAGATATAAATATGTAGAAAGAGGGGGCAGGGAAGAGAAAGGGGGAGAGAGAGAGAAACATCGATGTGAAGAAGAGACGTTGATCGGTTGCCTCCCATACACACCTCGACCAGGCATGGAACCTGTAAGCTAGGTATGTGCCCTGACTGGGAATCAAACCTCAGTCTTTCTGGTGTACAGATTGACACTCTAACCAACCGAGTCACTCACCAGGGCACTCAATTGTTTACATTGTATAAGTAAGCTGTAGGTGTCTTAAAGTTTTTCCTGTATTTATTGCTGCCCTCATATTTTAACTCCCCCCTAACAAGGCTACCCTGAATATGTCCTGTAAATCTTTTGATATAAAACATTTAAAAATTTGTGAAAAAATAGTACAAAAATCTGAAAAAAAGTCAAGTATAAATAAATTAGTTTGGTTTACCTTCTCTTATGTAATTATACCCTGGTTCTTCTTTTAATTAAAAAGATTTTTTCAGTTACAGTTGACATGCAGTTATTAGTTTCAGGTGTACAAGAGAGTCGTTAGTCACTTACATAACTTGCAAAGTGATCACTCTGTGTATCCTGGTTCTTTATTTTTTAAAAAAATATTTTGTTTATTTTTAGAGAGAGGGGAAAGGAAGGAGAAAGAGGGGGAGAGAAACATCAATGTGTGGTTGCTTCTTGCGCACCCCCAACTGGGGACCTGGCCCACAACCCAGGCATATGCCCTGACTGGGAATTGAACCAACAACCTTTTGGTTTGCAAGCCGGCACTGAATCTACTAAGCTGTACCAGCTGGGGCTTGGTTCTTGAAATGCAGTGAAATTAAAGCAACAACATTGCTTGATCACAGAAGCTTTTTGTATTCACTTCAGAGTTTAGGTACTGTGTCTTACATAGTATGCATGACTCAAATCTCTTCATTCAGGATAGTCAGGATCTATCTGTGAGCTCTGAATTTTTTATAATTGTCAATTTTGGGTTGTTTAGATCCCATATCTCTTTCCTAATAAAGGATTCAGACATTTTTATAACTTGTATCTTTATAGAGTAAGAGGATTTTTATTAACATGTCAATTATAAAAGTCCAAACTCTTAGTATCATCATTAAGTTTTCTCAATTAGTCATTTCCACTGATGAATTAATTCATAGGTGTGAAAATATCATAATCAGAGAATAACATTAAATGGAAAGGAGAACAGAAGTCTGAACCACTGGAGAAGACAAGGTTATTTCACGTTTGGATGACTTGCCACATTTTTGTAAGAGGCTATTTTTGTAATAGTCCACTAAAAATCATAAATTGGCTCAAGATTATTTAAAAAAAATCTATGAGTTCATGGGCAGGTTTGTTGTAAAAGTAGATAAGGGCAGCTCTTTAAGTTTCCAGAGTAGCTGGAGTCCTTAGGATAAACTGAGAGTCTAAGAAGGTGAGGCTCTGCAGTATGCGTAATGTTTCTTCCATTCTTTTCCGGGCAAGAGACAACCACGTAAATTACAGATAATAAAGCTTTGTCCAATGAGCTTTTAAAATTAGTCTGAATTAAAGAAAAGAGATCTTGGGATCCCAATTACAGCTGATCAAAAGCATTTAGACAGTTGGGTGAAGGAAAAGAATATGGATAGTATTAGAAAAGTAAAAACTTAGAATACAGCTTGTTTTTGCATATACGTTGAGGAAGGTAAAACTAAATAAATATTTGGATGAAGTAAGGAGGGGGAGATCCCTTGATTATACAGTGATTTTGGGATGTGGCTACTCTCACTGGGACAAATAGAAAGCCGGGATTATTTTCAGGTTTATCTTGGTATAATTGACAAATCATATAGGAGTGGGCAAAAGTAGGCTTACAGTTGTGTTTAAGCAAAAACAGTTTATTCTTGTGTAATTATTTTATTTTCCATGTGAACAACTATAAACCCTGTATTTAAAGTATAAAATAATTGATTTTCCCAGGTTTAGTAAAGTATAATTGACAAATTACAATATATTTAAAATATAAAATGTGATATTTGATATACATATAGGATTACCACCATTCTGCCATTAACATTGTATTTTAGGATATTGGATGTCTGTCCTGTTGTGTCTATTAGGTAATCTCTTTTGCTCTGTCCCATATTATAATGATGATGAAGATTTGTGGTAGAAAGAAGTATGTTTTACAACCTGCTTTTGCTTTTTTACTCAGCTTGTTTGTGTTTTTCATTAAAAGTTAGCATCCATGTTTTATATGTTTGAATTTTGGCATATCTGATTGCTTTTTAGTTTTATTAAGGTTTGCCAGATTAATAACAATTTTCTTATTTTTAAAGGACCCGTACACATTAGTCTAACTACCACTGAAGATGAAAAGAAAAATGAAATGCAACAGAGCATTTCAGAAGATGAGCAAAACAGAGTTTTACAAGAAAATGATGAAGAGCTGAAAACACGATTACTCATTGTTGAGAATGAACTTAGAAATGAAAAGGAAGAAAAAGCAGAATTAAGTAAACAGATTATTGGTTTGCAGGAGGAACTTTGTTTTTCTGAGAAGAAGAACTTTTCTTTAAATATAAATGTGCAACAAATTCAGTCAACTTATGACCATGCAATTTCTGAATTACAAGTGCAGAGAGGTATAAATCAAGAACAGGAGGAAAAGATCATGAAATTGTCAGAGGAGATAGAAATTGCTAGAAGAAATATCACAAATAACGTTTCACAAATAAAATTAATGCAAGCAAAAATAGATGAACTACGAAACCTTGATTCAGTTTCTCAGATCTCAAACATAGATTTACTCCATCTCCGGGATAGTGGTTCTCAAGAGAATAATTTGCTAAATACACAGTTATGCCCTTTGGATAATGATTATTTGGCAAGTAAGCAGGTTAAACTCAATAGGGAAAGTTCTTTCTACTCTAGTATTGATGCCATTTGGAAAGAATGTAAGGAGATTGTAAAGGCCTCCTCCAAAAAAAGTCATCAGATCCAGGAACTGGAACAACAAGCTGAAAAATTACAAGCAGAAGTAAAAGGCTATGGGGATGAAAATGAGAGACTAAAAACAGATAATAAAAATCAAGATGACCTACTAAAAGAAAAAGAAAGTCTTATACAGCAGCTGAAAGAAGAATTGCAAGAAAAAAATGTTAGTCTTGATGTTCAAGTACAGCAAGTAGTTGAAGGAAATAGGGCACTTTTAGAAATTACACAAGATGCTGCTTCCTATAAAATGAAAATAAAGGAACTTGAAGCAATCTTAGAAACTCAGAAGGTTAAATGTGGTCATTTAGCAAAGTTAGAACACGAAATTTTGGAAAAAGAATCTATCATTTTGAAGCTAGAAAAAAATCTGAAGGAATTTGAAGCAAATCATCAGGATTGTATCAAAAATACCAAAGATTTAAATGAAAGAGAAATCAGGTTGAAAGAAGAAATCATACAATTAACAAATAATTTGCAAGATACAAAGCATTCACTTCAATTGCAGCAAGAAGAGAAAGAAACCAACAGGCAAGAGAAAGAAAAGTAAGCTAAATATTACTCAAATATTTCAAATATGCAAAGCATTCATTTTATTGATTTTCTTATGTAAGTTTTTTTAAAAGATTTTATTTATTTTTAGAGATAGGGGAAGGGAAGGAGAAAAAGGAAGAAAATATCTGTGTGTGGTTGCCTTTCACCCGCTCCCTACTGGGGACCTGACCAGCAATCCAGACATATGCCCTGATTGATAATTGAACTGGCGGCTCTTTGGTTCGCAGGCTTGTGCTCAATCCACGGAGCTATACCACTCAGGGTGATTTTCTTATGTAACTTTTAAATAAGTTAGGCATAATTTAATCTGGTGAATTATAGCATGTATGATGAGTGAAGAAATTGAACTTTGTTTATATAAACTTTTGGAACCAAAAATCATGTGAAAAGATCTTTATAAAGTCTAAAATCCTCTCTGAAAGACTCATTCATGGTTTGAACATTCTAAATTTGTGCAAAGATGTAATTTGTAGGTAGTTACTATCTCATATATATGATCCTAAGTGATTAATGGTGTGTCACTATAGAAAAGTGGTTTGTGTTTTATAGATTGAAAGAGGAGCTCTGTGCAAGCTCTGGTCTTATCCAGAATCTGAAAGCAGATCTTCAGAGGAAGGAAGAAGATAATGCTGAGCTGAAAGATAAACTGGCTGATGCTAAAAAGCAGATTGATCAAGTACAGAAAGAGGTAGGCTATTGGAAAAGCTATATAGCCAATTTAAATGATGAAGATGGTTTTCCTTATATGTCAAGTTTAGACATTAATTTTAGGATAGAACAGAACATTTGTCAACTCCATAGTTTTTCTTAAAATAATGAGAACAGTACTTCACAAAAGAAAATTTAGTCAGCTTAAACAGAAGAATGTCAAACATTAAGAAAATACGTGCCTCGTGTAGGATTGAGATCTTTTGTTTCTCTTAAGGAATGCTAAATTCAACTTTTCCCCAAAAAGTAAAAAACTTATTTTGCAGATAGTATTTAGGAGAGTATCCAGTGCAGTTGTAACAAGTTTTTATTATAGTGTGAATTTAAAATAAGAAATACAATCACATGATTCCAAATTCAAAATACACAAAAGGAATAATACAGTGAGAAAAAAACCTCCCACCCCTTGCAGCCATTAAGTTTCTCTGCAAGACATTGAATGTTATCAGTTACTTCCTTTTTACTTCTTTTGCCTTCTGTCCTTTCTCTTCCTGTAAAAAATAAAACCATCTTATAAATGTTGTTGTATATCTTGGTTTTCTAAAAAAATTTTTTTAAGGTTTTTATTTATTTATAGAGAGGGGAAGGTAGAGAGAAAGAGAAGAAGAGAAACATCAATTGGTTGCCTCTCACACATGCCCCAAAAAGAAATTTGTAGGATTTCTTTATTGATTCTAGTTGTTTGTAAGTTAAATATGCGGGTACCAGGCCCGCAACCCAGGTATGTGCCCTGACTGGGAATTGAACTGGTGAACTTTTGCTTTGTGGGACGATACCCAACCAACTGATTGTATAATTGACTGTTCATCGTTACTCTAATGATGGGTATTAAGAGTGTTTTCTATTAAACAGTGTGTATAGTGTCTGTGCTAATAATAACAATAGCAGCTTATTCTTAGTTTATACATATCATCTCATTTAATTCTCAGACAAATATTAGGGGTAGGCACTTTTTTTAACTTCTATTATATGGATAAAGAAACATGCTTTGAGAGAGAGAACTTGTCCAGTTCATTAGCTAGTCTATGGTAGAGCCAGGATGGACACTGAGGCAGTCCTGTGTGCATCTTGGTGCAACACATAACTCTGTATTTATTATTGGCTGACAGTTTATATCTGTAAAATCAATGTGGATGTTGTTTATTACTGGAAGTCCTATATTTTTAAACTAAGCTGATAAAAAGAAATATTAATGTATGATATAAAAGAAATAATGAAGTTATTGTCATATATTTGGAACATACAGAAAACCTGTAAAGGAACATAAAATCTCCTGAAATCAAGCAATTAGAGCTGTTATTATTATGGCATCTTCATTCTTGTTATGAGGGGGAACTTTCAAAAATTAATTTCCTTTAGTATTTGAGATCTGAAGGATTGGCGTGATGGAAATTGGCTAAAGATGTATACAGATTTCTCTCTCTGTCTTGGAATATTTTTATACTAGTTCATAGTGCTTTTGATTTCTATAACAAATTTATATAATTAGGTACCACTAATACCAAAAATCAATGAACTTTCCCTTGCCTGGGTGCCTTCTGGTCATGTAATTGTTCCATTTTTACCCTTTAAGTGCCATTATTAGCTTTTAAAGAATGTCTTGTATTGCTGGATTATATTACAGAATAAACCTTGGAAATGTGAGCCATTATTTTCCCCTTAGAATGTTTCTTTAATTTTTCCATGATAATGATTTTGCTGTTGTATCCAAGATGCTATGTTGATTCTTTTCTGAGAGCTTACAGAGTTTGAGATTCTTAAAATGTAAGAAGAAAATGATTTCTTCATATGCATTCCCCTTTAGAGTATTAAGAAATATTGTAATAATTTGAAGCTGTATATTATACTACGTTAGAATCTGTCCTTGTAAAATAGGTTTTTAAAGACATGAATCTTTGAACCAGTGGCCATGAATTTTGAACAAAAAGCAATTAATATTTAGAAAAATGCTTAATTTGTTTTATAATCATTACTTTGTAGGTAACTCTAATGCGTGATGAAGAAAAATTACTGAGGATTAAAATTAATGAACTGGAGAAAAAGAAAAACCAGTGTTTTCAGGAAATAGAAATGAAACAGCGAACCATTCAACAACTCAAGGTAACAGTTTTTTAAAATGATTGTTTAAGTAGAATCTGTACATTTTAGTCTTTAAAAAAGTCTTTAAAAAATCAGTTCTTTATACCAAATTCTCCTTTGACTTTTTCTGCAATTGAAAAATAAATTGGTTAAAATTAAATTAATAGTGATTTGCTTCTAATGATTAGAGTATGGAGGGGAAAAAATAGTAAATTTACAGTGGAGAAGTCTGGCAGACACCACCTTAACCAAGTATTCAAGAAGAGCATCGTGAGTGGTAAGGCATATTGGTCAACATGTATTTTCTGATTTGATGTGACCAGAAGGGCACATCTTCCCTGTGGTATTCTTCCTCCAAATCCATGAATTCAGTCTAACTGTGAGAAAACATCAGACAAACCCAAACTGAGGATGTTCTAACTATGTAACCAGTAAAAAATGTCAAGGTCACTAAAGAAAAGCATTACAGAGAAACTGTTACAAATGTGGCACTAAGGAAACATGATGACTAAATGCAGTTTTGTATGGTGTGTGGGGTCCTACAAAATCAGTGGAGAAACTGGTGAAATCCAAGTAAGGTCTGTAGTGTAAATCCAATGCTAATTTCATTTTTCTTTACAAAAATGATTATTTCCATTTTCTAAATAATAGCTTTGAGGGTCAACTGCTTATTTTTTTGTGTCTAATGTTTGTTTCTTGATTTTTAAGTAAATATACTATGGTAATAAAAGATGTTGAAATTAGGGAAGCTAAGTGGAGGTTTTATAGGAAATCTCTTCTATCTTTGTTATTCTTTTATTAATCTAAAATTATTTCAAAACAAAAAGTAAAAAGAAAAAGTGCAGATCTTATAAAAAGTTTTTTTAAGAGGACACTTAAGCAAAAGCAAAATCTCTTTATAAATGGATATATTTTACTTGACATCAATTAATTGGATAAGGCAACAGTAAAGAAAGATTGTTGTATTCTTCGCATGTTTATTTTTGAAGGAAGCAAACTAATGAATATTCAGGTTTAAACGTGATTTAAAATTTTAACTGAATATAATCCTAATAAAGCAATCTGTACTTTCATAATATAATTCAGAGATTTTCAGGTTCTGTAATGATTCATTCTAAGACTTAGGAAGTTAGAACATAGTGCTCAAGTCAGATGAGATAATGAATGAGGTTGGATTACCTGACAGATTAAAATTGGAACTGGAGGATTTTCAGTACCCCTAATTTAATCTTGGCTTTTAAGGCTTTGGTTATTTTTCAAACCTTCCATCTACTTTCTATCTACATAGAGGGGATGGAGGGCCCTATTTTTCTGCATTTTGAATTTACCAATGTGGAACTTTCATACTTTTTTTTTTTTTGCTCCTGCTTTGTTAAATACATAGTAAACCTCCATTTCCCGGTTTTTGCTCTTTGTACAGTGTAAGAGAACATAGTAACTTAAAATCTTGAGTAAAATGAGATAGATTATAAAATTATTATTACTGTTTTTTTCTTACTACACTCTCACTCTGCTCTTTTCTCCAAGGTGAAAGACCACTGGAATCTTGAGAATAGTAGCTTTGTAGGAGAAAGATATCAAACCTAATATTGAACTCTGTTTTCAGGCCCCACTATACATTGTTGTTGTGTTTTTGTTACATTTGCATTTAAATCATATTCTTTCATTTTGCAGGAGCAGTTAAGTAATCAGAAAGTGGAAGAAGCTATCCAGCAGTATGAGAGAGTGTGCAAAGGTCAGGAACAAACTTATACTTCCATTATTAAAATGACTGGCAAAATAGTTGCAATAACAATTGGTTTAGCATTTTCCTTTGAAAATTCAGAAGTGAAATAAGGGCAACATAAGCTTTAACATTATCAAAACAGAAAAACATTGATTCTAATGAATAACTTACCAGTGTAAGGTTTATTCTTGAAAATATAAAACATTAAGAAACACTCGGTCAAAGCTACATTCATCTCTAAGTAATGGCTAGTATTTTGTGGAAAGTAAAGACAAAGTTACATAGGTCACAATGAATGGAATAGAATTTTAGCAAAATTATGTAGAGTACTTCAAGTAAAATAGCTTTAAAATTTAAAATGTATGAGGTATTAAAAAATTTAAAATTTTAGGCTCAAATTGTGTGTACTGACTTATGGTTTTTAACTCAAATTGTATTTTTTTAAGTTCAAATATAAAAATAGGTTTATAGTTCTTTGTATGGAAAAAGACATGCAGGTTATGATTATTACAGTAGCTTTATTAACTTGAAAGAATATCACAGTGCCACAGTGCACTTAGGCACAACCTTGTAAGTGCTCAAATTGCCAGCCCTCGTTATTTACATATTTTTGTAGTCTACTTGCTATATACTCAAGCACATGTTGGCACAGACTTCTTACCTACTTTTGCCCACCCCTTTATTTCTGTTCATAAATTATGCAGATTCCTCTCCTTCCCATCATTAACTCCTGAACAAAAAATTGTATTTTCAGTTTTCGAGGCTTTCTCTGGCTTATACATTTCTATTTAAACAATGAATGCCATTCACATAGCTATCTTAGTAAATTTGTTTTCAAAATAATTGAGATATAATACATATACCATAAAATTTACCCTTCAAAATTGTACATGTTAGTGGGTTTACTGTATTCACAAGGTTGTACAATCACTACCGCTGTCTAAATTCCAGAGTGTTTTCATTACTGCAAAAAGAAGCCCTGTACCCATTAGCCAGTCCCTGTCAACCACTAATCTACTTTCTCTCTCTCTCTCTCTCTCTCTCTCTCTCTGGATTTTCCTGTTGTAGACATTTTATGTAAGTGGATTCATGCAGCATGTGTGTCTGACTTCTTTTACTTAGCCTGTTCAAGTTTCATCCATACTGTAGCATGTCACTACCTCATTCTTTTTCATGGCCAACTAATAGTCCATTTTATGAGTAGGTCATTTTTTTGAGAGAGAGAAAGATGTGGCCAGGGAGAGAGAGAAACATTGACGGTTGCCTTCTTGTACATGTTCCGACTGGGGATCAAACTGATAACCTGGGTATGTGCCTTGACCGGAAATCAAACCCGTGACCTTTTGGTCTATGGGACAATGCTCCAACCAACTGAGCCACACAATCCATGGCCACTTTTTATTTATGTATCAGTTGATGGGCATTTGGATTGTTTCCACTTTTTGGCTTTTATGAATATTTGTGTACAAGTTTTTGGGTGAACATATGTTTTCAGTTCTCTTGGGGTACATATCTAGTAGTGGAACTACTGGATCACACGGTAACTATGTTGAACTCTTTGAGGAACTGTCATATTTTTCTGCAGTGGCTGTATTATACTATGTTCCTACCAGCAGTGGATGAGGGTTCCAGTTTCTTCATGATGTTACCAACACTTATTTTTTCATTTTTAGAGTTATAACTATCTTTATTAGTTTCCTAGGACTGCTCTAACAAAGTACCACAAACTGGGTAGCTTAAAACAACAGAAACTTGTTCTCTCATAGTCGTGAAAACTAGAAATACAAAATAAAGATATTGATGTGCTTCTTATGAAGGTTCAAGGGAAGAATCTTTCCTTGTGTTTTCCAGCTTCTGGTGGTTAATGGCAATCCTTTGTTTTCTCTGTTCGTGTCAGTGTATATCCAGTCTGTCTTTGTTTTAACATGGCCATCTTCCCTCTGGTGTGTCTGTGTCAGTGTCTTCTTCCTATGTGTGTCTAAGTTTCCCTCTTTGTGTAAGGACACTTGTCATTAGATTTGGGCCCATCCTAATCCAATATGGCTTTATTCTAAACTTAATTACATCTGCAAAGACCATATTTTCAAAGAAGGTCATATTTATAGTGGATGGATATGAAATTTTTGGGAACACTATTTAACCTAAAGTAGTATGTCATTGTGTTAGTGATTTGCATTTCCCTAACAACTAATGATATTGAGAATCTAGCTTTCATTTGTTGGCCATTTGTTTATCTTCTTTGGAGAAATGCCTGTTAACTCCTTTGCTCATTTTAAAATTGGGTTGTCTTTTTATTTTGGAGTTGTACCAGTTTTTTATATATTCTGGATATTAGACCCTTATCAGATAAATAATTTGCAAATGTTTTCTCCCATTGTTTGGGTTGTTTTTCAATTATTTGATAGAGTCCTTTGATGTATTAACGTTTTCAATTATGATGAAATTTAGTTTACCTATTTTGTTTTGACTACTTGTGTTTTAGGTGTTGTGTCTTAGAAACTATTGCCTATTTCAAAGTCACCTAGGTCACCTTAGAGTTTTTAGTTTTGCTTCTTATATTTTTAGATCTTTGATCTATTTTGTATTCATCAAGAACATAATTTTGTATATTGTTTGAAGTAGGTGTCCATCTTAATTCTTTTGCATATGGAGATCCAGTTGTCTCAGCACCATTTGTTGAAAAGACTGTTCTTTGCTCCACTGCATTGCCTTTGCACCTATGTTGAAAATCAGTTGACCATAATATAAGGATTTATTTCTGGAATCTCAGTTTTTCATTGATCTGTATGTCTATCCTTAAGCCGTACCACACTGTATTGTTACTTGTAGCTTTATGTAAGTTTTGAAATATGAAGTATGTATCCTCCCACTTTTGTTCTTTTGCAAGAATGCTTTGGCTATTTTGGGTTCATTGGATTTCTACATGAATTTTACGTTTAGCTTGTCATTTTCTGCAAAAGAGCCAGCTGGAATTTTGATGGGGATTATGTTAAATCTGACAGTCTATTTTTGGGGGACCATAAATGTGGGATATATCATTTCATTTAGTTAGACATTCTAGAATTCTTTTCACTGTTTTTTTTTCTTCCTTTTTTGGGGGGGATTCTTTAGGATTTTCTATATACAAGATTATGTCTTCTGCAAGTAGAGATAGTTTTACTTCCCCCTTTCCACTCACTCTGTTTGCCTTTTATTTCTTTTTTTTTTAATTTTATTTTAATCATTGTTCAAGTACAGTTTTCTGTTCTTTACTCCCAGCCCAGCCCACCCACCCATCCCTCCCATTTCCACCCTCCCTTAGTTTTTGTCCATGTGTCCTTTATATTTGTTCCTGTAAACCCTTCCCACTCTTCCCTGAAATTCCCCTGAAATTCCCTCCCTTCTCCCCTCTGGTCACTGTCAACCTGTCCTCTATTTCAATGTCTTTGGCTATATTTTGCTTGTTTGTTTGTTTTGTTGTTTAGGTTCCTGTTAAAGGTGAGATCTTATGGTATTTGTCTTTCACTGCCTAGCTTATTTGCCTTTTATTTCTCATTCTTGCCTAATTGCCCTGGCAAACACATCAGAACAGTGTCAACTAGAAATGGTGAGAATATCCTGTTTTTGATGTTAGGGGGATGTTTTCATTCTTTCACTAATATATAATGTTAGGTATAGGGTTTTTGTTGATGCCTTTTATCAGGTTGAGAAAGTTCCCTTTTGTTCCAAGTTTGTTAAGTATTTTTATCATGAAAGGGTGTTGGATTTTGTCAAATGCTTTCTTCTGTATTTATTGAGATGATCATGTGTTTTTTATTCTTTATTAATACATTGCATTGTATTGATTGATTTTCATATGTTGAACCAACTTGCATTCCTGGGATGAGTTCCACTTGATCATGGTGTATGATGCTTTTATATATGTTGCTAGTTTCAGTTTGCTATTATTCTGTTGAGGTTTTGCATCTATACTCATGAGGGATATTGGTCTGCCATTTTCTTTTCTTACGCTGAAAGGTTTTACAGTTTTATTAAATTCTAAACTTGAATGTCTTTTTTTCCCCTAAGCTGTCTTTCTTCTCTCTCTTTCTACTACTGATCTCCACTGTTTTCCATGTTTGGACCAGGTGTTAACAAATGGCAGCCCTCTGACCATTCAGCTCCCTGCTTAATTTTGTAAATAAAGTTTTATTAGAACATAGCAGCACATTTTTTAATGTATTGTCTGTGGCTGCTTTCACATTATAGTAGCAGCAGTAAGTATTTGTGACAGACCTTAAAATAGTTACTGTCTGACCTTTCACAGAAGATGTTTGCTTACCCTGGTTTAGACTTTATATAATATGTTTCCCCTTATCCTCAGAATCAGTACCTGACTTCTGTTACATCTTTTCCTAGTGACTTCTCATATTTTTCCTATCCCTTTGCCAGGCCTTATGTCAAACTCATTCTCTTGTATAGCCATACAGCTAGATTAAAATTTTCTAAAACTCTTATTTTATTGTCTCATATTCCTATTAAAAGTATTTGATCATTTCAAACTGCCTACACTATAAACATTCACACTCTAGCTTGACATTGTGGCCTCCCTTTTTATAGCCTAATATTGTATAACTTTTCAAATTTTATCCAGACCAATTAGTTTTGTTTCCTAATCTGCCTTGCTCCATTTTGTCTCTATTCCCATGATAGGGAAGGCAAACAAAAGACCACATTTTCTGTGAAAGTGTGTGATCTCAAGAAAAAGACCCCAGAGGAAATTGCTAATTTCTGTAGATTTGGCACATTATACAAGTCTACCTTATCTTTTTATTGATTATGCTATTATAGTTGTCTCATTTTTTCTCTCCCTTTTATCCCCCTCTGCCCTACATGCTCTCCTCCCTCCAGCATTCCCCCCACCTTAGTTCCTGTCCATGGGTCATATATATAAGTTCTTTGGCTTCTTCATTTCCTACACTATACTTAACCTCCCCTTGTCTATTTTGTATCAACCAATTATGCTTCTTATTCCCTGTACCTTTTCCCCTATTCTTCCCCCTCTCCCTCCCCACTGATAACCCTCCATATGATCTCCATTTCCGTAGTTCTAGTTGTTTGCTTAGGTTTTTTTTTTAGGTTCAGTCCTTGATAGTTGTGAGTTTGTTGTCATTTTACTGTTTATAGTTTTTGATCTTCTTCTTTTCCTTAGATAAGTCCATTTAACATTTCATAAAATAAGGGCTTGATGATGATGAACTCCTTTAACTTGACCTTATCTGGGAAGCACTTTATCTGCCCTCCCATTCTAAATGATAGCTTTGCTGGATAGAGTAATCTTGGATGTAGGGTCTTGCTTTTCATGACTTGGAATACTTCTTTCCAGCCCCTTCTTGCCTGCAAGGTTTCTTTAGAGAAATCAGCTGATAGTGTTATGAGAACTCCTTTGTAGGTAACTGTCTTCTTTTCTCTTGCTGCTTTTAAGATTCTCTCCTTATCTTTAATCTTAGGTGATGTAATGATGATGTGCCTTGGTGTGTGCTTCCTTGGGTCCAACTTCTTTGGGACTCTCTGAGCTTTCTGGACTTGCAAGTCTATTTCATTCACCAGATGGGGGAAGTTCTCCTTCATTATTTTTTCAAATAAGTTTTCAATTTCTTGCTCTTCCTCCTCTCCTTCTGGCACCCCTGTGATTCAGATGTTGGAATGTTTAAAGTTGTCCCAGAGGTTCCTAAGCCTTCCTCATTTTTTGGAATTCTTGTTTCTTCATTTTGTTCTGGTTGAGTGTTTATTTCTTCTTTTTGTTCCATATTGTTGATTTGCGTCCTGGTTTCCTTCCCTTCACTATTGCTACCCTGTATATTTTTCTTTATTTCACTTTTCATAGCCTGCACTTCTTTCTCTATTTTGTGACCACACTCAGTCATTTCTGTGAGCATCCTGATTACCAGTGTTTTGAACTCTGCAACTGATAGATTGGACATCTCCTCCTTGCTTAGTTCTTTTTCTGGAGTTTTGATCTGTTCTTTCATTTGGGCCTCTTTCTTTGTCTTGGTACACCTGTTACGTTGGAAGGAGCGGAGACTTAGCTATTCTCCAGGATGGGACAACCCCCTTCACTGTGTTGTGGCACTGTATGTGGGGGAGGGGTTAGAGAGAGAACAATGTTGCTTGCTAAGCTTGTCCACTTTGTGTCATTTGCACCACTACCTAAAAATGAATCGCCCCTTCTGGTGCTGATTCCCAGGTGGGTTGTTTGTATATGTTCTAGGACCCTAGGACCCTATGGTACCTCCAGTGAACATTTCTGTGAGACTGGGAGTTTCTCCTGCTACTGCAACCCCCACAGGTTTTTACAGCCAGAGGTTTTGAGGCTTTATTTCCCTGTGCTGGAACCCTGGGTTGCATGGTCTGTCTCACTCCCTAGTTATTCCTCCTGGCTTATCTGAATGTGGGGTATCCCGGTTGCCAGCCGCCTCATAGCCCTCCCTGTCTGCCAGCTGCTGTCTTGCCTCGAATCCTCCCCACCCTGGCTGCCCGTCTCTGCCCCTCCTACCAGTCTGGATGAATGTTTCTTTAACTCCTTGGTTGTCAGACTTCTATACAGTTCAATATTCTGGCAGATCTGGTTTTTTGTTTTTAAATTGGTTGTTGTCCTTCTTTTGGTTGTGTGAGGAGGCACAGTGTATCTACCTATACCTCCATCTTGGCCAGAAGTACTCCTGTGTCACATCTGCCTTATCTTTTTCCCCCTCTGTTAACCTCTTTATTTTTAAAGGCTATTTATGATTCTATTTTATTAACATTACTATAATCAGTTTGTTTAATATGACTTTTTTTAATGGAAGAAAAAATTTATTATCTTCAAAGAAAATTTTAAGTATATGCCAACATTGATTAGGATAGGGGAGATACAACTGATTATAATATGCATAGAAGGGAACACATTGCAAGGAATAGAGTCCTTCTTTTCACCAAAGACATGGTGTTGATCATAAATGAAACATAATTTCAAAGGTTAGTAGAAGGAATATTAATGCTAATTTAAGGTACAGTTTCATTGCTTGTAAAGTTCAGGTAATGATTCCAACTTTTTCCAAATTTTAATTAAAAAGAAAAACAGTTGCAAAGGAGTCAAAAGATCAATGTAAAGAACACCTGAATACCCTTTATTAGATTTACCATTTTTAATCGTTTGCCTTATTTGCGTCTCTGTTTTTCTCTTATATATATGTATATATTAAACAGAGTGACTTGAAAGGTATTTGCAAGCATCAATGGTACCTTACATGTAAATATTTTATCATGAAATTTTTAAGGTAAAACCATTGTCTTTCATAAGCATATTATATCAGAAAATTAATAGTCAACACATTTTAGAATCTACTCTTTGTTAATATCCCTATGATTAAATTTTTTTGGTTATTTCAGTCATGATTTTGTTATTATAGATAGGACCACAAATATGTTTGTACAAAAGTCTTTGTGCATACATATACCAGTAAGTACAGTTGTAGGGGAAATTCCTAGCAAAGGAATTGTTGGCACAAATGATGTATGTTTGAAATTTTTATAAATACTGCTTTGCTTTACTCTTCCCCAAAGTGCTTGTTGTACTTTATACTTACAGTAATAGTATGTAGAGGGCCTGTTTCCCCTCATTGTTGCCAGCATTGGGCATTCTTAAACTTCAGTCTTATGGCCAGTGTGGTAAATGAAACATAGTATCACATGTTTTCAAGCTTTTCAACTTGTTTTGTAGACATCTGGTAACTGGTGTTCTGAAATTTGAGCAGTCACTAAGTGAGTTTTTCTAATCTGGGATTTTATATGACATTTATGTCTCATTTTTGTCCCTAGCTTTTGTAATGTCTCTTCTCCTACTGGTTCTCCAATGGTATGCTTAAGCCTTTCCTCTTTGAATCTTTTCCAGAACATTATAGCTCTCAGGGATCCTCTCCCCTGAATATTAAGCTCTTGATACTTATTCCAGTGATTTTCAACCTTTTTCATCCGTGGCACACATAAACTAATTACTAAAATTCTGCATCACACCAAAAAGTACATGTTTTTGCCCATCTGACAAAAAGAAAATAGGTATAGTTTTGATTCATTCACACCAGAAGGCTATTGTTGTGTTGGCTGTTGTCATTTTTTAATTCGACAATCTAAGGGAAAAGAGGTCCATGCACCTGACTAAATAATCAGGTTTGCATATTATAAAAATTCTTATATCACCCTGGTGTGCCTCTTTGCAGCACACCAGGTGAAAATCACTGGCTTATTCATTTGATAGTAATTTTTTTTAGCTATGATGAGATATCTGTTTAATAATTGTCTTTATGTGCTTAATTTTCTGCTTTGTTTCTGTATATTTCTGGATTCTATCCTGAAGTAAAGTGTAAATTGTCAGAGGCAGTGACTGATAAAATAATTCTTTTCCTTTACTGTTCCTGCCTTTCAAAAGATAGATAGCCATTGGTGAAGTTATCATCGGTGCCCTGGGACTCTTCTAGTTGATAATTAGATACTTAAACTCTCATTCTACCCCTCTAGTTTTGTGCAAAATATTGAATGGGAAAGGAAAGGGATTCTTCAAATAAATTTATAATTAATTGTATAACATGAATATTTTGCAAGTCATGCATTTTGAAAGAAAGAGTTTAGATGATAATACCGACTCCTTTAATCTTGGGAGGAATTCTGTTTTGTTAGCACTCCCAGCAGCTTACATCAATGGACAGATATACTGAAAATTACTCATATAATTTCTTCTTATTTTTTATTTGTGTTAAGCTTGCTTTATGTACATTTTGAGGGAGCCATCTTTTGAGATTTTTTGTCATTTAATGTTACTTTTAGTTACCTGAGGTTGACCTGTATGTGTTTATGGGTTTGTCACCTCTGATACCAGCAATAGTTTTGGTAAGAGGTATCTCAGATGAGCTAAGCTACTATGTGGCCAATACTAGAGGCAACAAAATAATCTTTCCTCTTCATGTCTTTCTAGCAGACAGTATTAAAATAGATTTAGCAGACAATGTCATTTTTCAAGGGCTGGTTTTAAAAACACTAGAAGTAACTATTTAGCTTTGAAAAATTTTCTGTAAAAATAGTTATTTGAATTTAAGAAAATAAATCAGATTGGGATGGGGCCTTTTTTGTTTTTAAGAGGTACAAGTTTTAATTTTGGTTTGAGAATATTAAGACTAAAATTATTTTGCCAGATAATGCGTCTTCTAAATCCCAAGATTTGTGCTTATTAGTATTAATAGTTTAATATTATAAAAATTTGTTAATTTTATTTGAAAAGATTTCTTTCCATTTGTGCATTCTTGCAATCATCCAAGTGTCCATCTGTACATCAGATATTTATTTGGTGCCTCGTCTATGCCAGTGCTGGTCTAGGCGTTGGCGGGACAGCAGAGCACGAGACAAAGTTCTGTCTGTATGGAACTCATATTCTGTTATAGTTGATAAAAGTATATTTTAGTTTTTAGAAGAATTCAAGAAAAATTGGATAGAAGAAAATGGATGTTAGTAATTTCTAAAATGTTCACTCCAAATTTTTAGATCTAAGTGTTAAAGAAAAAATAATTGAAGACATGCGAATGACACTGGAAGAACAAGAGCAAACTCAGGTAGAGCAAGAGCAAGTGCTTGAAGCCAAATTAGAGGAAACTGAAAGACTGGCCACAGGTAAAGCAAGGTTGCTTAAATATCTCAAGACATACTCTTGCCTTTTTTAATTTTCCCAGATGTCTTTCCTTTTTAAAGTATTGTAGTATTTATAATAATTCATAATGAAATATATTCAGTGTGATATTGGAGCACCCTGTCATTTCTCTTTTTCCAGTGTGATGAAAAGTGTTTTATCTAAGTAAAATTGTGTAAAGAAGGAGTAAGGACATGTTCATAATAACTGGATGATAGCTTGCAATGTTCCCCAGATGATAAGAATAAACTTTCAACTAAATTTTACCTCTGTCTAGCTCTTAGTATCATCTTGTATAAATACTCTGATTCCATCCTTCAGAACACCATTGTACACTTTGAGCCTTATTCATTGGTCCTCGTAGTTCCTCTTCTCTAAAATTTGGTAAGAACTCTTAAAAGTGCAACTCTTAGTATAGTTCTAGTTGTGTCTTTTTAAGAAAAAATTCATTTATTTTTAGAGAGAGGGGAAGAGAGGGAGAAAGAGAGGGAGAGAAATATTGATGTAAGAGAGAAACATAGATAGATCAGTTGTCTCTTGTACACACCCTGACCAGGGTCCGAGCTGGCAACCCAGGCCTGTGCTCTGACTAGGAATTGAACCGTTGATCTTTAGCTTTGCAGGATGATGCCCAACCAACTGAGCCACACTGGTCAGGGCTCTAGTTCTTTCTTGATCCTTTTTCTTTTTCTGGGCTCTTCTGAGTCTTGCCTGTATCCCATGCCATGTATATCTGTAAATGGTATAACTTTTGCATGTGCTTTTAAAACTAATTTTTTCAAACAGAATTGGAAAAATTGAAGGAAAAATTCAAAGATCTGGAAGCAAAAAGTAATCAAAGGGTAAATAAGGAACTTGAGGATTACACAGATGTGCTCAGTAAAAAGCTCAGGAAACTTCAAGATGAGTTACAGGTATGATTTGATTTGTGTATGTATATGTATATGTCTGTATATTCATTATATATCTTATGAGAGAAGAATTCAGTAAATGTTTGATAATTAATTTAGATATGGGTAAAATAATTCCTAGGAAGTGTTAATATATTGATATAATTTTTTCAGTATATATTGAAATGACAAGGAGGAAATTTCCAAGATACAAACTAATTGCCAATGAAAATACAGTGGTTTGAGTCTTCAGTTTTATATTCTATAATTTAATACTTAAATTACCATGTCTTACCTATTTTTCTAGACCTTAAACTTTTTATTCATCAAAACCTGCTGTAGAGAAAATGACTGTTAGGAAAATTATTTTGATTATTGTAAATTTTTTCCAATATGTAATTATTAAGATGGAAAAGAACAGAGTTGTATATTCAGAAACTGGGATATATTCAAAATCATACTTTATAGGAGATATTCGACTTGTTTATTTATTTTATGTTTAACTCTAACATGCTATGTATAGAAGACATTATGTGGGGGAAATATGTTTTTAATGGGATTTACTGAATACCACTTAAAATTTTGTATATTAAGAGTTGCATTCATAACTAGATTTGAGATGGAAGAAAGTGTAATAATGATTTTGAAAAGTTAGTTGCATCTAAATTTTCTTAAATTCAGTTGTATGTAATTGGGTTCTGAACAAATACAAAAACATTATTACTTTTTTTTACTTACTGATTTTTTTGACTTAATCTTTATTGTATTTTTTCATTACTGTTTTGTTCCCTTAGATCCTCCTCCCGCCAGCATTCACCACACTATTGACTATGTCCATGAGTCCTTTTGTTACTTTATTTTGTAATTGCTAATTACACAGTCTAGACTTTATTGTTTCCATTTTGAAAGCCCCAAGTAAATACTCCATTAATTATGAAAAATTTATTAACTATATTGAGAATATTTACATTAAGGAGCAGTGGTATGTTTTCATTGTTCTCAAATGATGTAATCATGTATCTTAGATTATAACGTTTGTAATCATGGAATAGACTGCCATAGTTCACACAATACAGTGCTTTTAAAAGTTTTTAAAACAGTGGGACATATATTTTAAAGTGGGATATTGTTTTTGTTCACTTGGATTTTGCATGTATAAATTAGATCCTTTTGAACCCAAAGGATCTGTGGAAGCCACTGAGGAAGTTACTGGTCAACTATAATCTCTGTCCAGCTGTTTTCAATGGTCCTTAAACTAATAAATATTTGTCCTATTGCATAAGTTGTTTTTATTTGGCATCTTATATACCCAGGAATATTTTATTTTTGGAACCATATAATTAGATATGACCATATGAACCAAGTCTTTGTTTTGTTTTTCAGACATTTAGGAAGACTTGGGTCTTTGTAACACTTTTAGGAATTCAAATTGCGCGTTTCTTCTTTTGCTCACTGATTAAATCAAGTCCTTAAATAGTGGACTTCATAGCGAAGTAAAGTTTATAAAGGAAATACTGTTTAGGAAAGCAAACCACTGATGTTTATTTTATAATCTGAAATAAACTGTGGTGTTGTCATTGTTGAAAAAAAAAACACTTTTAGGTTTTTAGAAAGGTAAAAAAATGATGGGTTTTATGAAAAGAGTATAAAAATAGATTTTTTGACTACTTAAGCATGTGATATTTATTTGTACTGTTTTATCTTATAGGAATCTGAGCAGAAATACAAATATGATAGAAAGAAATGGTTAGATGAAAAAATGATGCTAATCACTCAAGCAAAAGAAGCAGAGAATCTACGAAACAAAGAGATGAAAAAATACGCTGAAGACAGAGAGCATGGTTTAAAGCAACAAAACGAAGTGGTTGGTAGCAATTATACTTTCTCTTTGATGTATTATTTCACCTGCTTTCTTCAGTTTGTTAAATTTATCTCTGGGATTCTTATCAGTCTACATGGTTAACTGTTTTTCTTTCTTTTTTCAAAAAGCAGCTTTTCTATTTGTATTGTGAATGGAAAAGGGCTGTATAATAAACCTGACAATCTGGGGCATTGGGGCACATGGCAGGCCTGACAAGCTTCGTGACTAAGTACACAGGATGCTCTGATCACAAATTTCTAATAGGCCATGGTGGGTAGTCACGTCCCAGGCCCTCTTAGCAGAGGTCAGTCTTTGAGGTCTGTCCATTGTTCTTGTGCATCTAGGATAACATACCTTCGAAATGTCAGAGTAATTTTTTTAAATTTTATTTATTGATTGATATTCAGAGAGAGAGAGGAGAGAGAGACATCAATTTGTTTTTGCACTCATTTATCCATTCATTGGTTGATTCTTATATGTGCCCTGACCAGGGATTAAACCCAAAAAACCTTGGCGTATCGGGATGACACTCGAACAAATTGAGCTCAATTTGGCCAGGGCCAGAGTAATTTTCTTTCCTAGATCCCTCGAAGGTGCAACTGCAGGCACTGGAGCATAAGACCATCAGAGCAGGAGACTACAGAACCCCTCATTATTGTCTTGTTCCCTGCATACTATCTCTGTGTGCTGTATAAGTTCATTGTTAACACTGCTGTACCCACCAATGTAAAAGAAAGAATTTCTCCATTTTGCTTTTTATTTTTTATTTATTTTATTTTTTAAATTGAATTTATTGGGGTGACATTGGTTAATAAAATTACATAGGTTTCAGGTGTACAATTCTATAATACCTCATTTTTACATTGTATTGAGTGTACACCACCCTAGGACAAGTCTTCTTCCATTACCATTTATTCCCCTATGTACAGTCCTCTACCCCCCAATCCCCTTCTTTTTATTTAATCCTGCAGATTTCCCTGCTTTGCTTTCTTCTGCCCCCTTAATCTACCACAGTGGGTTTCATTTATCTTCTTTTGTTTTCTCCTTTGAGTCTAATGCATAAGAGGAACTGCAAAGCTGCCATTCTTCTGAGCATTTTGTCAGCCTGTTGAGATCTTGCTTCTGGGAATGCCCTGAAAAATTTGACTCTAATAAACTCTTATAGAACTTTTTAGTAGGTTTTGGATGTTTTTTCACTGACAGTAAGATGACTCTTCTGTTCCAGTTTACCTTGAAGTTCATTTATATTCTTATTTTAATTTTTTTCAGTTTATTTAGCAAATTGGGGAAATACCTAATTATATTTCTATCTAGATACAGAACTTAAATTTCCTCCTTTTGACTGCAACAGGGTTATCCCTACTGTATTTTGAACTGTATGTTCTAATAGCATGGTTTGTATATTTTATCTCATATGCTAATTTTATCATGAGTTTTTAAAAAGTCAACTAAATAGTTTCTAGAAGAGTATAGGTAGAAATAACCTTCAGTTTTGCCTAGCTTTATGTCCTACCAATCCCATCTTAGCTTGTTTTGTTTCCTCCTGTTTTAACTGAGACAGTCTGTTTGAAACCTAATGTTGCCAATCAGAAAAAACAAGTTAAAAAGGCACCATTGTTCTTATGGGAGGTATTGAGCAACATAGTATCTTTAAATGAAAAATGGTTTTTCTATTTACAATAATAGTGACTTGGTAGTATCACATTGTCATCTGTTGGTATTTCCTTTGTTTATGACAATTTTACTGATAGCAGTTAAACTTTCCAGTGAAGATAGGAATGGTAATTTTCAGTAAGTTAAGAATGATCTCCAACTGATTTTTAAAAGCATTTTAACTTTTTATTTTGAAATCATTTTATTTACTGAAAATTGCAAAACTAGTACAGAGAATTCCTGTAGACCCATCACACACCTTCCAATCTTATATAACAACAGTACAGTGATCAAAACCAACAAATTAATGTTATTATGGTAGGGTTAGCTAAATTAATGAACCTTGTTAGAATTTCACCTGTTTTCCCACTAATGTTTTTTTCTGGGCCAGGGATCTGATCTAGGATGCTACACATTTAGTTGCCACATTCCGTAGAGCCTTTTTTGTCGTCTGCCAGATCACGTGAAACTAATATTTGTCATCACTACAGCTCCGAGATGGCAGTATATTTCATTTCGTGTGCCACCTCCGCATGATCAGAGGAGTATGCCTTCAGAAAGTGTTGATTGAACAGGATTCTGATGATAACAGGAAAGGTTGTTATAGGTTCTTTGTTTCTGTCTTACAGCCCAACAAACTATTCTGAGCAATAACAAGATGCAAGAGGTGAAACTAAAATAGTTGGCCGTCATATTCACTCCAATTCCAAACCAGAAATGGGGCCACTTTGTTTTCTTAGTTAGTGGTCCCTCAGCAGCAATGCCAGCCAGTAAAGCTACTTTGAGTTTTTAATCCTAGAGAAAGCTAACTTCTTCCTTTTTCTTATGTATTTCTTTATAATTATTGCAAAGCCAATACCCACTTTACCACCCAGTGCAAGAAATGGAAACATTGCCATCACCCCTGGGGTCCCTCCTGCTTCTTTCCCAGTGGTACTACTATTCTGTCTTTAATGTTTCGGTTTAATGCTTTAGTTTTGACCACTGTTGAATTGTATGTAAATGGAAATATACAGAATGCATTCGTTTGTGCCTAGCCTTTTTCACTTAGTATGAGCCTTGTAAAGATCATTAATGTTGTTGCATGTAGCTAGACTTACTCCATTTTCATTGCTGTATATTTCAGCACATGAGTATACTATAGTCTGTTCATTTTAATGTTGAAGTTATGTGGATTTATTTCTTTTGGGGGGCTGTTGTGTAAATTCTGTAAACATTTCACACATTTCCTTTAGTGCATACATGCATGTATTTCTGTTGTATGTTTAGTCAAGAATGGAATTACTAGCTCATAGGGTATACAAATGTGGAACTTTAGTAGAATGCCACACTGATCTTCAGTGTCACTGGAAAGGGACCAGGACAGAGACCAAGGTGGTTCTGCCCTGACACAGTCTGGAATGTGGGTTTTTGACTTCTTGCTGGAAAGATTTCATGATACAAGTCCAAGTGACTTTGAAAGTATGTGTATTAAAGCTGGGGAACAGGGAAGGGCTTAAGATAGAAGAAGCAAGATCATAGCAACAGGAGTGAACCTAGGTGGAACTGCTTTGGCCCTTTGGGAAAGTGAGGAAGATTGAGCTTAGGTGAGGCTGCCTTGGCCCTTTAGAAAGAAAGTCACAGAGACAGAAGAAGTGAATCATACTGGGCTGAGTAGACTCAGGAAACAAGTTACAGAGGCATAAGGAGGACCCTTGAGGACAGGTTCAGGGGTTAGCCTGGGGTGACCTGCCACTGCCTGCTGCCCCCCTGGTTGTAAGTCTCCTGGGAACCTTTAGAGTTTAGAGGAAAGCAAAGATACATACCTGAGACAAGAAGGGGGCAGGGCGGGGGAGGCACAGGCGTGCTCAAGAAAGCACAAAATGGGTCCTTTGTCTTAAGGGTTTTTATCTATTTTCTAAAGGTGGGAATTTTAGGGGAGTTCTCAATTAGAATATTATCAGCTTTCCTGGTGTTTCCTTTGATATGCTGATGAATCAGAATGAGCATATGGGGGACCAGGGTCATTCTCTGATCAGTTTAACCTTTAAAGAATGTCACCAGAGAGGGACCAGGATCGGGTTGGGTTGGGTCTGCCCCGCTGTGTGGTCTGGAATGCGCAAACCATTCGCTCTTATGTCCTTGGTTATGGAAGATAAGATTTTAGGGTTTATTACTTGGCTATAAATTGCTCAGCCTTGTTTAGCTATCTGTTTCAGTTTCCCCATTCCAATAGCCAAGGAATTTTCCTGGCTACTTACTAACCTGCCTCAAAAATAGTTGTACCCATTTGTACTCCAACTAGTATTGTAGTTGCTGTATGTTTCTGCCAACATACGGTGTTGTCAGTCATTTTTTATGGCTTTACTGTGCTTTATCCTGATTACTAATGAGGTTGAAGATGGTTTCATTTGTTCATTGGATCTGCTTAAACGTGCCCCCTTGTCCGTTTTTCCCTGTACTGTTCAGCTTTTCTTGTTGGTATGTAATAGTTGCTTGTACATACTGGATAGGAGTCCTTTGTCTCTAAAGTGTTGTGAGTACCTTCTTTCAATTTCTACTTTTTTACTCTTACTACTTTTCTATGAAGAATAAGTTCATTTTTCCAATCTTTTCCTTAACAAACCTTGAGAACAGGGCTATCCAGTCTTTGGTTGTCTCTGGGCCACACTGAAAGAAGAAGAGTTGTCCTGGGCCACACATTACACAAACACTAATGAAAACAAAAAGGTCTCATAATGTTGTAAGTAAATTGACAATTTTGTGTTGGGTCACATTCATAGCCATCCGAGGCCACATATGGCCCAAATGGGCTGTGGGTTGGACCCCTCCTACCCTAGAACATGTAGATGTTCTCTTAGGCTCTGTTTAGGGTTTTACTTTTCATATTTACATCTTAGAATTGGTTTTCGTGTGGGAGTGAAATAGGGGCGAAACGAGCAGAGTATGCCTCTTTCGGGTATTGGTTATTTTAGGCTGCTGGTTAATTTTAAAAACATCAGCTCTGAAAACCAGGTAGAAGTTACCCTTTGTAAAAGGACACATATTTATAAGGGAAATTTCCGTTTGTGAGTGAGTTTCCCTCATTGTACTTGGACGGCTGTCTCTGTGAGTAGGAAAGGCAGGACTTAAGTCTGCATAACAGCCTTACCCTTGTTCCCTGTGCTTTTTTGGTAACCCCCTTGACTGATTCTCCATGTCTTTAGCTGAAGGAGGTGTTGAAGGTGATGGCTTCCACCACTCCACCATTTTGGCAAGTTACTATTCGTGCGTCCTCCCCATGTGTGCAGGAGGCATTCAGGTTATTAAATTTCAATGTGCTTTTCTCATGCTTTTCTGTCTTGGGTTCATTTGATTATTAGTTGAACTGCAAGAACTTAAATGGTAGAGGATAATTTTTCCTCCCTGAATGGGGTCAAGGCTTTTTTGTTTTTTAACTTTGGGCTAACAAATTATTCTGGTAGTATTTACAGAAAAAAATTGCTTTTCCACTATTCTGCAACTCTTGTCATATAAATCAGTTGTCCAAGAGTTAACTGGGAGGGTTGGGTTTTATGTTTTTCTTTTTTATTTGGCTATTTAGTTGTTCCAGCACCCTTTGTTGAAAAGACTGCCCTTTCTGTAGGGTGGTCGGTGATGTAGGCTGTGAAAGAATCCACAAAGAGAAGGAAGTATTGAGAGAAAGATTCTATTCACTCTCCAAGGAAGGAGAGGGGCGTGGTGTGGAGAGATACACTGGCAATGAGGGGCAGGGGCGTGAGCTTTTATTGAGTTACAATTGGATTAAAAAGGGTGGAGGGGGTGCTGTTGTGTGGTCCCTGGGCTGTTGGGGGCCTTGTGACTCCAGACTGCAGTTTGTTCAATGTTATCATCTGCCTACGGCTGCAGGGAGCTGTTAGTCCTGTTCTTGCTTTCCAGTAATTTCCAGTCCTGGGGACATAGGCTCAGAGGAGTGAAATGGCAGTCATGGTTAACAAGGTCACAGGCCTGCTAGGCAAATGGCGCCACAATAGCAAGTGGCGCTGGCTTTGTCCTTTCACTTTCCTCCATTGAATTTATTTGGTGTTATTGTAGAATCCCAGCTGACTATAATTTGTGGACCCTCTCCTCTGTTCCACTGATCTCCATCCTTACGCCAATATCACATGGATTTGATTATTATAATAAGCTTTAAATGATAATGTGACTGCTCCGATTTGTTAATTTTCAAAATAATTTGTACTATTCCGGATCTTTTGTATTTCCATATAACTTTCAGAGTCAGCTTTTTCATGTCTTGATATACATACACCTATACATACACACACACCTGCCCTAATTTTGACTGAAATTTCCTTAACTCTGACAAGAAAAAAACTTCTGACATATTCTAAACTATAATTACAGATTCCAGAGAGTGAGAGAAAAAGAAGTTAACGTGCTAATAACTGTGGGCCTGCTCTGACAAAAGACTGCTCACAATTCCTGTATATCTGTAGGAATTTAGGATTCCTGTTCAGGTGGCTATTTACAAGATTATCCAAGAGATCATAGCCAGGCACCATTGAACCCTAGGGGCCTCTGCTTCTTGTTTATACATGAACTTTTCAATCTACTGCTTACAGCCAATCCACAGGAACAGACACATTTCTTCCTTGCTTGATCCGTGCTTATCCCAGAGCTGGCCCTGGTTTAGCTTCTCCCACTGCCCCTGCTCTATCACTAATGTAAATCCTTTCAGAAGGCACCCCCGCCTCGAGTGCGCGCCCACGCATACGTGCACACTCTCTCTCTCTCTCTCTCTCTCTCTCTCGATGTATAAAGAGCTCAACAGCTCCAGGGTTGTGACCACTTTGTCTTCTCACCTGGCCTTGCTGCTGGTTGTTCAGACTTCATGCCCCACAACCAGGTTCACATTTGCCTGCATGCGTCAAAGCCAAATATAAGACTGGAGCTTATAGTAAAGAAAGTATTTATTTTTAGGAAGTGGCTCACCTGTGGAGTTACAGGTGAGTTAATGCTCAAAGAGCTAGCTCCCCAATGCCTGCTAGGGTATGGGTTTTATAGAGGGGAAATCATTAATCATGGTGACAATGGGAGTGAGAGTAGTGGGTCTCTGGTAATTGGTCGGCGCTAGGGTGGGGGACATTGATCAGTGCACCTGAGTCTGACGTCAGCATGGCCGTGCTTAGTGCGGTTTCCGGCTTTTCTGGTCCTGGAGCTGAAACACACAATGAAGCCTAGATGTTATCTTTAGTTTGATTAAAACTGTGTCTTTGTGGTCATTAGACTTTGTTCCTAAGATTACTTGGTGCTAATTAGTTATTGTCCTGAGCACTTAATGATTCAGGGGGTGGACATGCAAGGGAGGAGACAGGTGAGTCAGGCTGCTGTATGAGGCCAGTTTGAATCAAAAGGAAAGGAGGAAGAAAATGTCATGGTAAAGAAATGCAGTTTTTATACCATTACACTAGCAATGTCCTAATAAACCCTCTTTAAGTTAGACTTAAAGCTGTGGAAATTAAATATTTTTGTTTAACAACTCTTACAAATCTATTTGGAGGGAACTGAAATCTTAACAATATTGAGCCTTTTGATCTTTTAACAAATTATCTCCATTTATTTAAGTGTTCTATAATTTCTTTCAGCAACGTTTTATAGTTCATTTTAGGTCTGCACATGTTTGTTTTATTTTCATTATTGTTTGTTGCTATTAGTTTTTTCACTTGTTTACTGTCATTTTACCCTCTTATTTCTCAATACTGATATTATTTTAAGAGCTATAATTGTTTATTGAAAGAAGTGACCAGTATGTTTTTTGAAATGAGATGGGCTAGGGTGCCAGGGATGTCCATCCTTTTGGTTTTGCTGCACTACACCAAAAGAAGAAGAGTTGTCTTAGGCCACAATATTAAATACATTGAGACATGAAATCACAAAAAAAATCTAAATATTTTAAGTTAGTTTATGATTTTGTGTTGGGCTGCATTCACAGCCATCCTGGGCTGCCTGCGGCCTATAGGCTTCACGTTGGATACCCCCAGTAGGCATAAATGACAGCATGTGGACATTAAATATATATATATAGACATTATGCATTTTGTTTTAAGAGTACAATAAATATTTTTATTTTTTTGTATAATATTTTATCTAGGCTATTTGTTATGTATCTTGTTCACAGTTATATTTATTGTGTTACTTATAATAAAATTTCAAAAAATTTTAGATGTATAATATTTCAAGATATGCTCTAACATTTTCTCTCTTTCCTGGTTAGGAAATACTTACAGCACAGCTGGCAGAGAAAGACAGTAACCTTCAAAAGTGGCGAGAAGAACGGGATCAGCTGGTTGCAGCTTTAGAAATACAGCTGAAAGCACTGATGTCCAGTAACTTACAGAAAGATAAGGAAATTGAACAACTGAAGACAAGGATCACACCAGAGGCTTCTAAAACAGTCAGTAGAATCTTGTTCTCCCTATGCCTTTTTTTAAAACAAATTTTTCAGAATTGTTTGATTAACTCCTTAAAGGTTAAAGAAGTAAGTTTCAGAAGATCAGAGGGGAATCAGTTTGAAAAATTATTTGGGTATTTTTTTGTGAATTTTGAGTTTTTAGACTTTATCATTATGATTGATTCAGAGATATGTTGTCTTCCTAGTAGAGTTGTGAAAATTACTTGAGAGCATTTGTGAAATCAATTAGTTACCTCAGTGCAAGTCAGTACATGCTATCATCTCCCCACAATAATTCGATAGAATCTTATTTATTTGGTAGTTATGGGTAGGTGACATAGAGATGTATTTGGCTTTTGATTTTGATGGCAGTGATGAGAAGGTCCATGTCGGAATTTATCAAGTTTAAAAATGTAATCTAATACTTGTTTAAAGATTCTTAAGTAGGGTTTGGGAATGGAATATAACCTATGACTAAGAAGGTGGGATGAACAGTTTGCAGCAAGAAAAGGTTTCATCATCAATATAGCCTTTTCTACCGTGGGGCTACAGTTGCATTTCCAAGACTCCAGATTTTCAAAATTGTGTCATCATAGTTCACATCCCAACTCAGTACAGACCTTGACTGTGTAATTTTCTATTTCCTCATCTGGAGTAATGATTCTCGACAAATTTAACTCAGTTACAATGAAAGTCAAATGAGAGAATATATGTAAAACACCTTGGAAGTTGAAAGTAATCTTTCCAGTTCTCTATATCAGACACAAAAGAGGCTGGAAAATTGCCCGGCCTTTCCTGAGTCTCTGAGAATGAAAGAGAGGAGGAAGCAGAGTTACATGGGCATTGAAGAAGTCTTTGATTACTTCCCCTGTTTAATCCACCTGCAACTTCATTTTATATTCTTTAGGTGAAGTGTTTTTAATTTATTTGTGGTTACAATGGCTTGTTGCTCTAATATTTACTTTAGGACAAAGAAACTGTGGATATCAAGCCCAGACCTATGAGTTCAATAGATCTTGGTGGAGTTAAAACTGAACCTCAATCAACAAGTTTTGAAATTTCCAGCAATGAAGTAGAGGTGGGTATCTGGGAACACAGTCTACCTTTAACCCCCTTTACCAGTGACCAAACAACACATGCAAATATAATGTAATCAATTGTTGGAGGTACTTTGCTATACAATTAGTTATATATGCTCTTAGCTGTGGGAAAGAAAGCTAAAGGCTTTTGAGGAGAGGTGAAGTTCTTCTGGGAGATTAGATTAGGTCTCCAAATACTAATCTCCTCTCAAAATCATACTGATCTCTTTTTTTTTTTAATAACTGTTTTTTTAGATTTTATTTATTTTATTTTTAGAGAGAGGTGAAGGGAGGGAAAAACCAATGTGTGAGAGAAACATCCATCAGTTGCTTTTCTCACACCCTCACCTGGAGACCTGGCCCACAACCCAGGCATGTGCCCTGACTGGGAATCGAACTTGCGACCATTTGTTTCACAGACTGGCACTCAATCCACTGAGTGACACCAGCCAGAGCTCAAAATGATTCTGATCTCAAGCAATAGATCTGTTAATATAAATAAACTTCTTAGTCAGAAATAGGAAAAGATAAAGGATGCATGATTATTTGGCCTCATCAGAGATCCCTTTAATTAGCATTCTATTAAATAGGGTGTTTTTTTAAATCATTCCCATTTAATAACTTTGTCACCAAATCTTAATAACTCCCTATGAATTTCCATAATTTGTAGTGAGTTTGGGCTACTGTGGATCACTTTGGATAATAGATTCTCAGATTACATATGAAATAGATAAAAATCCTATGTCATTTAAGGTTTTGAAAATAAAATTACTTAAATATTTTTTAACACATTTATTGGAAGCATTTAGTGTTGGGAACCGTGCTAAATACTGAGAATATAACATAAATAAGATATGATTGTGATCCTCAAGGAAAAAAGAATCTAATAAGACAGATACATAAATGATTGGTAGAGTTTCAGATAATTAGCATTGACCTTAGAGACTGTTGCAAATTATATTGTTTGTAGAAAAGATTGAAGTTGATCCATAAACAAGATTAATTTTCTATTGCACAGGCAATTGTGTGGACATTTCTTTCTCTATACATTTATATATTCTGTCCTAAAACCTCCTGATTCCAATCTCCTATTAAAAACTCCAGCAGTTATATACTTGATGGTTTTGGAGAATGGTATTGTTAGACTATTTTGCATATTTTTCTTGCCTTCATAAAATCAGTATGCTCAACTGGGCTGAGATTCCAAAATGATTCATTAACCTAGCTCATTTTGGGAGGTTAGCTGGATCTATATGTGGCCTCTCCCCATAGCTCGGGCTTGTCCCAGAACAGTGGCTAGATTCTGAGGCGGGGCGTTTTGAGGAGGGGAATGTTCTGTAAGTTAGTGTTCCAAGAGTGCAGAGTAGAGGTTACAAGGCTTCTGAGGATTGAGCCTCAAGAAGAAGCGGGATGTTACTCCGGCCACATCCTTTTGGTTATGGAAGTCATTAAGGCCAGCCCACATTCAAGAAAGGAGAATGAGAGTCCATCTCTCAATGGAAAGAGTAGCAAAGAATTAGCAGCAAACTTTAATCTACTATAAACTGGGTGTTTATTAAAAATTCTAGACACTTTCCTTGTAGAGTTCTGATTTAGTAGGTTTGTGGTAGCATCTAAGAATCTTTTAAACAAATTCTGTAGATAACTTTTAGGATCATACAAGTTTGAGAAATACTTATCTTTAAGTTTCCCTCAATTTTAACGTACCATGTATAAGCTTGGAGAGGGTAGCTGATAATGCAGTCTCTGTCCTTGCTCTGGGGAATTCGACCTCAGCACACTTTTTTATCTTTTCTAATTCATTGTCTTTGATAGGTATTTGAGAGTTAATATTTTATGATTTATAAATTTATATTCTGCAAATGAGGTTTGTCTTTTTAATTCTGTTGTAGGATGAATGTGTAGTCCTTGACTCTTGTGAAGTATCAACGGAAAATAATCAAAGTACTCGGTTTCCAAAACCTGAGTTAGAGATTCAATTTACACCTTTACGGCCAAACAAAATGGCAGTGAAACACCCTGGTTGTACCGTACCGGTCACGGTTAAGATTTCCAAGGCTCGGAAGAGGAAGAGTAATGAAATGGAGGAGGTAAATGCTTAACTGATGAGTGAATTTAACAAGCAGACATTATTATTAAGTTCAATTATATAGTTAAACTCTCTACACTGTCCTCCTATTCATAAGCACTGCTGTTAGAGACCAAAATCATAATTTATGGCATATTCTGTCCTCTTTAAGAATATCACTGTAGTTTAATAGTCTTCAAACAAAAAGCTGATGAATAGTAAAATACATAGCTTATCCCCTATTTCAGTGCAGTTGTGATAGGTGATGGTGGGTTCTATTGGAGAACTGTTGCAATTTATCAGTCCTGTTCAAAGTTAGTCACTCTCCCTCCAAGGGAAGAGAAAATGGTTGATTAAAAAAATTAGAGAAACTGAAATGGCTATCTTGCTTCAAGGTATCTTTGGTCTTTAACTAAAATTTTAGGTCTTTCTTGTCATAACTGTGTATGTTCTCTTAGCAGTGAAATTTTTTTTCTAACAGCCAGTGTATTAAAATTTGGACCTCTATTTAGTGGTAGGCTAAAAACTGTTCACCTCTTCTTTCTGCAGCTTTTTAATTGTAGGGTTATCAAGCCCTCTACCATGTCGCATAAACTTTCTCCCTTCAGTTTCCTACTGTTGGAAATAAAAGAGTAGATACGTTTAAAATGCTTAGTTTTTGCTCTACATGTTGTAGATAGGTAATAAGTGGTAATGTTTATTTTAAAAGCAAATTGATGTAAGTTTAAAACTAATGATAAACTCTAGCATAATAACTTTATCTTCAACATTTGTTTTTTACTTCTTTAAAGAGTACTATATTTTCAAGTCTGTGGAAGAGAAATAGTATTAACCATACTCCTGAGGCTCTCTGTCAGGTAATAAATTTGCTAAATGGATATTATTCATAAATAAATATTCATTTCCTGCTACAACTAGAACACCTTTAGAGGTTGTTTTGTAGAGCCTTAGTTAACATTTATTCTATACTTAATTTATATTTAATATATTTTAGATACAATTAAGTACTAAATACTTTAATTTTATCATCTATGTTGACTTTTCCTTGATTTGTTTTTTTTTTAGGGAAAAGGGAAATTTGTGTACACAGTGTGTTAAAATACAATTATCCATTTTACTGTTGGTTTATACTCTCTTGTACTCTCCATGTGTATTTGAGAGTAGATGTACAGGTTGTTGTAGGCAGATCATGTAAAACTTAGAAGTTTTCATTGATTTTGCTAGCTCTTCACTGCTGTAATAAACTGAGGTCCTCATGAAAGTCATCTGCACAGTGCTGCATTCGGTTCCAGGGAAGACGCAAACGCTCTTCATTGGTCACTACAAGTGTGACGGACTTACAGCTTTTCTTCTTAATCTGCTTCCCATGATGCCATCTGTCTTCCCCTTTAAGGAAGTCTGTTTCTTATGACCCTTCACGGCTTTTACTTGATGACTTGAATTCTGAGGTTCAGTCATGATCTTTTCTCTGCTTCTCTTCTTGCCTTTTTTCTTTTATGCTTATCTTTGGTGTAACTAGGATTTGTACAGTTCAGTTCAGGTAATAATACCAGTAACGGCTCTTCCTAAGATGCCATGTCTGTTTAATACGGAAGACAGTGCGTTTCTTAATGTTCACATTTTACCTGTGTTTATACTGAAAATTTTTGTTTGTTTTGATTTTACTTTGTTTTCATTGCCGCCAAATTTCAGTTAGAGATCTTAGACCCAGATGCTTTGTGGGATTTGGGAGTTGGGGAAGGGGCAGTGCTATGCTGTGCTATATTTTATAGATGGGGTTCAAATAAAAGGGGTTATCCCTTCTAATCTTCATTTAGCTCATAATTTCATTTTATATGGTGTGTGAAAAATCCATACCTTCAATCATTTTGCAATATATACATCTATTACATTTTCACATCGTATATCTTAAACTTGCATATGTTATATGTCAATAATATCTTTATAATGATGGGGAAAATTTATACTGTTAGTCAGGGTTTCTCAACTTCAACACTATTGACATTTGGTGCTAGATATCTCTTTCTTTAAGAAAGCTGTCTTGTGCATCATAGAGGTGTTTAGCAGCATTCTGGCCTCTACTCACTAGTTGCCAGTAAGACTCCACTCCCCCCAGCAATGACAACCAAAAACGTCTCCAGACATTTCAATGTCCCCTGGAGTCAACAACCACCCCTGGTTGAGAACCACTATCTCCCTTCCTTCCTCCTTTCTTCCCTCCCTCCCTCTGTCCCTCATTTCCCCTCCCTCCCTTCCTTTCTTCCTTAGTCTACAGAAAGAAAAAAATTGTCAAGAAATTAACCAGTGCTGAAATATATTATCTTTAGGACTTGGTGAAATGTGAAAATAAGAAGAATATTGCAACCAGAACAACTTTGAAGTCCCCTGTTTCTGAGCATAGAAATTCTTCTCCCAAAAAAGAACAAAAGGTTTGTCTTTTAATTTGTTCAAAATTGACCATTTTAATAACTTACATTTATAAAGTAAAAGATGAAAATAAAGATGTCAAATTTGGTTAGTAATTATCCAATTATGTCCAATTATAACTTATTTATCTCCCGTTTCTGTTCATCTAATTCAGATTAGAATGTAAGCTTTAGCATTTGGTCGGTAGCGGGTACTTCCTGATGTGTTGTTCACTTCTCACTTAGCAGTTCGTCTGTCACACTCACTTTGCCATTCTCTGGCTCTTTTGTCCTTCTCCTCATATATATATATTTTTAATCCTTACCTGAGGATCATAGAGAGAGGGGAAGAGGGTGGGCAGAGAGAAGGAGAATTCCAGCTGCCGGCCTCCCTTCCCCATTTGTAGCCTAGTTAGAGCCCCGACTGGGAGCCAGACCCATGGCCTTTTAGGTCACGGGAGGACCCTCCAACCAACTGAAGCACACCGGCCCGGGCCTCCTCGTGTTCTTAACCACGAATTCCCTGCCTGAGAATTCATAACCGGTGCCTGGCCTCTTTAATTCAACTGTGGCTGTAACTATTTCTTTCTAAAATTCCCCATCAACAATAACCAAAAATGTTTGTTTATTAGGTTTCTACACGATCGTCATCTCAGAAAACATATTCTTTACGAAGTCAGGCATCTGTAATCAGTGTAAACTTGACCACTAAGAAAAAAGAAGGAACACTGCAGAAATTTGGAGACTTCTTACAGCGTTCGCCTACAATTCTTCAATCAAAAGGTGTGTAGAAAATTAATTAATGTCCTTTAGTGTTCAGTATAGGATATTTCCTAATATCTGATTGGTATAAACTCAACAAGGGTTATTGTATTTCAAGTATACATTGCATTGTCCTGTGTTCGGTGCTATGGGAAGAAACATGAGAGGATGATATGCCTAGGTGTTCACTGTGTGATAAAGTCCTGTGTTTAAGTAATTGATCCAGAGCAGGCTGCTTACTGTAGTTACAGGGATACAAGCAAAGTGCTGCGGTAGTGCTGGAGGGAAATGAGCCACCGCATTTTTTGGACTGTAAGACCCACACCCCCTAATTTGGGAGGAAAATGGGGGTGCATCTTATAGTCCAAATGTAGCTTGCCTGGCTTGCTGTGGTGGGGGGGTGGCCTATGTTATTTATGTTATTAAATATTTTACCACATTTTTTGCTTCAAAAATTTTTTTCCTATTTTCCTTCTCTAAAACCTAGGTGTATCTTACGGTCCAGTGTGTCTTACAGTCCGAAAAATTTGGTATTCTGATTAGGGGCTATGCGAAGGTTTTATAGAAGAGATGGGATTTAACCTAGTAATTGAAATGTTGGCAGGATTACACCTGCTAGAGATAATCATTGGTGTTTGTATAATAGTATATATCCTTCTAGTGTTTTTTTCTATATATAGGTAAACATTACCTATTTATATAAATCAAAAACATCTATAAAACCTATTGAGTTTACTTAATTTTTTTTTCTTAGCTACATTAATACCTGTTGTGTTAATATATTCTCAGGTGTACACTTTATATCTGCATGTATACATAAACAGAAACATTCCTGTTATGTGTGTGTGTGTGTTGCCTAGTTATGGCTATACACACACACTCATACATCTACAAGAGGGAACAGTTTTGACACAGGTAGAATACTAGGAAATTATAGGGAATGTGCAGGCTGTTCCAGGTAGCAGTATGTGTCTGGCATGTAGAATATGGAGGTATTACTGGGGAGAAAAGGCAGGTGGAAGAGTAGGTTTTCATGAGGTTACCTAAGTGATAGCAGTAGAATAAATTGGAGAGTAGAGGTAAGGAGAATAAGGAAGAGTAGGGATATAAAAGCAGGGGACAGTTGAATTGATTCAGATAGGTTATGTAAAAATACTTTCTGTAAAAATTTATACAGAGGTTCCCAAACTTTCCTGGTTCCTTAATAACTTAGTAATTTTTTTTCATTGTGCTCCTGCACCCAAAGAAAAACCTACTAGTTTTATCCATTTAGTACTTAATGCCAAACAACTACTGAAAACTCAGCTTCTGAAAATCCAGGTTGCAAAGATATGTCATCATCAAAAGGAATGTGATGCAATACTTTGAAACTGAGCTACGCTGAGCTCCTGTCTGTGTTAGCATCCAGAGCAGGGTGCTGCACGTAGTTGCAGAGACGGAGAGAGGACCTGTGCTCCTCCGAGTTTGCTGCAGCCTGTCTCAGCGCACAGTGGAACTTCTGACTTACCAGGTGTATATATTCAAAAAATATATACACCATTTTTAAAGCATAGTTTGCATAAGCATAGATAATATCTGGAGGGACAAATACTGAAGTGTTAAATGTCTAAATTTGGGGGGGCAGACTTGTTGTTTTAGATTTTTTAGATTTTCATGTATTTTATTTAAAGTATATTGACAATCACTTTGATGTTAAAAAGAAACATGTTTACAAGGAGGGGGAGGTACACATGCAGTAACTGACTCCTTTACTAACTGGCTGACTCAGTTCCTTAACAGCTTCTCTACCTATATACCTAGCATGGATTTTTTTAAATAAATTTATTTCTAGGAACATAGAGGTCCCTAATTTGGTTTGTAACTACAATACATAGCTGTTGTTAAGCAGTTGAAAATATAAGGAAAAAAGAAAATTGAGATTCATTATTTGGTATCACTGGTCTTCCAGTTTTCTTGTCTATCTCCTACCCATTCAATACATGGGAAACAGTGATCTTTTCAAAGTACAAATTGAATTATTTAAGCTATAATTTCTTGTTTTCTTTTTCACTGGAATAAAAGTGCCACAAGTGTAAAATGTCTGCCTAGTTCACATTCTCAGCGCTTAGTATAGTGGCTCCAGGCCAAAATCCTGTGTGTGGTGGTGTTTTGTTTTTAAAGACTGACCATTACACTGGCTGAGTGTGGCAATTGCCAAGGTTTTACCGGTTAGGCCTCTTGGGGGAAAGCGCACTCCCTGCACCAGTGCCCTGCCATCTCTGAAGGGAGTTACAGTCAAGGACTCAGGCCGGGGTCCAGCCAGGCTCTGGTACATACCTGGCTTCCTAGCCTAGGAGCCATCGTTTGGAGCCTTTTAATTGGGTACCTTGAGCAGAGAACGTCCTCAGGTGTCTGCCAAAGACCTTATGACAGGTAAGGGGAGGCAAACCTGAAGACACCTCTCTTCACCCTAACTCCAAATTTCCCTCTCCTAGCCCTTCCCTCTGGCCTCCAGCCCCAATGAAATAAGTGTATAAGCCTTTTGTTCCTCTGGCAGTGAGACGGCCCTCTTTTGTGCGCTAGTCCTCCTGACCTAGACCACACAGTATGCTATGGGAAATAGTGAAAAAGGGGTGAGTGGGAGCTGGTGATTTCTCAGGTGTAGCTTCCTGCTTATTCTGTTGCTGTAAGTGCTTAAGGCCTTTAGTGTTGCTTTCATTTTGGCTTGTCTTAATTGGCTACTCTCACATCTGGCAACTCAGCTCAAGCTCACCTGAGCCCTGGACAAATAGACCCTCAATTGAGCATATTTCCTTAAGTGTTTTTTTCTATATTTCTAAGTATATTTTATTGATTATACTATTACAGTTTTCCCAATTTTCCCCCTTTGTCCTCTGCCCTGCACCCCCCAACCCTCCAGCATTCCTTCCCCTTAGTTCGTGTTCATGGGTTGTACATATAAGTTCTTTGACTTCTTTCTTTCCTATATCATTCTTAACCTCTCCCTGTCTATTTTATACCTACCAATTATGCTTCTTATTCCCTGTACTTCCCCTGCACCCCTGTTCTCCCTCTCCCCTTCCCCGCTGAAAACCCTCCATGTGATGTCCATTTCTCTGATTCTGTTCCTGTTCTAGTTTGCTTAGTATTTGTTTTCATTTTTTTTAAGTTCAGTTGTTGATAGTTGTGAGTTTGTTGTCATTGTACTATTCATAGTTTTTGATCTTCTTCTTTTGATTCTTAGGTAAGTCCCTTTAACATTTCATATTAAGGGCTTGGTGATGATGAACTCCTTTAACTTGACCTTATCTGAGAAGTACTTCATCTGTCCATCCATTCTAAATGATAGCTTTGCTGGATAGAGTAATCTTGGATGTAGGTCCTTGCCTTTCATGACTTTGGATACTTCTTTCTAGCCCCTTCTTACCTGTAAGGTTTCTTTTGAGAAATCAGCTGATAGTCTTATGGGAACTCCTTTGTAGGTAACTGTCTCCTTTTCTCTTGCTGCTTTTAAGATTCTCTCCTTATCTTTAATCTTGGGTAACTTAATGATGACATGCTTGGTGTGTTCCTCTTTGGGTTCAACTTCTTTGGGACTCTCTGAGCTTCCTGGACTTCCTGGAAGTCTATTTCCTTGGCCAGATTGGGGAAGTTTTCCTTCATTATTTTTTCAAATAAGTTTTCCATTTCTTGCTCTTGTTCTTCTCCTTCTGGCGCCCCTATAATTCAGATATTGGAATGTTTAAAGTCCCAGAAGTTCCTAAGCCTCTCTTCATTTTTTTATAAATATTTGGGTTTTTTTTTAAGATTTTATTTATTTTTAGAGAGGGGAAGGGAGGGAGAAAGAGAGGGAGAGAAGTATCAATGTGTGGTTGCCTCTCACATGCCCCCACTGGGGACCTGGTCTGCAACCCAGGCATGTGCCCTGACTGGAATCGAACTGGCGACTCTTTGGTTCACAGCCCGCACTCAATCCACTGAGCTACGCCAGCCAGGGCTTTCTTCATTTTTTTTGAATTCTTGTTTCTTCATTCTGTTCCAGTTGGATGTGTATTTCTTCCTTTTGTTCCAAATTGTTGATTTGAGTCTCAGTTTCCTTCCTGTTACTGTTGGTTCCCTGAATATTTTGTTTTATTCCACTTTGGATAGCCTTCATTTGTTCTTTCATTTTTTTGACCAAGCTCAATCAGTTCTGTGAGCATTTTGATTACCAGGGTTTTGAGCTCTCCATCAGATAGGTTGGCTATCTCCTCATTGCTTAGCTCTCTTTCTGGAGTTGAGCTCTGTTCTTTCATTTGGGCCACATTTCTTTGTCTCGGCGCACCCGTTAAGTTGTAAGGGGGTGGGGCCTTAGATGTTCACTAGGGCGAGGCGACCCTCCTTGCTGTACTGCAGCGCTGCCTGTCGGGGCGGGGCCAGAGAGGGAACAATGCTGCTGGCTTGCTCGGCTCTAGCCCCACTTTCCAATGAACTCTTGTGTGAGATTGGAAGTTTCTCCCACTGTGACAACCCCTGCCGTAGTCCACAGTCACCTGTGAGTCTCAGTTACCCCTTCAGCCAGCCCTGCCCACGAGGTCCACCGCCTTGCCACAGGTTCTCTCTGTCACCCATCTGCCCCCACTTGCTCCTACCGGTCTGGTTGGTCTGGTTGACTGTTTCTTTACTTCCTTGGTTGTTGGAGTTCCATGCAGTCTGATTTTCTGGCACTTCTGGTTCTTTATTGTTTTTAGATTGGTTGTTATCCTCCTTTTGGTTGTGCGAGGAAGCAAAGGGTTTCTACCTACACCTCCATCTTGGCGGGAACCAGCAACTTTTTTTTTCTATTGTTTAAAAGCACAGTTTATTATATGTGTATGGGGTTTTTTTATCCAGGAGTTTTCCCAAATGGAAATATACTTTATTAAAACCAATATGTGCCTATTAAAAAACTAAAACAAATGTATGAAATAAGAAATATAAAAATTCCTATTCCACTTCCCAGAAGCAATGAACTGTTAGCAATTTGCTTTCTATCTTTTACTGTGTGTGTGTATGTGTGTGTTAACTACAAGTAAAGGGCTCACAATTAAAAACTATCTTTAATGCTGCATGGTCTACTGTTATGCATCCTGCTTCTTTGTTTAACGTAATGTAAACCTCTTTCAGTTCATTAAGGATGGATGATTTTCATTGGTGGTACTATAATTTACAGTCAAATGATATTTTACTTATTTGTTTTGGCTCTTAATCATTAATTTACGTTTATTAGGAATTTAATTTTTTGTTTGTGAATTTGCGAATTGCCTATTCATGTCCTTTCACCATTTACAAATTACAGTGGTTTTCTTTAATTTGGTATGTTTTTTTGCTTTATTAAGCATTTTAAAGCTTTCTAGTTAGAAAATTACTTACTTCAGAACTTAACTAATAAATATATTTTTTTATAGCAAAGAAGATCATTGAAACCGTGAGCTCTTCAAAGCTCTCAAATGTAGAAGTAAGTAAAGAAAATGTATCTCAACCGAAACGGGCCAAGCGGAAGTTATACACAAATGAAATTTCGTCTCCTATTGATATATCCGGCCAGGTGGTAAGCTGCTTTTTCAGTTTTCTTAAACATAAGACTGTTTGTGTTATTTTAAGTTCTAATACTCATAACAATTTGAATTTTATAATTGTTTGAATTTTTGCTCTTTAGATCAAATCTCTTAAAACATGCTTTAAATGTTATACCTCTTACATCAAATGTGTTAAATTTATAGTAATTAAATATAAATGTGGCATTCATACATACAAATTCTATACACTTACATTTATAAACTAATCAGAAGAATTTTAGTTCCATCAATAAAATGATCACTGTTTAGTAATTTGTTTGCTCCCAACACCTGTTTTCCTTGTGGTCTTTGTTACAGAGTTGTACAGACCGGGCCTGAGTGTGCCTGGTGAGAACACGGAAGGGACACGCAGGCATTTCCTACCCCTTGCCCCTAGGGCTTCCAGGTTCTGTTGAGAAGAGACTGTAGTTTGTCGCCATGACTCATTCTCCTCTCTCAGAACAGGCTGTGCTGTTACAGGGGAAGTTCTGATTTTTTTGTCATGCTTACATTTGCCTAGTGGATGAAAATGAAAATAGAAAAGTAATTAAAAGAAAAGCTTTCAGCAGGAAATGGCCAAGAAAAATCAGGAGAGAGAAGTTTTTTTTGCAGCAGTAGCTATCAGATACAAGATAGACACTTAAAAGCAAGTGGCAGAGAATTGGGGTCAATTAGGACATGCTGTTAGAAGTACTATTCATCACTTTTCTCCATCTGTCTGATGAGTACATAATTTCCTCCCTTGGCTGAAATTATTTCTTTTTTAGTTACAATATAATGCTCTTTCAACTTTGAAAGTTATATAGTTGCTGCAAAAGATCATTTCTTAAAAATTATTTAGTTACAAGTCACAAGTTTCCAAACATTTTAGTAAGTATTTCAGACTGCATATGTCCTGTATTTAGTACAGAATATAGATTATTTTAATTCTATAATTACGTAGTGTTGAAAGAATCTTTTACAAAGTCTATTACTTAGGAAGCTTTTTTTGGCAGAAGATAATATTCCTGTAGCCCAAGAGGACAAAACAATATAATGTACCTATTTCAGTTACTAAGCATATGAACATATCTTACTAATTATAAGTATGTTTTTATTTTTATGTATTAAAAAATTGTGTAATTGCTGATTTCAGATTTTGATGGACCATAAGGTGAAGGAAAGTGATCATCAAATTCTCAAACGACGACTTCGAACTAAAATAGCCAAATAATTCATTATGGAGAGTGTTTTAATGTAAATTTTATATTCATAATCATTGTAACTTACATCCCGATTTTAAAGATACTTGTATATATTATGGCATGTAATCCCTTTGTATATACATTGCTATTTTATACATAGTGTACTTTTAATTCAATAAAGAAGATACGTCAACAATCAATTGCCTACTTTTCTAAGGTTTTTTGTAATAGCTTCTTTTTAAATTGTATGTATTTTCTTATTATCTCAGTAGCATACCATCCTAGGAAAGATGGTATTATTTTTTGTTTGTTTTTCTAGACATAGATGCCATAGGTTGGTTATTCAATTTACTTATATTTAACAGTGTCTTATGAATTGTTTTTAATCTGTTAGGAAGTACAACTGATTTTGCATATCTGTTTGAATTATAGCTAAGATCCAGGGAATAAATGTGTATTGCCCAAATATGTATAGTAGTCCCCCCTTATCCACAGTTTTGGTCTCCTTGGTTTTAGTTACCAGGGTCAGCTGCAGACCAAAAATATTAAGTGGAAAGTTTCAGAAATAAACAATTCAATAAATCCTAAGTTTTAAAATTGCACACCATTCTGAATAGCATCATGAAATCTTACACTGTCCCATTCCACCCCACCTCATCCCGCCTGGATGTGACTCATCCCTTTGTCCAGCATTGTCACAGTGTGTCCTCTCCCCTCCCATTAGTCACTCAGTAGCTGTCTTGGTTATCAGATTGACCCTGGTGGTATCACTCTGCTTGTGTTCGGTAGTCCTTTTACTTAATAATGGTCCCAAAGTGCAAGAGTAATGATGCTGGCAGTTTGGATAAGCCAAAGAGAAGCTATAAAGTGCTTTTCTTTAAGGAAAAGGTGAAAGTTGCAACTCAAAAAAGGAAGAAGAAAATCGTATGCTGAGGTTGCTAAGATCTACAATAAGAATGAATCTTCTTTTAGTGAAATTATGGAGGAAGAAAAAGAAGGTGCGAGTGTTGCCGTCACACCTCAGACTGCAATTTTGCCCACAGTGTGTGGGAAGTGCATAGTTAAGATGGAAAAGGCATTACATTTGTGTGTAGAAGGAAACAGAAAATGTGCTCCGACTGACAGCAAGGAAGCACTAAGCAGTTAAAAGATTTCAGCAAGGGATCCCCTGAAACGGGTGACCACATTCACATAGCTTGTATTACAGCGTAATGTTATAATTGTTCTAGTTTATTTTTAATTGTTATTTTCTTACTGTGCCTAATTTATAAATTAAGCTCTATCGTAGGTATGACCATAGAGGAAAACACAGTGTATATTGGGTGTGGTGCTATCCCTGGTTTTAAGCATCAACTGGAGTCTTAGAACAGATTCTCTACGGACCAGGGGAGCTAATGTATATGCATAATTTAGAAAAACAATCTTGAATCTTTAACTAGAATATCTTATCTTTTATAATCTAATAGAGTTGGCTTTCTTATTCTTCCAGGAAATAGAAGATCAGAAATAGAAAGTTAAAAAAGGAGATAACTCTAGAGGTCAGAAAACATTGATAGCTAGAAATGACAATTTTAGACTTGCGGCACCTTAAGAATGTGCTCTGTTAATTTCATAGGTGAGAAAACAGACCTATAAAGTTTACTTTTTCTCGATTATATACCTAAAATAAACAGCTCTTTTAAAAAAAAGGCAAAAAGCATAGAGACCTCAAGAATTATTGCTAAATGGAGCTTTTTAACCTAAGAACACAACCTTTAAAGCCTTAAAGGCTTCATTGGACTTTAGCAGTGTTTACTTTATTGAATGATGGTCCTAATTCAGTAAGAAAAATTATATTTGTTTTCTTGTTTAGGAGATAATACCATGTTTAGGGAAAATAGCCATCAAAATAGTTAATTATGTAATCTCTTTAATCACTGAAATGTATTTATTATGCTACCTGCTTTCATTATGCTAAAAATACATACATAGTTGACCCTCATTATTCAGAGAGTCCATCCTTACAAGTTTTCTTACTTGCTAAAAGTTATTTGTAATCCCCAAATCAGTGCTCTAGGCACTTCTGTAGTCATTCTAAGACATGCACAGTGTGGCAGAAAGTTTGAGTTGCCCACCATGCATGTTCTCTGCTAAGGTCGAGCAATGTGAACATTGCCTTTTTGTTCCAGCTCTCACACTAAACAAATGTCCACATACCTGAAATAGACTGAAATCACTGCTCAACAAGGTCTGCAAGGGAGACAGTTTGCCAAATGAAAGGGCTTTAGAAACATCTTGGGCTTTCCACAGATTTATACAAAGCATTCATAAATTGAAAGTAGGGATCAAAATACCGACTGGAATAAAAACACTTAAGAAGAAGGTGCAACACAGTCTCTACAACTGTGTTTTATAATGTGTGATATGGAGTCAAACATCAGTAGATATGGAGTCAAAAGTGAGTTCATATGGAAAGAAACAGCAAAATAATTCCCATAGTAAAAAAGTGGTCATGAAAAACTGAGATGACCCAAATTGTGTATATTGCAAAAAACTTTTAAGTGACTACTAAGTGCATGTTCAAGAATTTAAAACAAATGTTATCTCAATGACTAGGGAATCTCAGCAGGGAAATGGAGGGTATAAAGAAAATTAAATGGGTGCCCTGATTGATGTGGCTCAGTGGGTTGGGTGTCATCCTGCAAACCGAAAGGCCAATGCCTGGGTTTCGGGCCAGGTCCCTGCTTGGGGGTGTGCAAGAGGCAACCAATTGATGTTTCTCTCACACATCAATGTTTTTCTTCCTCTCTTGCTCCCTTCTCTTTCTAAAAATAAATAAAATCTTAAAATCAAATGGAATTGTTACAATGGAAGAATACAATAAATGAAAACCCTGGGTAGATTTAACAGCAGGTAAGAGATGGCAGAAGAAAGTGTTAGTGAACTTGAAAATGGATCAATTCAAATCTAATCTGAAGAAGAGAGATTAAAGAAAGAATAGAGCCTCAGGGTCTTATGGAACAATATTACTTGGACTAGCACACACGTGATTGGAGATCCAGAATAAAAGTGTGATAAGACAGCAGAAGAAGTGTATTTTAAGAAATAATGGCCAAGCATCTTACAAATTTCATGAAGAAATGTTGAAGCTCTGTATATCCTAAAAGAAATCTGAAGAAAACTATACCTATGAAGATAGTCAAACTACTGAATACCAACAATAAAGAGTAAATTGGAAAGCAGAATGATCAGCAAAATCTTGAAAATCTGGAGAACAACATATTGCATACAAGCTGCTTACTGAGAGAAAATATTGCAATGTGTAAGTTAGACAAAAGAGCTACATAAGAATATATAAGAAAGAAAATTTTAATGAGAACACAACCAACCCCATAAAAATCTGGTTAAGACTTGCATAGACGCTTCACTAAAGAAGACACAGGCAGTTACCATGGGAAGGCAAATTAAAGCTACAGGTAGAGGCAAAATTATAGTGAGAGAATGTTCCGGTTTCCCTACTCTACCTATCAAATTGTGCTTCGCCTCCCAGCTGCCTGCTTCCCTGATCTTGATCTTCCTCCCATTGCTACTTTGGAGCACGATAAAACCATTCTAGCTATTTTGAACTGTTTGCAGCCATCATTGCAGTTATAATTGCTATATTTGCAGATATTATTCAAAATGGGCATTTTTCTCCCATATGTTTTGTAAAGCATAGAATCTGTCAGTATATCTACTTTGGCAAAATCCCAAACAAGTGACCAGACTGGCTAATTAGATTCTTCAAAGCCCTTATCTGAACTGTTCCTCAGAGTTTCTGTCTCACACATTCACACAAAGTTTGGGAAGTTCTCCAGTTTCCCAAAACATGGAACTTATTAAGGAAATGTAGGCTTTCCTTAGATGTTTAATGGCTGTACAGGCTAAATTTCCATAAATGGGAACTTTTATTTTGGCTTTCTGAATCTATGGGTTGAGCTACCAGCTTAATCTAATTAATAGTACACACAATGGAAATTATTTCTTTTTGGCCATAATTAGCTAAAAGTTTGGTCAGTATAGTCTTTTGGTTCTAAAACTTTTATTATTATCCCATGTGCATCAAAAACAAATCCACGTATAATAGCAAACGCCTCATGGTATGGATTTAGTATGGTTAGGAGGTTCTACATACAATTTAACTCAGATTCATAATTTCTGACCAGTTTGTACACCAATTTAGCAATATGATGAGTGATGGTTGCTAGTCCTGAGAAGCTAGAGCTAGGCCAGTGGACTAGCAAGTATGTGATTCGGGAATGCAATTTATATGCTAACACTTCGTCTCCTCCTCTGTTTCCCTCCCTTCCCCTCTATATTATCACTCCATGTGTCATTTATTTTGGGACCCTCCTAATCTTTAAATGGCCATTTTAAAACTTATTTGGCTATGAACAACCACAGATAACCATTTGCAACATCAAAAGTCATTGAGACATTCAATTATGTGAATTCTTCCTATCCATGAACACAGTATATACTTATACTTATTTGTATTAGTACTTTGTTAGTTTTTTATAATTTTCTGAGTACATGTCTTTCACAGTTTGGTTAAATTTATTCCTAGGTTTATACTACCCAAAGCGATCTATAGATTCAACACAATTCCTATCAAGATACAAATGGCATATTTCACAAAACTAGAACAAATATCTAGAAAATTTATGTGGAAACATGAAAGATCTTGCCACTGCAGTCTTGGGGAAGAACAAAGTTAGAGGAATCACTCCCTGACATCAAACTATACTACAAGACCATAGTAATCAAAACAGCATAGTACTGGCATAGAAACAGAAATACAGATCCATAGAACAGAATAGACTCCAGAAATAAACTCACATTTTATGGTCAATTAATATTCAACAAGAGGCAAGAACATATAATAGGGTAAAGACAGTCTCTTCAATAAATGGTGTTGGGAAAATTGGACAGATACATTCAAAGAAATGAATGTATCTTTTATACCATACACAAGAATAAACTCATAATGATTTAAGTACTTAAATGTCAGACTTGAAACCATAAAAATTCTAGAAGAAAACACAGGCAGTTCTTGGGCATTTCTCAGCAATATTTTTTCTGCTATATCTCCTTGGGCAGGGGACACAAAAGAGAAAATAAACAAATGGGACTACATCAAACTAAGGAGATTTTGCACAGCAAAGGAAACCATCAACAAAATGAAAAGACAGCCCACTGAATGAGAGAACATACTTGCTAATGATATATAAGGGGTTATTTTCCTAAATTTATAAAAGAACTTACACAACTCAACACCAAAAACAAAAAACAAAAACAAAAAACCCAATTAAAAAACAGACAAAGGGCCTGAATAGACATTTCTCTGAAGAGGACATACAGATACTCAATAGACACGAAAAGATGCTCAATGTCACTAATCATCAGAGAGATGCAAATTAAAGCCACAATGAGATACCATCTCACACATGTCAGAATGGCTATCATCAATATATCAACAAACAAGTGCTGGCAAGGATGCAGAGAAAAGTGAACCCTTGAGCATTTTGGTGGGAATGCAGACTGCTGCGGCCACTGTGGGAAGCAGTATGGAGTTACCTCAAAAAATAAAAAATGGAACCTCTTTATGACCCAGTGATGCCACTTCTGGGATTACGTTCAAAGAAACCTGAAACACTGATTCAGCAGAATATATGCACCTCTATGTTCATAGCAGTATTATTTACAATAGCCACGATCTGGCAGCAGCCCAAGTGCCCATCAGTTGATGAGTGGATAAAAAAGCCATGGTACATTTACATGATAGAATACTACCCGGCCATAAAAAAGAGGAGATCTTAACCTCTTTTTGACAGGATGGATGGACTTGGAGAGTATTATGCTAAGGGAAATAAGCCAGTAAGAGGAAGACAAATATCATATGATTTTACTTATATGTGAATGAATAAAATAAACTAACAAAATTGAAACAGACTCACAGATAGAACAGACTGACAGCTGTCAGAGAAGAGGGGAGTTGGGGGGCTGGGTGAAAAGGTGAAGGGATTAAGATAAAAAAATCTCAGACTGACAACAGCATGGTGATTGATTACCAGAGAAAAAAGGGGGTGGAGGAGGTAGAACAGTGTAAAGGGGGGATAAATGGCAGTGGAAGGAGATTTCACTTAGTGTTGTGAACACAGTACAATATACAGATGATGTATTAGAGAATGTATACCTGAACCCTTATAATTTTATTGACCAATGTCACCCCAATAAATTAAAAAAAAGTCATTGAGATAAAATATGCATATGGATTATTGGTCAAAATTAAAACTAATTTTTGAAATGTTTAATGGAAAACAAATGAGACTGAAGATGTTAGATAACTCATTATGTGTGAGTTTTAAGACAAGATACGTATCATTGACCCAGTAGACTAGGGGTGTGTTGTTTAGACCACAGCCATGCCCTTTGGTTGTGTATCGTCCGTGGTGGCTATTCTTGGAGTAGCGACAGTTGAACTGTTGTGACAGAGACCATGGGTTAGCAGCCTAAAATATCACCATTTGACCTGTACAAGAAAAAGTGTGTCAGCTCTTGCAGTAAACAATCCAACATAGATATGCCAGCAGAAGTGGTCTTTTTAAATAAAATTTTATACCAGTAATGCACGTATCATGATGGAAACTGAGCTGTTATTGGAAGGAATTAGTTTGAAAATGTAATGACCAGTTTGAATATATTTATCGCTATTTCAATGTCTTCTAGAATACATAAAAAATAATATATATACCTTCCATGCTACATGTATAGTAAGAGCTTTTATAATTGTTCAATATGTGCATTTGATACATTTTTCTCTTAAGATTGTCACCTGTGCTTGACAAAGTATTTTTATAATGTTTTTAAAGATTTAATTTAATTTATTTTTTAGAGAGGGGAAGGAGAGAGAAAGAGAGGGAGAGAAACATCAACGTGTGGTTGCCTCTCCTGCACCCCCTACTGGGGACCCGGCCCACAAGCCGGGCATGTGCCCTGCCTGAGAATAGGACCTTTGACCCTTTTGTTTCACAATCCAGCACTCAACCACTGAGCCACACCAGTCACGGCTTGACAAAGTATTCTAAATCGATCTAATCAGTTGAAAAAATAGAGATAGCAAGCTGAGAAAGAGATCTCAGCAAAGTTTTAAAAATTATTTTTAAACTACCTTTTTGTTTGTAAATAACTTCAAAGTTACAGAAGATTTGCAAGAATAATGATATTACATGGAACACTCATATAATCTTTACCTCAATTCCCCTCTTCTTTTTATGGCTTTATTGATATTTAATCCACAAAACAGAGAGATGTTTAAAGTGTACAAAGTGATTGTTTGATATACATATACATTGTGAAAGGATCTCCCACACTGCCTCAAGTTAACACATCACCTCACACATTTCTCCTTTTTTGTGTTTCAGAAAATTTAATAGCAAATTTCAGTGATACAATATGATGTTATTCAGTACAGTAAGTTTTAATGAGAAGATGAAGGAAAAAGCAAGAGTCCGAGTGGGCACCTAGATGCTGTAGGGCTCTGTTTGTGGATGATGTTGACACTCATGGGAAGAAGGAGTACCCAGCATCCTAAATTCTTGAGAGAATTTCATGAGAAAATGTGTATCAAAACCAGATTGAAACCACTGGGCAGTTTTGCTGAGGGACCACTGCTTGTGTTTTCTCCACAAATTCTAGCTCATTGCAGGGAGAGTCACACAGAAAGTAATTCAGATTTAGATGTAAGTCTCTTATATTCTTACCGAGTCCTTGATGATTTCCCCTCTGGCAGCTGTGAAAGGGCCTCTATTAAAGCGACAGAACTGATCTCCGCGGACAGCTCTGCCTTTGGGGCAGTCTCGGAGGAGGAATGATCGTCCAGTCTTCCTGATGGACTTAGAGCTTCTTCTAACTCAGTGGTTTTTAACCCTCACTGCACATTAAAATTACCCACAGATCTTTAAAACAAACAAGCAAGCAAGCAAACAAACAAACAAACAAACAAACGGATGCCTGGTCGTATCCCAGACCTGACTGAATTAGTCTGCAGAGAGACCTGGGCACTGGGGTTGTTTACAAGCACCGCTGGTGATTCTAAAGGGCTGTGGGTGCCAGAATCGCGGCTGACGTTGCAAAGATAAGTTTGGCCACCAGATGGAGACAAAGCACTTCTCTCTGAAAAGGCTCCGCAGACAAAACCCCAATCTCTGACTTTATGACTGCAGCAGCTCCAGTTTATGTAATGTGCCAAGCAGGGCAAACATGTGGGAAGACAGGTAGAATTATCTTTGGTACTGTTGCTTGCCAACCAAAGATATTATTGTCACCACTGGGGAAAATTCCAGGAACTAATTTAAAAAATAACATGCGACTAAAAATATACCCTGTTCACCCAATTACCTGAACTAGCATCTAGAAATATTTGCAATCCTTTTCCTAGTTCACTTTGACGAAATAGACTGTATAAAAAAGGATGGTATTATTGTTCCTGTAGAGTGGAAAATTCTGACCTAAGATCACTCCAAGAATTGTGCAAAGAGAAATCAACATGGGCATGACTAAATTATCTTAAGATATGCTCACAGGAGTTTAGGAAATATGCAGATGTAATAATGCAACTTACATTTATTCCTAACTCTGGAGCACTTGATCGGCAGTTCCCCACTTTCCTTGCTCCCGTTGCCTAGCTCTCTCACAGAAGCTCTGAAAGCTTGGCCTCTGCCCCCTTGTAGCTACAAATGGTCAGTGAGATCAGGTAAAAACTGCTGCGGAGGGCTTCCCTTCCAGGATGAAATGACAAAAAATTCTTTCTTTCCTTTTCCTCAACCGTCTTTCCTCATCTCCTTGGGGGCATGAAACTTGGAGGTGGGACAACCATTCCTGTCCACGAGATGACAAGTGCGAGGACAAAGCCAGTATAACTGAGGAAGGCAGAGAGGACAAGCAGGAAAACCTGGGTCCCTATGCGTCCCCCTAGACAGCTACTGTGCTGCCAAGGACTGCCTATGTCCTACCTAGTATTTATGGGGGTGGGGGGGAAGCTTCCTGTGATTGGCAGATACATTTATTCCTAATTCGTCCATCACTGAAAAGTTATTATATTGGCATATAGACATAAATATATATATTATATTGACCTTAGACCTTATCTTTTTTAGTTATTATTATTTTTAACCTTTCTAGTTAAATAAGCCATGTGGGCTTTAGACAAAACTAGGAATTTAGAAGCTTGACTTCCCTTTTTGGTTGCTATTTCTTTTTTTTAAAGTATATTTTATTATGTTATTACAGTTGTTCCAATCTCCCCCTTTTCCTCCCCTCTGCCTGGTAGCAATCTCCACCTTAGTTCATGTCCATGGGTCATGCATGTAAGTTCTTTGGCTTCTCCATTTCCTATACTATTCTTAACATCCTCCTGTCTATTTTGTACCTACCAATTATGCTTTTTAATCCCTGTACCTTTCCCCCCATTCTCCCCTTCTACCTTCCAGCTGATAAACCTCCAAATGATCTCCATACCTATGATTCTGTTCCTGTTCTTGTTGTTTGCTTAGCTCATTTTTTTATTTTTTAAGATTCAGTTGTTGATAGTTGTGAATTTGTTGTCATTTTAATGTTCATAGTTTTGGCCTTTTTCTTAAATAAATCCCTTTAATATTTCATGTAATGATGGCTTGGTGATGATGAGCTGCTTTAGCTTTACCTTGTCTGGGAAGCACTTTATCTGCCCTTCCATTCTAAATTATAGCTTTGCTGGATAGAGTAATCTAGTTTGTAGGCCCTTGCTTTTCATCACATTGGATACTTCTTGCCAGTCCCTTCTAGCCTGGAAAGTTTCTTTTGAGAATCAGCTGATAGTCTAATGGAAACTCTTTTGTAGGTAACTATCTGCTTTTCTCTCGTTGCTTTCAAGATTCTCTCTTTAACCTTTGGCACTTTATGATGTGTCTTGGTGTGGTCCTCTTTGGGTCCAACTTCTTTGGGACTCTGTGCTTCCTGGACTTGTATGTCTATTTCCTTCATCAAATTAGGGAAGTTTTCTTTCATTATTTTTTAAGTAAGTTTTTGATTTTTTGCTGTTCTTATTTTTCTTCTGGCACCCCTGTGATTCAAATGTGTTGGCATGTTTGGAGATATCTGAGAGTCTTCTTATACTATCCTGTTTTTTTGTATTATTGTTTCTTCTTTTTGGTGGGTTTGGTTTCTTCACTGTTGGTCCCTGTAGATCTTCCTTTATGTCACTTACTGTAGCCTTCATTTCTTCCTTTATGCTGTTGCTGTACTCAGTGAGTTCTCTGAGCATCCTGATCACCAGTGTTTTGACCTCTGCATCTGCTAGGTTGGTTATCTCCATTTCGTTTAGTTACTTTTCTGGGGTTTTGTTCTTTCATTTGGGCCATGTCTCTTTGTCTCCTCAATGGCAGCCTCCCTGTGTTTGTTTCTGTGTGTTAGGTAGAGCTGCTCTGACTCCCTGTAAAAGGCACCTGTAAATTGTGTGGGTGGAGCCTTAGGTAATCTCCAGGGTGGGGCAACCCCCTTCACTGCTTTGTGGCTCTGTGTTGGGGGAGAGCTTAGAGAGGGAACCGTGCCACTGCCTGGCTTCCTGAGGTTTGCCCAGTACTTGTCCCATTTCCAGTCACTTCACCCACTCCTGTATGTGACGGGCACCCTTCCAGCTGTTGTCCTGGTGTTGAATCCCAGAGTGGGTGCGTTTGCATGTTTTAAGGATGTGTGGGCCCTTTAAGTGAAGTTTCCTAAAAATCCAGTAGTTTCTTCATCTGCCCCAAACCCCACTGGTTTTTACAGGCAGAAGTTATGGGGATTTATCTTCCCAGCACTGAAACCCTGGGCTGTGTGGTCTGGCTTGAGGCTCAGATCACTGGCTCCCAAGGTATCCCTCCTGATTTTCATCCACCACACGTGAATGTGAGCCCAGCCATGCCAGTTCCCCCGCCACCGCAACCTCTCTGTGCCACACCACATCTCCTTATCTCTCTGCCTGGTTTCTGTGTCTCTGCCCCTCCCACCTGACTGGAAGGCCCCGGCTTTTTTAAATCCTTGGTTATCAGACTTCCATTCAGTTCAATTTTCTGACAGTTCTGGGTATTACTTGTTTTGAAGTTTAGCTGTAATTCTTTTTGTGGTTGTACGAGGAGGCGAAGTGTGTCCACCTGCGCCTCCATCTGGCCAGAGTTGCTTGTTATTTCTAAGCAGCATGTATTACGTGCCTAATTGTGAACACCAGGCAACCTGCTAGTCATTCGTGCGCTAACCACGTTTTCCAAGTCAAAATGCATAATTTGGCAAATCACATGGTTATAAGGTGACAATTTTCAACAGAGTGGTCCTCGACGAGCCAGATGCCCTGCCACCCCACCTGACACAGCCCGTGATTTCTCCCAGGGACCCCGCCAGGCCGAAGCACACAGAGCCTTCCAAGGCCCGACACACACAGAACTGAACAGAAACGATAAATCAAATAGCAACAGACAACAGTATTTATAATGACACTGGCCTGGTTTTGTCTTAAAGAAGTGGGAAAGAGTCAAATTCCTGCATTTTGTTTAAGCAGAGCAGCAATTGGATGGCCAGGACTGTCAGAATAATTTCTATTCTACATTCCAGTGAGAGGATTTTATGGAAGAGGATTTCACAGATTTCAGGGACCGTTCAAAGGATTCAGGTGAAGTGAGTTCATAACACGTGGGGAAGGATATGTCGGCATACTACGTCTCCTCGGAAAGGTCGCAAAGACCAGGTGGGCCTCCCTGGAGCACAGCACAGAAAGGTGTTTCCCGTACTCACGGGAGGGTGCTACATGCCGGCTCTGTGAGCAGCCCGGGGACAGTGGTGCTGGACCTCTGGAAGGCAAAGGCAGGAGGCAGTCAGTCCCCTGAAGTGCTGAAGGGCACTGGGGCTGCTGCGGCCGCGGCCCTCGCCTCCCTGCTGTTTGTCACAGGCTGGTAGCGCTCCCGTCTTTATCTCCAGGCCTGATCGCTCTGTTTCCGACTCATTTCCAGCTGCCTCCCAGCTATTGGTTATCACGGTCATTTCTAGCTTACCACTTCTGAAAAGGAGCTCATTAAAGTCTCTTCTTCCTGCACATTCACGCTCTCATTCTGTACTTTTTGGCAATTATGCGCCTGTTTTATTTATTCAGCTGTATTAAGGTGTAATTGACAAAGAAAATCATAAGGTGTTTGAAGCATGCAGTGTGACGGTTTGATAAACATGGACATTATGAAAGGATTCCTCCTGTCAGGTTAATTAACACGTCTATCACCTCACATGTTTAATTCGTTTGTGTGTGTGAGAACATTTAAGTTCTATTTTCTTAGCAATTTTCAATACAGTGTTATCAACTATAGTCGTTAGAGATCTATGTTTGTCTTGTAACCTCAGGTTTGTACACTTTTCCGACTTCTCCCTGTTTCTCCTACCCCCTCACCAGCAGCAACCACTTTTCTATTTTCTCTTTCTTTCTGGGAGTTCAACCGTGTATAGGTTCCATGTATCTGTGATACCAGGCAGCACCTGGTTTTTCTCTTTCTCGCTGACAACTGTTTATTGGTGCTGACTCCGTGCCTGTCACTGCGCTGGTGAGATGGGGTGTGCGAACCCAGGCGTGGTTTTCCCCGCTGCGTGTCCGGCCGGGGGGAGACGCCCTCTCCAAGCAGGCGCACACACAGCCACGCATTTCTGTCTGGGATGATAAAGAATGGACACGGGGTGCTATCTGAGGACCAATGGGGAACTTTGTGTCTAATAAGGCAGAATATTGCCCACCTGGTCACCCAACCTGGAAAAACAAATGTTACCTTTTCCTGTCCCTCCCCTACCATTGAAAGTAACTGAAGGTGTGGCCCCCTCAGGCTGCCTTTGAGATACTGATTTTAAGCTGTTCATTAAGAAACAAGACTGAGAAAGAACATTTGATCCTCCCCCTTCCTACCTAGGAGATTCAGACGAAAAGGCCTACCCGAGGAAGGAAACCTTGGCGTGTTCACCTTAGCCTCATTTGAACTCAGTATGATGAACAAGGAGGCTTCACGCCGTGGTCTGTTAGCTGGATGGCCCCTGTGTCCCATTGCTTCTGAGTTGCCTGGCAAGGATTTGCCTGCCCTGTGTGTTCCTCTCTTCCTCAAGTATCTGTAAACCGCCCGCTCTCACCTCTGAAATCTAGGATGCCCTCCCCCACTACTTTTCTCCTTTGTCCAAATTGTATTATCTACCCAATGTTGCTTCACTGTCTTAGGAGTTTTTATGCCTATGTGAACTCATCATATACATGCATTAAAATTAGTTTCTCTCTCCTATTGATCTCTGTTAAGTTGATCATTAGCCCAGCTAGAAGATCTTGGATGGTGAGAGGGAAAGTATCCCCCCCCTTTTTTTTAGCTCCCATACCGTTTGTATACAACCAACCATCGCATCGTGCCTATGTGACCTCCGAACTATTTCTCAGGCTCATGTCCTCTTTCCGTTCCTCAGTACACTAACTGAGACCGTCTTCCTCTTCTGTGTGGACCCTGTGTCAGTCTGCGAGGCCAGGATCTTCATGCTTTCCCCTGCCCTTCACTTCACCCAGCCTCCCTCTCCATGCTGCCTCCAGACAGCTTCATCCAAAACCTGTATCTGACCATGTTTCTTTCCTGCCTGAAGCTTTTCTGCTGGTTTCCACTTTATGTTATGAAATTAGCTCAGATTTTTAGCCTCATTGTCATTTTTTTATTCCCCTTGAGTGTACATTTGAGGGACCGTACTACTCACAGTCCCTTGAGCACGTCATGGCGTTTCCAGCCTGTGAGCCTTTGATTGCACTGTCTTGCCCCCGTGGTTCCACCTTACCCTCCATCTTCGTCTGACGTCCAGTGTGCTTCTGTCTCGAATGCCCCTCCTGGGTTCATGGTGGTTCATGCTTACTTACCCTCATTAGAGCACTCAGCGTACCGCATTCTATTTGCGTATTTCACATTTGCCTCCCTTTCCAGAACGTGGGCGCGCCAAAGAGGGGTGCTTCCTTCACCTGTCTCTATGTCTAGCAGTGTGCGTGGCAAAGGCAATTTGTAATGGATCTCATTATACAATGGGACCAGAAGTGAGATATATTGGTTTACCTGGGAAGAAATGTACCTTGATGCCAGATCAAAGATGCAATTTATGATTTATTGCTTGATTGTCCAACTGGCCTCAAAAGTCAACAGCGCAGATGTTATAACGTGACTCCACTACACATACATGTGTTCTCATCAACCCCAAGAGGACACACCCGCTCGATCCACTAAAGAGTGAACATGTGCAGGACATTGTTTTCAAGGTAATACCGACCAATCATGCCTTCCGCTTTCCAGGGGAAAGCCCTCATTTGACCCCACTGGGGGGTCAGAGTTGTGATTTTCTGATAGCCGTTTGACCCCAACTCTGTCTATAATAGCACATTGGGGAGGAGGGTTTATGGATTTATCATCCAAAATAGGGGTTAAAGAATAGTTTCTCGACAAAGAGGAAGCAGAACTTGCTACCCTAAAATAAGTCTTTTGGGCTACTGATTATTTTAAGCTGGTTATTTTTAAGAGACAAAGAACTCAGAAAAAAGCCTTTAACCTTCCCTCTGAACTTTTCCTTAGCTTCAGATGGAAGACAAGCCTTAACTGCACCATCTGCCTGGGGCGTCATACCCTTATGAACCTCTGTGAGTACATATGTAATGGTTTGCTCAGTTTCTCTTGTTAATCTGTCTCCTGTTAGTTTGACTATTAGCCAAGCCAGAAACATTTAGAAGGGTAGAGGGACAATTGATTTTTCCTCCCCCATAATAGCAATACACTGAAACCTAGGTACTGGAAGGGAATCAAAGTTTTGCCACCTCGAAGCTGCCTTTTTGAGATATTTATTTTAAGCTGTTTATGAAGATACAAGACTCAGAAAAAACCTTTGACACTCCCTCCTTTCCTACCCAAGAGATTCAGGCAGAAAATCTGCTTCAGGAAGGAAAGCTTAGGATGCTTGACTTTGCCTAACTTGAATAAAGTATGGTAAATAAGGAGGCTTCGGGCAGGATCTGTGAGCTAGACACCCCTGTGTCCTGTTGTTTCTGAGTCACCAGGCAAGAATCTGCCCGCCTGCCTGCTCATGTGTCCTACTCTTCCTCAACGACATGTTAACTTCTTGTTTTCACTTCTGAAATTGAAGACTCTGTTCCTCCCTTTTCTCCTTTGTTCCAAATGATACATATAGCCAATGTTGCCTTACTGTCTTTGGAATGTATATGCTGATGTGAATTCCCCGTGTGCATGTGTTATAAATTTTATTTTCTATTATTAATACGTCTGTTAATTGATTGTTAGCACAGCTCGGAGAACTTTGAGGGTGGGAGGAAAAGTGATAACTTTCTAGCCCCCACAAGCTGCAGCAACTTCTAGGGTGGAAGATTGATGGACCTTAATGCTTGGATGGCAGGACAAGCTGTATTTCAGACATACTAATACTAAATTTTGTTGTTGTTGATGTTTTAAATCTGATATTCAAATTTAATGGGTATCAGGTGGTTTATGTGGCAACTCTACATGGAAGTGGCTTGAAAAAACATACCCCAAATTAGGGCTGATTGATGTGGGGGCAATAACCAGATACTCAGAGCTCCTCCTGGAAATGCCATTTGCATTATGCCTCAGATTTTTGGGAAAGAAGCATATGGGACAACTGAAGTGGAAATGGGGACTTTCTCCAGGTTTCCTGGTAGCTGGAAGAGGATGTAGTCCTTGGAGGGAATGTTGGTCAAATATAAGTTATAAAGTAGGTGGACGAAAGCTCTACCTTACACAAAAACCAGGGAAAACTTGTGGATGTGGTGTTTTGTGGGGTTGCATAGATTAGTTCCTAACTAAACTCTAGGGTCTGATGAACAATAATATATGGCTTATGAGTATGGATTGACCAACCAGGTTTTTGTATAATATATCAGTCAATCTAGACAGAAACACCATTTTTTCCCTTAAGTGTTATAAAAAGCAGGGGCAGAATGGATGGGGTGGCTCTAAACGGATAATGACAGGTGCAGTGAAACCACCTTGGAACCCTCTGGAAACATCCAAGAGCGGAAACAGCAGAGCAGGTGGGAGGGTAGGAGAAGACTGGTTCTGGGTGAGTAGGTAGCACCAGGAGACTGTCAGTGCGATGTCCCTGCTGGAAGCGGGAACCAGCAGGCGCAGGTCCCTGCATGCGGCCCGTCTAACATTCCAGGTGCTGCTCAGAGGACGTGAGAGATCCTCGGCGCTTCCGTTGCCGAACTCTGGGTTTTCAAGAGCTTCCTCCTTCCTGCTTTGTGTTAGTTAAACTGAACATGGCAAGGATTTTCCTGCCCTGTGTGCTCCCCTCTTCCTCAACTATCAGTTAATCACCCACTTCCCCTTCTTACGTCTAAAACCTCATTCCTCCCCCACCTTCTCCTTTGTCCAAAAATGTCTTATATACCCAATGTTGCCTCACTGTCTTAGGAATTACCATGCCTATGTGAATTCCCCATGTGTATGTATTAAACTTTTATTTTCTCTTATTAATCTGTCAGTTAGTTTGATAGGTAGCCAGGCCAGAAGGATTTAAAAGGTTGGAGGAAAAGTATGAATATATTTTTTAGACCCCACATGTCACTAAAAGTCTGAGTTCCCATAAACCTCTCTGTCCTGAATGAACCAGGATAGTTATTCACCCGACTGGGAAGGAACAAGACAAATCACTGAGAACGAGACAGCCTCAGTGAACTCCGGAGCGATGTGCTGGGATCAGGTAAGGGAAGTCCGATACCCTTATGAGGGGCTGGTCCTCACTGTAACAAAGTAGAGCCCTTCCATTGTTGGGAATCCAGAATTGGAGAGGTTGCTGAGGTCACTTTGGATAACCAATAGGCAAACTGTTCATGAGGCAGAATAGAAAGAGTTAGGGAGAACTCCCGACAAGTGGAGTACAGAGGTAGGAGTGGACGTCACAGGCCAATGAGCCTCTAGGTCAGGGGTGCCCAACTCATTTCACCGGGGCCCATATCAGCCTCCAGGCTGCCTTCAAAGGGCCGAATGTAATTTTAGGATGGTATGAATGTAACTACTCCTTAGCTAGGGGCAAGGAGCTCGGCGCTGCTGTTGGGTAGAAACAAGGTGCTGGGCCAGACAAAACAAGGTGGAGGGCCTGATTCAGCCCATGGGCCTTGTGTTTGCCACCTGTGGGCTAGGTCCTCTCACCAGAGCTCCAGCCTCCACACACAATGAAAGGGAAATAGTTCATGGTAGGAAACGCCTGAACTGGTCACAGAAGGAAGTCAACAACAACAAGGACTGGCTAAAACCAGATCAATCCAAGATGGAAGGAAAATTGACCAGAGAGCGACACCAAAGCTCATTACACCATCACTGCAATGAAAACTGACACCCCACCTAAAAGGAGGGCTGTGGGGGATGAACCCCATGACACTTTTTGAATGGACCGTACTAGGCACAAGACCCTACTCCCAACCGGAAAGGCAGAGTCAGAATTGGCACCACAAAGTTCAGAAATAAGCCACCCTGGAAAACACACAGAATCCCAAGAACTGACTGATCATGCACACGAGCTCACTTGTGAGTTTCCCCGTGTCCACTCGGACATGTACTGTTGCTTCTTTGACTGTGGGGCATCCTTTCCTCTTTGTCTCTACCTGAATAAAACTTGCTTTCGCTCTCACTTGGAGTCTCACTTTGTCTTGCTCTTGAATTCTTTCCTGCGCTATTCAAGTGCCTGGAGGTCCTGGACTGTGCCGTGGCAGGGCCAGTTCACGGCACAGAAGTGGTCCAGTGGCGTTCAAATGCCTCAGAAATGCAGGAACAGAGAAAATGTACTCCTCACCCTAAACTGAAGTGTGGGCTGGACTCAGACAAAGTCCTTTTTGGGGACTGAAGGCAGAGGAAATAAAGTGGCTTTCTAGGGAACTTGTCTGAAGAGCAGGTGTCATTGAAATCACACGGAGTGTTCATTCAGCTGTTTCCTGGACCTCACCCAAAATTTAGCAAACATCATTATTAGGGGCAAAAACTGGGAATCTGTTCTTTTAATAAGCACCTTGGGAGATTCTAATGTGAAGTGATGTTTGGGGATCCTTTGCTCTGGGGCAGTGATGTTCAAACATTTTTGATCACTCATTTCTAGCAGTGAAAACATTTTTAAACATATATCCCCAAAGATGTATTTATTTATAAAGTTCTTTCCGACCCCCCCTCTATCACTTCAACTCATCTTTTAAGTCACATCTTGGGAAATGGCTAAATGGGCTTGGTTTATGTTTTTAATGTACCTTGGGTCTTTCTTTTCAGAACACACTTCAGTCTCCTGGACTTGAGTTTTATAAGGGCAAAGGACTATGTCTATTTCACTCACCTTTGTACTCGCAGCAGCACAGTGCTTGGCCCATAGTAGGTGTATGAGAAAATACTGGCTTGATTTGAATTTGGGATGACCCCTTAAAAGAGAGAGGTAACTTGTCTGTGGAATAGTGCTGGTTAATGCTAATATGGATGTCCAAACTGCTTCATGTTTCCATGGAAACACTACCAGTAGTTCCTGTAGGTACCTCCACCTGTCAGTGCCAGGTACCCAAAGAGAGTTTAAAATCCCATTTCCTGGCCTCCAGCTGTTTTTCTCTGGCAGTGGCAGAACTCCTGCAGCCGAGAAAGGACCGTACATTGAAAGGGCAGCAGGAGACATCAGTAAGAGGCTTTCAATCCAGACAAGTAAGAACAAAGGGAGTGGGACAGCTTCGTTCTACAAACCATACCTCCCCTCAGGTGGCATGACTCCGGGGGAAGCCTCCTAGTCAAGGAGGCCAGAGAACAAATCCACTTCCCTCTCTTGGGGGCCTTATTGCTGAATTCCAGTGATTGCTAACATCAATTACGCCATCGCTACTTAATAACATGTTTGAAAATAGGGATTGCTGGCTTTGGAAAAATCTCTTCAGTTCCTTTATCCACTGTTGATGGGAAAGATCAACACCAAAATGAAGACTGAAAGACAAGGAACACTTTCATGGTTACATAACTGCCTCCAGGCCTGGGGGTATAGATGCTGTGTACATTCTAGATAAATTGTGAAAAGCTGTAGCTGGGGAGAGCTTTGAGATTCTGACCTTCAATCTGCATCATCGCTGAGGGAGGTGCTATAAAATTACCCAAACGAATTTCCTTCTGTACAACCATTAGGTTCTTTTGGGCAAGTGTGTGTAGTTCTGCATGATTAGAAGCTACTGAGGGCTGGTTGCATGTTCCTACTCACAACTAGATTATGAGGAAAGCCAGTTTTAGATCAAACCTTGCCACAAATGCTCACATTTAGTAGCAAGCAGACCCCTAAATAGGCAGACCTGATCTTTGTGGTCTTCTCACCATTGTTAAAGAAAAAACTATTTGTGACACTTGTTGAAACACCAAGGCAACCTGGCTGGTGTGGCTCATGGATTGGGCGCCAGCCTTTGAACTGAAGGGTCCTTGGTTTGATTCTGGCCAGCTGGGGCACAAGCCTGGGTTGTGGGTGGGTCCCTGATTGGGGGTGTGGGAGAGGTGACCGATTGATGTTTCCCTCACACATCAATGTTTCTTTCGCTCTCCTACTTCCCATCCTCTCTCTCTGAAAATAAAGAAATAAAATCATTAGAAAAATAAAACTGCTCTAAAAAAACAGTAAGGCAGGCTTTACTCAGAACTCTTAAGGTTGGTATAGGGAGCAGTGCACTGGGGTTTTGCTGTTGGGGGTTGGGGGAGATCGGGCTCAACTCCTACACAAGGCAAAGTTGGAATTTATAGCCAACAAATAGTGTACATGTCCGTGTCGGGGCGGGGGTGGGTTTGGGGGTTGGTGGATGTAAAACTATTAAGAGGAAACATCAAGGGTAAGAGGGGGATTCTGGCTAAATTGACCTAATGGGATTCTTGCTGAAGGCAGACTAGGATGATCAGACATCACCTGGGGAATTGTGGAAATGCAGAATCTGATTCGATATCGAGACGTGGAGGATGGGGGTTTCACCTGACTTAGCGGAATTCTTGCTAAAATCGGGCCCCTGAGGATGTGCCTAAGGATGAGGCCTAGTAGAAAAAGAACTCAGAAGAGACTGATTAGAATTTGGTCAGGGAGAGAATCTTTGTCCCCATACCACTGTGAGAGGAAAATGTGGCACTATTCTGGAAGATAGATTTGGCTAACTTTATGGATGCTGACAGCAAGAATCTCATTAGGTCAATTTAGCTGTATTAGTAGTTGTTCTGTCAGGAATCAAGCTTGGGTTATATTTCGAAGGACACAGACTATTGCGCTTGCCAGATGTGTTTGCCTTATTTGTATAAGAGCAGGAAGAACCTTTATAATACGTTTAGCCAAGCCACATATTTTGAAGAGATACTAGTGAAAAACCACAGCACATCATCACTACCTGGACTAGATGCGACAGATAGCTAAGACAGACGTAGGAGCCACCTCTGAGGCATGGCTTTCTGTCGCAGTCTTTCAAACAACTAAGGACAACCTGTGGATTGGCGCTGCCTTAGGAAAATGGGCCGCACCAGGAGTGTAACTTGGACAGCAGGCAACCAATGCCAAGTATGTAATGCACATCACAGGCCCGTAGAACAGTGCTACTCGGGATAAAAAAATAAAATCTATAACTATGACCTGAATACAACCAGGCAGTCTTGGGTTTCTTTCTTGTATAGAGCACAGGTTGTGCGTAGGAATGATTTTAAGGAAACCCAAGTCAATAACAAAGAAATAATTTAAAAAACTTTACTCAGTCTAATGAGGTGGCGAAGAACATTTCTAATGTACGGTATTACAAAACTTAAAACACTTGTTCCAATCATTACCCTTCAGTATTCTTCATGGACAGAAAGCTCCAAGAAACTCTCATTTTCTCTCAATTCCTAATTCTAAATATTCTTCCAAACCCAGATCTCTCTCTCTCTCCTCTGACTGTTTTCTCTTGTAATTATTCTTCCCTTTCTTGTGGAAATCTAGGCTTTCCTGCTCTCATCAGCATTCTCCTATCTGCATAATAAAGCACAGAAGTGGGAAGTGGTGGGGACTTAGGGAAGAGTGTGCCGCCTGTTTCAGAATTTGTTAGAGAGGAGGGAGTGTGAATATCCACCCCCTTACGTGACTTCCTCAAACCCCAGGTTCACGAAGAGTAGGGTGTCTCTAGCAATGGATCATTCATTTTGGATCTCTTATTTATTTTAATCACTCCCCCATTACTATACACAATACTACTACAATTAAAAATATTTTTATATTTTAGATTTACTGTAGCAATAACATATATGCTGGTGAAATTATTACAAATTTCAACCACTAATAGAATTACTGTTTTTCTAGTGCTTAGAAATGATAACCATAACATTTATTCTCAGCTCTACCACTGCAACGTTTGAACACACAGAGAATGATAAATAGAGCTACAGGGGACCTGTAACTATACCAATAATCCCCCCTTGGAGAAGTTGGCTTTCCGCCCTCTCCTGGTGGGAGTCAGGTTATTTGGCCTGCTAATTAGTGAGACATAAGTAAGGAAAGATGGAGAACCCTTGGTCTCATGCTACTTCTTTCCTGGTCTGAGAAAAAAATATCCAGAGAAGGTATTAGGTTTTCCTAAGATAGCACCAGCTGGTTAGCTGCAGAACCAGAACCAGAACGAGAACCTGAGCTCTTTCCTGCTGTGTCCTTGTCAGATTTTGGCAGGCAGAAAATGGTTTGTTTTGACCAGGACGGAAAAACGTAATCTAAAATAAAAAAAAAAAGTAACAACAACAACAAAAAAAAGAAAAACGTAGAGATAGAAATTAATTTTTAAGCATACACAGAATTGAGCTTTGGGTAATGGGAAAATTTTGGATGAAAGGAGAGAAAAGAACAGTGCATCCTCATGTGGCATAATGTAATTTGACATCTGTTCTCTGGTTTGTTTGCTCATGGAAAGGAACTCAAGCAATCACCTAGGCTGCTGCTGTTAGTTAAGTTGCAAATAGCCGGCTGGGAATTTGCTGTGATTGAGACTTCCCGTGGCCTGCTGAGAACAGGCTGGGCAATGTCCAGAGCCTCAAGCAGAAGTGTACTTAAAAGAGAAAGCGTTGTCATAGAAAAATTGCGTTGGACAGTTAAGCAGGCAAGGAAATCCTTATTCAAGAATATTGCAGGAGGGGTCCAGCTACTGCAACATAGGAGAGAATGAACTCAACTCCACCGAAACAAGAGGCGGGAGGATTTTCAACACTGAGGTGAACTGGTGGAAAAGTACTGGAGGATCTTGGTCGATGTGATTAGACCATCTGTGTTTTGCTAACTGGCGCTTGTTGAAGTGAGGCTCCTACCCTCCCACAGAGCCTGGGAGAGAGGTGTCCTATATTTCTTGATGATCACATTTCAAAGGGCTGGCTTCCAGGTCCTAGAGGAAAGTAAAAGGGTCTGAAGGTTAGTCAAGTTGAAGTGCAGGTGAAGGCCCTCTTTGTCAGGGGATTGTGTGGACAAAAAAGGGGCCACACACTCAACCTGACAAGCTCACGAGGTGCTGCATGGTGGCCTTACAAACTCAAGAGACCTAAAGTGTCACATAGATGGTCTGAAATGGAAACTTCCTAACTAAAAGCAAGTCATAGCAGGAAGGCATGTCCTAGGCTGGTATCTTCCCTGACAAAGGACAATCTTTACCTTAATAGAAACTGTCTATTGTCTTTTTGCATCTACGGTAACTGGCCTTTGGAATGTCAGCATAATCCCCTCTTTTCAGATTCCTCAGGGCACAATCTTCCACCAAAACCTGAGACCACAGAACCCCTCACTGTTATGCTCCCTGAATTCCATCGCCACGTGCTGTAAATGTTAATTGTTAGCTACCCTGTACCCAGCAATGTAAAAGAATTATGTGCCTCATACTCTTTATCCAACCTCAGGGATTTCCCTGCCTCGCTTTTTTCGCCCACCTCCCTAATCTACCACCACTGAATTTCACTTAGCCCTCCTTATGCCTCCCCCTTTGATTGTAATGTGCAAAATAAACCGCAAAACTGCCCGTCTCTGGGGCGTTTTCTCCATTAATTTAGGATTTGCTTCCTGGCAATTGTCCTCAGTTTGGATCAAATAAACTCATAACATTTCTCTACAGGTTTGGATGTTTCTTCTCTTGACACCTGGAAGCAGGTAGATGGATGCAGGTGTGTCAACTGAGATAAGCTGGGTTCTCCTGGGAAGGGCCCCAGTTCAAAAATTTCTCTCCATAGGCAAGCTGCCAATACCTGAAGTTCCTCTGAAACGATTCATTCTTCTGATGTCGCTGTATGCTCCCAGCTCAGTCTGCTGTTAAAATGAAGCAGCGAATGACCCTAAGGAAAGGTGGAGAAAGAGCCCACAAAAGTGGCCGCCTCAGGGGAGTTAGAAGAGGAGATGGCTAAAGGGGTAAGGGGAAATGGTTTTAAAACATTTTTGAAGTGTGATCTTAAAATTTACCTTCGACTTAGAGAAATCTAGAGCGTTCTATTTTTGCACACCTGCATGTAGATCCAGTGTACATCTTCCCTCTCCAGGATGTCACTTCCTTGTATCCCCTGGCTGTGCAGAGTCAGTGGCTGCTGCAAAGCTCTTCCGAAGTTTCCTGGGCCTGTTGGTCAGTAGATTCTGGGTCACGCCACTTGTTGGGTGAAAGGAGCTCATGGTTTTTCTGAGACTTGGTGGCTGTGAGTGATCCTCTGCAAGGCAGCTGTACTGCCCATTCCTGGGGCCATTCCTTGCATTGCGCTTAATAGGATATTGTGCATTTACAGTACAATGTGAATGGTGCCCCCTAGAGTTGTATAAGGTGAAGCTTGCACCCCTGCATGTCTCCCCTTTCAAAGGCTGCTTCAGCCTCTCCCTCCTCCTCGGCAGCTGGTGTGTTTTCTACGTAGTCAAGAGCGTGTGGGAGGCACGCCTGTACTGTCCTGGCTCTCTGGGTCCTTGAGATGGGTGGTCGTTCTCCCAGGGAGACTGCCAAAAGCTGTTCTAGAGGCTAGACTAGGCAGGGTTCAAATAGAAATCTCTTTCTGGAGCATCTTGTTTTCCTCTCTCTGGGAAACTCTTTCTTACCCTTCCTGACCCAGCTCAGATGTCACCTTCTTTTCGACATTTTCACAGCTTCCCCAGGCAGAGTGAGAAAGTTAGCAGGTTTGGTTTTCTTCCTCTGGGCCTCCTTAAAGCACCCATTATCCACTGTAACAGGGAGGGTCACACTGATTAAACACATCCTCTGAATTTGGTGTCTTTCTGGGTGTTTCAAATGCATAATCTCATCTAATCATCTCTGAAATGCTCTGAGGTGATGTTATTTCTCAGGTGAGGATAAAACTTCGGGAAGGTCGATTTGGTGGAGGTCACCCAGCCAGCAAGAAATGGAGTGAGGGTTAAAACCCTAAACTAACCTGGCTAATCTCCAGATGACATGGTTGTGCTTTTCCTACTGTGCTTTGCAGACCCACTGTGCCGTCTGCATCACTCTGCTCTGTAACTGGGTATTTGCAGTCAACACCAGACCTGATCTGTGATGTCAGAGACAATGTCATATTACCCTTGAAGCTTTGAATCTCAGTGTGCTGCCTAACCAACACAGAAGGCACTCAGTAAATGCCTAAATCGTCACTAATTAGTAATTCAGCCACATTAGTAACCATAATGTGCCCCCTGGGGGGCCCATTACTCTTCATTTAGTGTGGAATGACTTTCCTGCTGCCAAATCCCATTGCCAATGCCCGGTCCTCATCCTATTTGACTCACTTAAGGGTTACATTTGAATTACAGAAGGGTTCTCTTTCCTCAATACTTGATACTAAGCTCTTCTAATGTTTGGCGTCCCTTACCTGGCACATTTTGGTTGACATGCTGGTTTCTCCATTTCTTCTCTGTCATATTCCTAGAGTGCCATACTCTGTCCGTGGCCAGCATCCGGTTTGCTCACTCACTTAGGGATCTCAGCCCACCTCATGCTTTTAAACACTATCTGTATGTGGGAAAATGTTACTTGTCAGTCCATATTTGCAGCTCTAGTCTCGCCCCTCAGTCTTGACACATACATCCAACTGCCTGGCACACATCTCCCCTCAGATGTTTGCTCGACGTCTCAGATGCAACATGTCCAAAGCTGAACTTCTGATTATCCCTCCTGCTCCCCACAATCTCTCCTCTCTCTGAGAAAAAGAAAAATGGCTCCTCCACAGATTTCTCCATTCCTGAAGTCTCCCTCAACTCCTCTCTTTTCTCATACCTCACATCCCACTCTCAGGGAATTCTGACGGCCCAGCCTTTAGAATGTATCCAGAATCTGATCACTTCCTATCACCTCACTGTTGCCAAGACTCCATTACCTCCATTACCTCTCACGGAGCCTCCTGACTGTTTTCTGTGCTTCTTCCCTTAGCCCACCTCTCACACCTCCTTAAGGTTTTCTGAATAGAGTTGCAAGAGTGATCTTTTCTCCACCGGCTTTACTGAGATATAATTTATACATACGACATTGTATAAGTTTAAGACGTACAATGTGATGATTTGACACACATGATTTATCCTAGAGAATGTTCCATGTGCGCTTGGGAAGAATGTGTATTTGGCTGCTGTAAGACAGGATGTTCTGTGTATTTCTGTTAGGTTTATTTGCTCTAAAGTATAGTTCAAGTTCAATGCTTTTTTATTGACTTTCTGTCTAGATGATCTATCTGTTGTTGGAAGTGGGGTATTGAAGTCTCCTACTATTATTATATTGTTGTCTCTATCTGCCTGCAGATCTATTAGTTTACTTGATATGTCTAGATGCTCCAATTTTGGGTGCATATATATTTATAATTGTTACATCCTCTAGATGAATAGACCCATTTATGATTATACAAAGACCTTTTTTGTCTTTTGTGATATTTTTTGACTTAAAGTCGATTTGTCTGATATAACTGCCACTCATCTCTTCTGGTTTTTATTTGCATGGAATATTTTTCACATCCCGTCACTTTGAAATTACGTATGTCTTTAAAGTTAAATGACACTCTTGTAGGCAGTATTTGTTGGGCCTTAACTTTTATCTATCCAGACATTCTATGCCTTTTGATTGGATAATTTCCTCTATCTACGTTTAGAGTAATTATTGACAGGTAAGGACTTACTAATGCCATCTTTTAATTGTTTTCTGATTGTTTTATAGTTCCCTTGTTCCTTCCCCGCCCCCTCCTCTTGCTGCCTACCTGTGTGAATTCATGGTTTTCTGTAGTAGTACTTTTGGGTTCAGTGTTCTTTATGTTTTGTTTCTGTGCTGTAGGTTTTTCCTTTGTGGTTACCATGAGATTTACGTAAAACATCTTATAGATATAACAGTCTATTGTGCCCTGATAACAACTTAATTTTGATTACAAACAAAAATTCTACCCTTTTACATTCTTGATGTCACAAATTTACCTATTTTATATCGTGTATTTATTAACAAATTGTGCATTTATGTAACAAATTATAGTCATTTTTAAATGCTTTTACCCTTTAACCTTTATACAAGAGTTAAGTGGTTAACATTCTATCATATTACAGTATGGGTATTCTGAATTTGACTGCATACTACCTTTACCAGTGTGTTGTATATTTTCACGTTTTTAATTGGCATCCTTTCATTTCAGCTTCAAAAACCCTTTTCAGCATTTCTTGTAAGGCAGATCTAGTCATGATGAACTCCCTCAGCTTTTGTTTGGGAAAGTTTTTAATTTTTTAATCTCCCTTTCATTTCTGAAGGTCAACTTTGCTGGATAGAGCATTCTAGGTTGTGGATATAAATATACACATTTTATGCTGATAACAACTTAACTTTGATTATGTACAAAAACTCTACCCTTTAACTCCCCTTTCCACATTTTGTTTTGAGGATAAAAGTGATCTTTTTAAACACAAGTTGGGTCAAGCCATTCCTCTGTTTAAAATTCACTTATGCAAATAATAAAAGCCAAAGGGCTTGTAATGGCTCACTACCAGCTCCCTGCCCTCATCCCTTACCTCCCTGACCTGTTTTCTACTAATCTTTCCATCTCTTCCCAGCCACAGTGGCCTCTTACTACATCTCCAGGCAGGCTTCTCCTGGCTGATGCTCTTTGTCTGGTTGTCTCCCTATGTCTCTTTTATGACCTAGCTTACCTTTCACCTTTTTTTTTTGTTTTCATTTGACTATCACCTTCTCAGTAAGGCTTACCTGGACTATCCTATTTATTACAGCAAACCGCCTCCTTGTCTCATCTTTAATCTCCTTACCTGTTTTTAAAAACATATTTTTTCCAGAGTACCTCCAGCTTTTTAACATATTGTACAATTCACTATGTTTATTATCTATTGTCTGTCATCATTATCCACCAGGATAATTTCCTGAGATCAGGTATCTTTATCTTTTTTATTTACTGATATACTTCAAGGGACTTGGCACACAATAAAAGCTCAATAAATACTTGTTTACTAATTGGAGGCAAGTGGACCAAAAACTGCTTAAAACGGGAGCTTTGATTTGGGTTGAGTAAGGGCTGAGAGGGAAAGGGTAAGAGGTCATTCTGGTACCTCAACCACCTTGGAGCTACAGTGAAGGCATGAGGTGGTGTCATGGACTAACTTGTGCCCCACCCCCACCCTCTCCCCCTGCCCTCTAATGGGACTGTATTTGGAGTTTGAACCTTTAAAGAGGTAATTAAGGGTAACTGAGGCTCTAAGTGTGGGGCTCTAATCCACTAGGACTGGTGTCCTCAGAAGAGGAAGAGACACCAGGGATGTGTACACAGAGAGAAAAGGCCATGTGAGGACACAGAGAGAAGGTGGCCATCTGTAAGCCAAGGAGAGAGGCCTCAGGAGAAACCAATCCTGCCAATGCCTTCACCTTGAACTTCTGGCCTCCAAAACTGTGAGAAATAAGTTTCTATTGTTTAATCCACCCAATCTGTGGTGATTTGTTATGGCAGCCCTAGCAGATGGGCGGTTTTGGCATGAGAACACTTGCTCCTATCTTGGGCGGCACCATCAGGGAAAAAAGGGAAGTGGCATGGGCAGAAAAATGGAGTTAGAAACTTACTCAGTCATGTACTAAGTTGGGTTTTTGCCTCAGTCTGTGCTCTCTTCATTCTGCAGAAGTAAAATGCATTGAGTGCTTGCCAGGTTTCCTTAATAAACCTTGCTCCCATTTCCAGTGGAGTGTTTATGCTGGGGATGGGGAAGAATGCTGGGTGGTTTGTTTTATTCATTCTGGCACTCATTCATCAAGTATGTGGTAGGTACCTACTATGTGCTAGGCTCCTGAGATATAGAGACGAATGCAGTGTGATCCCCACTCTGAAGGTTATGAACAGGAGTATCTCGTGAGTACTCCCCGATGAATCCTGAGGAGTTAACAAATGCCAAATTTAGCACAGGTGCAAAGAGTAATTTTGGTTCATGCACACTTAGAGTTTTAAGTTTGCATAGAGCTCTCCAAGGTTCCCTTTTTTATTGTTATTATATTACAGTTGTCCCAATTTTCCCCCTTTTCCCTCCTTTCCCAGTCCGCACCCCACCCCCACAGTCAATGCCCACACAATGTCCATGTCTGTGGGTCATTCATGCATGGGCTTTGACTGATCCCTTCTCCTTTTTTCCCACCACTATCCCTCTCCTCCTCCCTCTCCAAGACTTCTGTAAAATGATACACAAAGACTCCAGCAACATTCCTAGATGGGCACATCTTCATGCTGACGCCTTCCTAATTCTGAAACCTCATCTACTAAATAAATGCTCTTGATGGAGTATGGGTTTCAAACATTCTCTTCCACCACAGCAGACAATGCACACATTTGCCCGCAATGTGCACACACATAATGTGAATCTGCTGGCCATCTGTCTTGCCTGCATTTTTATGGGGACACTTAACCTTTAAGTTAAATGGTTCTTAAATGGCACAGCGAGGGGCATAATGCCATATCAGCACACTAAAATTTGCCTCTGTCTCTCCAGTGGCATTTTGTGCTTTGTGAGACCCCAAAGTACAATTTAATGGGAACTGCCTTTGTCGTAGAATAGCAACACAGTGGAAACAAAATGAGTAGGTGGAAATGCACATTTGTTTGGAAGGAAAGGGTAAACAGCGGGGCTCCTCAGGGATTGGTCTGTGTTAGTCTTATTTAAGACTTCTATAAATGATCGTGGGAAAGGGAGAAGGTTTGCACCTTGAAATCTCCAAATCTGCAGCTAATACTGAGCTATTCTGAATAAGGGAAAACCAAGGTATGCGTACCAACTGCATGGAAATCTTAGGAGGCTGTGCTAATGGTTTGGAATGTGGTCAATGAGTCGAAGTATAGACATGTGCGATGTAGTGTATTTAGGACAGAAAAGTTCAAAATATTTCAAGAGGGTGATTCTAAAATATGACACAGGAAAAAGAATCTCGTGTCATGGTAAATTCTTGCCTAATGACACAAATCCACATGGTCCTGCAGCCAAATATGTGCATTATCAGGAGGGAAAACAGGGACAATTATTATCATAAGTGTGGATTAGATTTTCTAACATGGGCTCTTGGCCATGCATTCATTTAATTTATGTGTTTAAACACCTACTGTGGCAGGGTGTTTAACACGTTGGGCACGTTGGGCAGACTGCTGGACAGGGACAGGTCTCCGAGGGAGATGGGTTGGTGAGTAGGCAGCAGGAGTGATGGGAGGAGACCAGCGAAGGCCCTTTAAGTTACCAGGAGCCTGGCAGACAGCTGGAGTGAGAAGCAGCCAAGGACCTCAGGCACTGCTGGGGACAGCTGTCCATGAGGAAACTCCTGTGATGGGGTCCTGTAAAGAGTAGCTCTCACTCTTCCGTTTATTCTAAAAAACAACTGTTGTCACTGGGAAGTGACTACTATGAGCTCTCTGTCTCCGTGCTGAATGCTTCACATACCTCGTTTTGACGGTGTTGAACTTCATCTGAGCAGCGCCAGTCGAGGAATTTGCCCACTCTTTTGTGTTCTGGGAAATGGCTGCTGTGAAGGATAAACTGTCTCTCAGAAGTCAAAGTAGAACCTGCCTCCATCTCTGCTCATGACTCCCGTAAAACTCGAGGATGATACCCTTGTTTATTCAGACTCCCGTCCTTTTGCTAATTGTGTGGTGCATTTTATCTTTCATAATGTTAAGTGATCCATTATAAACAAATATTTTTTGACCCCCTATGCTCTGTACATTTGTTCGTGGGCCCTGTGCTAGGCTCCAAGGGTGCAGTGCTAAGCAAGGCAGACACAGCTTCCTCAGGAACCTCCAGCTCTCATTCTAGGAGTGTAACAGGGGGGTCTGTCCAAATTACTGGGGAGCAGAGGTAGGACCCCAGAAGCAGTGCCATAGCCAGCATCTTCCCCAACAGGGTGGGGAGAAATGCCAAGGCAGCAGATTGAAACAGTCACAGCAGGAGGAGGCTGGCCCAGGCAACTATAAACAAACCAGGGTGCGTTGCCCCAGCAACTGATCCAGCCGCACAACCCAGCTGGGGAGGGGCTGTGGGAGGACGCTGGCTCAAGGCAACCATAAGCCGTCAGCATGTGTGGCCCCGGCAGCTGAGCGGCTTGTGACCCAGCCAGAGGGAGCTTGTACTGAGGCTGTGTGGGGCTAAAAAGGTCAAAACCCATGTGTATGGTGGAGGCGGCGAGCCACAGCCGGGGCCAGACACCCGCTTCCAGCCACGACACTTGTGCACCTGTGCGTGGCTGGGAAACTTCTGCCCACATCTGGAAAATGGAGACCGGAGGAGGGGCAAAGACAACTGTGACAAGCATGGCAGACATTGGCCCACACTGGTTGAAAAGTGGGACGCTCCCACAGCACGTGGGATTTTTTTGGGAGAGAATGTGCACAGAAGCCTCTCGTCCTTGCATTGCAACTCCGGTTGGGGAGCGCTCGTGGGAGTGCTTGTGGGACTGGCAGATGCCGGGCCCACTTGAGGCTTCAGTCTGGCATGGTTGGAAGCCCGCTCGCAGAGGCAGAGCGCTGTGCTAGGGTGTGCTTCTCCAGGCGCCAACCCTTGGGAGGCTATGACCCTGTGCAGTGCAATACGTGGGTCCTGGGCCGCTTCCATTTTCTCCCTCTGAGAGCAGCGCTGGGAGGTTGGGAGCCAAACAGGGAGGTGTGAGCTGGGAATGTTCCTTGGCCCCAGGGGTGCTAGCAGCCTGGGTCCCGGGCCCCAGAGATGGAGCTTCCCCTGCATGACCACCTCCAGTGACCTGGCAGTGCACCCCAGACCCAGGAGAGAGAAAGCCTCAGGAGGTGATGGCAACGTTAAAACCCACAAGTGGGCACCAGAGAGAGAGGGCATGAGGATGGAGACCTGTTTGTGTAGCCGGCTTGAGCTCCAAAAGAACAGATAAGCAATAATGGGGAATTTCTAGGCATGGCTTTGGACTTCATTCTCTCTGGGAACATGGGAATTTCTGTGATTTGCTGAAGAGGTTAGCTTGGAGCAGGAATGCTCTCATTCCCCCCAAATTGGGTACCCTGTTTATAAAAATCTGTTTCCCTCCCCACAAATCTTCATGTTATGCTTGTTCATGGCAAGTGGAGGGACCCCAGGCTGCCTGATTCCAGTAGGAGCATCAGATGATTAAACAAGGATTTACCATAAACTATGATGAGTGTTCAGATAGGTGGGTAAGTAAATGATTGATTGTAACATAGAAAAGGATTGAACCCAGCACTGAGCAGTGCAATATTTGCATTCTTATTAACTGTTTCTTTAACTTATATCTTAAAACACAGACACTGCTATTGTTGAGGAGAAACAGGAGTAATCATACAGAGGCCCGATGCGGTTGAGGGAGGTCTGACCATGCCTCAGTGTTGGCAGTTCTGGGGACTCCCAGAATGGATAGGCAGGGCTGGAGCATCCCCTTTGCTCCTGATGCTGGGGTGGGCTCCGCCGTTGAACAAGCAGCACACCAAACCTCAGGTCCGCTACAGTCCCCGGACACAAGTTTGCAGGTAAAGAAGATTAAGAAGGTGGCTTTCCTTATGGGATGTACAAACCTGAGTTGATCTGGATTTTTGATGTCTGGACAAGGGCAACAGGAACTTGTTAATGGTCCATTCAGGAGACAGAAAGACCTTCGAATCAAGGCCTCTTAACAACAAAGCATTAGAAATATCTCCTTTGATCCTGTTTTATTTAGTGGCTTACCATGGCAAGAGCTATTGGGACAAATCTGTCAATTTTACTTATAAATTTTTTTTTTGTGTGTGTGAAAACATCACTCAGAATTGGATTTGGTCTAGGACTGACTGACTTCCATAGTGTATAAAACTAAATGTTTCAGTATTTCTGAAGATTTTGGTACCCCAATATTTTCTAAATTCTTAAGTCACACCAGGACCTTGAAAGGATCTAGGAAACATAGGTCCTGGTTCCTGGTTGCTATAAAAATTTCATTATAATAAAAACAACGTTCATTATAATAATGACTATAAAAGTAAGCACTATGAAAGTGATCAATTATAAAAATGCAGAGAAAGTAACAAGAATGAAATAGTATTTATTAACATTCCCTTCCCAACAAGGTAGTTATTGTCACACTTATTTTATATATGGATATACTGATAAGCTTAAGGTTGAAAACCCTTGTCTGTGGCAAAACTCCAACTCTGAATCGCTCTGCTATGCTGTTTCAAATTCTTAAGGTTTCCATGTGAATTCCCCATGTCCACTACCTTTAAACATCCTGATTACTACGAAAGAGAAATTGCCTTACCTGGTATGGAAAGGACTCCTTTCAGATGAGGTAATTTGCAACCTCCTTTCTGGGAAGAAATTAACATTCCCGCTAAAACGTGTAAGCAATTTTCTGGTAAGCATTAATGAAACAAATCCTTGTTCTGGGAATCCAGTCACCTATCCACTCTGATGACTGAGACTCAACAATCTAGTGACTTTTAACAAGCTTTTTGTTTTTGTATAATCCTATAAAAATGCATTATCATCATTATCTTCGCCTTCTTAGAGGCTTTGGCCCTTGCAGCAAGATTGTAATAATCCTCATCGGTGCTTATCACTGAATGTTCTGAAGGGTTTTCATGAATACTCTAGATTCAGATCCCTGCTGTGGAATCCAGCTTTGTTATAAAACCAATGGATAACAATCTTGTCAACTGCCTACTGCTTACCAATTCCCTTCCTGCTTCTCCATCATCTCCTCTCTCCCTCAATGCTTTTTGTTCCTAATTGATCCGGACTGGAGATACTAAGATGGCTTAGTCTTACCTCTGTCAGAGCATTGTCTTGGATCATCTTTCCCCTTAAATGATTGTGAGCTGCATCTCAAATGCCAAATGCAGTTTTTCATTGACGATGTCATGGGAGCAAGGTCTCCTGAAGATAAACTTAATGGTCTAAGATCTGGCCTGGAAAGATGCGAAGAGAGATAAACTCCTAGCTAATCTATAAGGTCAGCAGTCTGATCGGATATTAATAGAGAGTTTCACCAAATCCTGAACATGAGAGAGCAGCCTCTTTTGCAGCTTAAGTGAGGTATCCTTAGGATAAATAAAAGAAGATTCTACTGCATGCAGGAGATAGTAAGCCAAGAGAAATATTATGATCTTTAAAAAGTTTGATTTATTCACAGGTAAAAGAGCCACAATACAGAACCCTGAAATGCTTGGAAAATCGGAAAACTTACATTCCAAATCCATTGTTGAAGATGCTGTTGCGCTGAATGGACCATTATCCAATCCAGAAAAGTTATCATTTCTTGTTTTTGTTTTGGCTGGAAGGCTCTGTTTTTGTCATTTTGATAAAAATTACAGAGGAAGAGGTGTATTATTTACATAGCATTGTGCTGAACTTCCCTGTGATAAAAGGACGTGGAGCAGGTTGGCCACAAAGAGGGCTCAGATAGTATTATATGCCATTCCCTAAGGTCTTCGCCATTAAGACAGTTGAAGAGTCCATAGCTTAGAGCTCAGACTTGAGAGTTTGAATCCCACCCAGCTCTGCTATGTACCAGATAGGAATTTTTCAGCAAGTCTCTTAAACTCACCCAGTTTGTCTCCTCTTATATGACATGGAAGTACCTTCTCTATTGTATTTCTGAAATCACTTGCTCCTGTTTTTTTTCCCCATCACTTCCTTTTTTCTTTAGTAATAATTTTCCTTTAGGGAGTAACCTTTTCTTAACTTTGATCCCACTAGTTCAAGTAAGACTGATCTCATATTCCAGCTCAAAAGGTTAGCAGATGACTCAGAGGAACTGCCACAGGGATTAGTTCAGTGGTGGTCATATGAGCTGATCAAGGCCAATCAGAATTAATTCTGGGACTTTTGCTGAGGTTGTTGGGTTGTATATTAGTCAGCTGGGCTACCGTAACAAAATAGCATAGACTGTTGGCTTAAACAATAGGAATTCATTTCTTACCGTTTTGGAGGCTGAGAAGTGCAAGATCAAGGTGCTGGTAGAGTCAGTTTCCGTTAAGGACTCAGCCTAGCTTGTAAGTGGCTGCCTCCTCACTGTGTCCCTACATGGTGAAGAGAGAGAGCTCTCCAGTGTCTTCCTCTCCTCTTATAAGGACACCAATCCCAACAGATCAGGGCCCCACTCTTACACCCTCACCTAACCTTAATTACCTCCTAAAGGCTTTACCTCCAAATACAGCCACATCGGGGGCTAGGACTTCAGTATATGGATTTGGGGGCAGACCTAAGTTGGTCCACAGCAGGTTGTTGTGTTGATAGAATGTAAGCATGGAGCTAATGACATTCATCTCATAAGAACACAGGGATAGCCTGAGAAAGAAGCAATTTAGAGGGAAGAAGAGCTGAGAGAAAAGCAGTGCCGTGATGACATCGTCGAGGCTGTGGGTCCGACCATGTCTTAGGCCAGCTGTGTTCCAAGGCCTCCAGATACCCAAGCTTACTCCTTTTCTTTTACTTAAAAATTTCTGAGCTGGACTTTTGCCATTTGCAACACAAAAATTCTTGACTAATAGTGAGTTATTGGGAAGATAAAATGAGATTGCACATATGAAATGCTTAACACGGCACCTGGAGGAGAGTCAGTGCTCAATAAATACTGGCTGTTATTATTATCAGTGATTGCATCCATGACAGAGTCAAATGATTTTGGAGTTCCTGAGACATCTAATGAAATATGGAACAACTTATCATCCGAAAACCGTTACGAAGGTAATTTAGAGAACTTTGAGTTTTGTGGAAACTCGTTTTTTGAAGGGCATAGGGTTCTTGAACAGATTGCTCTCAGCAAAAAAGAAACAGCCACAGCAGCACACAATTCATAAGTTTTAGACAGTGTGATTCGTCTTTCCAATGAGTTGGAGAAAAGGCCAGTGGAGATACTCTAAAATGGAGAGCTAAACTTACAGAAAGTGACTGCTTTTGGTCTTCAAATCAATTCCACAAAGTATGATGAGTAGAAGGGCAAGGAAGAAAAGTAGGAAAATATATAATGTTGCACCAAACCATTTCGCTATTTTATTTAAATAAACAAAGAACAAAACTAATGGTCTGATGTTTCGGTTTTCATACTTGGTGATATTATACCGATGGGGAAAGAAAACCACTGTAACATCAGCTCTGTCCAATTTGTAATTGACTTTTGTTAATGTTGGGGCATTTACTTTGTTTTAATGGCAGAAAATAAGTATTACTGTTTTCCTCATGGAAATATTTTCTGTCTAGATCTTTTCTTTAAGGAAACTATATTCCATTTAAAATTTTTATTTTGAACTTTACATTAAGTCTAAACCAATTTCTCTTTTCCCTCACTACAGAGAAACATTTTCAAAAAGGGTTCTGGTATTTTCATCTAGAGTATAGATAACTCTGAAGTACTTAGAGATATTAAGAAGAGTGCAGTCCTTACCAAGTGAAGAAGCCCTACTAAAATCTGTGTTTGTGCGTTAGTGTAGAACAAGAAATTTTCAAAGCAATAAAAACATATAATAATGTATAGAGGTGGAGACCCTGGAATTTAATTTTTGGAAATGACTCAGTTCCAATGCTTTCTGTCAAAATGTAGAAGGTCCAGGGCTTTAGAAGAGTCTTTGGATTTGATAACCTCAAAAATAAGAAAATAACTGCAAATCCTCAAACTTTTGCCATTTCAAGGGATAAGGAAATATAAAACATAAAAGTAAGATATCTGGAAGTACAGGGACATGTTGGTCTGTATCTTCATTTTAAAATTACTGACAAAAAGCAAAAATTTCTGTTTTGTACTAAGCACCATGTTTGCTGTGATAAGAATTTTCAGCAATGTGGTCTGGATTTATTTTTGGTGTTGACAGTAGTAAAGACAGACTATAGAAACATACATTTTGGAGCATCCTGAGTTCAGTAAAAAGCCCATGGGGAATTGAGGTCACTGACATCGAGGTCCTGACCCCTTGATGGCAGACCTGTAATGGCCTAGATGAAACATTTTTGTATGCTTCTCGAAACTTTCAGAAGTATAAAGGTATGATTTCACTTTCTATTTGGTCCATTAGTAGAAAAAGTGAAGGTTTGCTTTAAAGTCCAGAATCATGTGCTAAATTTGTTCAGAATTTGATATGTAATAATTGGATGCATCTTCACAGTTATCACTCTAGAGTATCTGATATTAAAAACCAACCAACCAACCAACAAACAAGCAAAAAAAAAAAAAAAAACAAAGGAAGAAAAAGTCTGTCAGTAATGGTGACAAGGGCAGTTCATTCATTGTCTTTCATCATTGGGCAAGGATTTCTACAGCACCTTAATATGTCACAAACATTAAGATACAGGGCATAGAATCATGTGGAAGTCAGGCGTCTACCTTACTCTAACAGAGCTTCTAGTCTAGCAGGGGAAACAGACCAAAGATACAAAGGCCTAGAGGATAGAGGAAGAGGATCTAAGTTGGTGAAATGACATTAACTGGTGGAACCTGTGACAAACAAAAAGAGGATGTGCTGATTAAAGTTCTTCAACTTTTATTAAGAAAATACTGTATGATGGGCCATGGAATGCATCTGTAGGAACTTTAGATGGATAAAGACACCAGCTGAAACCTCTACATTAAAGGAATAATTGCACAACTAATTGTGTTGGTAAGGACTAGAGAGAAGTACTCCTCACTATAATTCCTTAGGAAGTTACATTTTTTTCAAGTGGAAAAACAGAAATCTTACTGCATATATATATATATATATATATATATACATATATACACATATGTATATATATGTGTATATATATATTCCCCACAAAAAATGCTATTCTCTCATTTCATCATTTTCTCCCTCTTCTTCAGCATCCCTGATATAAAGCACATTATTACACCTTATTAAAACTTCACCCAGATATCCAGACAATGCTCCATCCATGCATTTTTCTGTGTTTGCAAACTGCATGTTCATAGCACCATTTACAGATACCAGGTAGCCTCCATAATCCATTCCCTATTCATGTTTCTCTATTACTGGCTTTCTTGTTCATCCATTGAGGGAAGGTTTGGGATTGAGGGGCAAACTCATCACGACTCTGGGTAAATGCTGCAGGCTACTCACAGCCCACCCAGCTGGTCCTCTGTGACGCAACGGCTATAGCAGGACAGAATTGCGGTGATTCAAGGCAAATCGGAAGTTACAATTTATCAGTGACTGGAAAGATTAGTAGGAGTTAGTCAGTGGAGATTGAGGAGAAAAGATTTAAGCTGATGCAATAGTAGAAGGAACAGGATATTTGAAGCTTTAATGTAGTTGCGGCCTGAGAATGAGAAAGGAAAAGAGCAAGGAGTGAGCTGAAGTTTTATGAGCCAGAAAATGTACGATTGAGTAGGTCATCTTGTAAATGTAAAACTTAATGGGAATTTGTTAAGCGATTGTAAACAGAGGAGTGACTTATTCACATGTGTGCTTTTATAGGGGTGCGCTGGTTGGCGCGAGTGGAATTGAATGTATGTGGTGGGAACAGGTGGGATGCTATAGCAGTAGTTCAGGGAGATGGATTGGGCTTGGGTTGAAGGTTGGAATGGAGAGGCATTTTATCATTGGAGATTAAGGATAGCTGTGCCAGAAAAACTCATATTACAGTAGCTGGACAGAGAGATGTTTATTTTTCTCTCACATAATTTAAGTCTGCAGATAGTTAGCCTAGAATTAGAGTGGTGGCTTCACAATCACCGAAGGCCAGTTCGCTCACGTTTTGTTTTTCAACATGTGGTTTCCGCCTCCTGGTCCAAGATGGCTGCTCTAATTCCATCCTGTTGTTTTCATTACAGTCAACGTGAATGAGGAAGGGAGGGAAAGAGTGTGTCCCCTCTGTTTAAGGACATTTCTAGAAATTACACATGACACTTGCCATTGCAGGTCATTGGACAGACCTTAGTCACATGGCCCTATGTAGTTGAAAGGAGTGGTGGAAAATAAAAGGGATATTCTAGGGACAACAGACCCAGTTGAAGACCTGGGATTTTATGACTGAGGGCAAAGGGAACAATGAACATTGGAGGTCAACCAGTATCTGCCAAAGAAGCAGATGAAGTTGATATGTTTTGGAGGTAAAATTTGCAGGATTTGATGATTAATTTACTGTAGGGGTGTGGGGGAAGAAGAAGGAAGAAATCTGATTTCCACTTTTCTGATACAGTTAATGGGATAAGTAGTAGTACCTTTTTAAAAATGAACAAATGAAAGGAGGGGCAAATTTGAGGCAAAGAACAAGAATTAATTAGTTGCTGGATCTTATCTACCCTGTGCTCGCCATTATTGGGAAGCAATTTATCAGGGTTTTTTTTTTTTTCAATTATATCCTTCCAGAGATGTTCTATGCCTATACAGGTGTGTGGATGTTTGTGTGCATGATCTGTGTGTATACACGTTCACACACATTTAATTTTATTTTTTTTTACAAAATGGTAGTGTTTAATCACATTACTATATATCTTGAATTTTTCTCTTAATATACTTTCAAATGTTTCCATATAGGAGTGAAGACTTGCCATCCTACTTTTAACTGTTATAGAATACTACATTGTATAGCTGTGCCCTAATTTGACCAGTCCCTAAGTTGTTTCTAGTTTTTTCCTATTATGAAGAATGCTGCAAAGCCTGTCCGTATATATATGACATTGCCCCATGATTGAATATAACCGTGTGATAAATTCCTTTAAGTAAAATTGTTGGGTTCAAAGGCACACACATTTAACATTTTGATTTGCCTATTTTGCTATTTGGAGGTGTTAGCAATTTATACTCCCACCAGCGAGACATCAGAGTGTCTGGTTTTCTATACTCTTGACAACTGAAATATGTTAAGCTTTCTGATCTTTGCCAAATCTGTAGCTTAGAAAATAGTCCTTGATTTGGTTTCAAGTTTTGTATTTCTTACTATGAGTGAGATTGAAAACTTCACATTTAAAAATCAGTTTTTTTCTTTTTCTAAATATATCTTCATTTTTGCTATTGGATTGTTAATTTTTCTTACAAATTTGAAGGAATTGGTACTACATTAAAGAGATTATCTGTTATGTTTTGCAAATATTAGCCTGTTTGTTTCATTTATTATATTTATTTTATCCTCACAATAAATTCCTTTCTGTAAATGAAAGTTATTTGATTGTTATTATTTTATTGACATATAGTTGACATCTAACATTAGTTTCGAATGTACATTATGATTAAATATATGTACATATTGCTAAATGATCACCACAATAAATCTAGTTAACATCCATCACCATACATATTCACAATTTTTTTCTTGTGATGAACACTTTTAAGATATCTCTTAGCAACTTTCAAATAGACAATATAGTATTATTAACTATAGGCATCATGCTGTATGTTACATCCTCAGGATTTACTTATTTTATAACTGGAAGTTTGACCCTATTGACCACATTCATCCACTTCACTCCTGTTCCTGTTCCCCTTCCTACTAATCTGTTTTTTGTTATCTAGGAGACTTAAAAAATTCTCTATATAAGAGCATACATATTTGCCTTTCTCTGTCTGATTTATTTCACTTAACACAATACTCTCAAAGTCCATGCATATTGTTGAAAGATGGCAGGATTTCCTTGTTTTTTATGGCTGAATAATATCCTATTTGATTATATTAATGGTGTCATGTTATTATGTAGGTTCAATATTGGTACCTTGTTGGTGCTTTCAATCATTTTTCTTTTCATGCATAATTAGAGAATGTGTTCATACCATGCATATTAGTTCAGTATCTACTTTTGTTCCCATTTAGTCATGGAAATCTTTCTATATCGTTCAATATTTTTTAAAAAGTGATTTTTAGTGGTTGTACCTATGATTTTGTCATTTGGAGGTATAATAATTTACTTAACCAACCCCCTTATGGTTGGGTGTTTAGGTTGTTTTCATTTTTTAAGACCGGTATAAGCTACACATCCATGGTCATTTCATTAGGCTAAAGTCCTTGAAAGAAAACTGGTAAGTCGTTGTGCAAAGTCTCTCCTATGCTTCAACGCCTCCAGCAGCTCTGCCAATCTCGGCTGCCCTGAGTCCTGGGAGCTGGGGCTTCGGGCCATGGCCTGGGAGGCGTCTGGGTGAGTCCAGTGGGTAGCAGGCACTTGGCTCCTCCGCAGCCTTGCCGATCACACGCATCACAGCCACTAAGGGCATTTACAGGTCACCAAACCGCCGTCCGGGAAGCAAGTCTTGATTTGGACCTCCATCAGAATTCATTCATATATTGCAGGAGGATTGGTCCTAATTTGGGTACTTCCCTTGCAAATTATATAATACCAACTCTTTTCTTTTTTTCCCATCTTCCCATTCTATTACTAGTGACTATGAAATGTATTAATAGGAGTTCATCTTATCTTTCAGGCTATTAAGAGTGGAGAGTGCCTTGGCTGGTGTGGCTAAGTGGGTTGTGCACTAGCCTGGGAACCAAAGGGTCACTGGTTCAATTCCCAGTCAGGGCACATGCCTGGGTTGCAGGCCAGGTCCCCAGTTGGGGGTGTGCAGGAGGCAACCACACATTGATGTTTCTCTCACTCTCTTTCTCCCTCCCTTGCTTGCTGTTAAAAAATAAATAAAAATTAAAAAAAATCTGAGCCGGTGCTTCTTATTAAAATAAATAAATAAAACGGGGGTGTGATTTAGCAAGTAAGGAACAGACATTCCTCAAACATAAAGTGACATATGGGAATTCATTGTTCTCTTTTGGGGTGAGGAGGATGAGGGTGTTTTTGGTTGTACCAGGAATAGTTGGGTCATTTTAAGAAGCAACATTTTGCTTTTGGAAGTTAAATATAGCTAAAAGAGGTGAGTAGGATGCCACTAGGAAAAGGGATGAGAAAATGCTGTTTTTTTATGGTGTCAACAGGACTAACTTGGAATTCACTTGGAAACTACATTTCCTTTACGGTCCCATGTTAGAGCTGGCCAAGAGATGCCTGTGTAAGATCAGGCAGGTGGAAGTGAAGCAGCAGCCATTGTTTCCTGTAGGTAGTTGGGTGCGGTGGGAGGCAGACACAGATGTGCTTGTGGGTCTAATTTGTTCTCGCCCTCCTGTGTCGCCAGCAGCTCTGTCTCCTCCCCCACCTGTCCGCTGACCCATGGCAATTCCCAGCTCACTGTCAGGTGCAGAGGCAACAGCCTTCCGTGCACTTGAGCTCTCCTCTGCGTCCCATTCTTACAGCTGGGTGTACTGTCTCTCTGATTTCCCTGCAAGGTCTGAGTTCCCCTCACATGACTACCTCCGGAGGGCTGGATCCTCACTCTCCGTAGCCTGGACTTTACTTCCCCATCTTCCCCTGTCATTCTATGAGGTCTAGTTCCATAAGTTATTAGACTCGACTTCCGCATCTTCTCCCATCATCATATAAGTTCCATGAGTTTTTAGACTATAAACTCTGGGAAGGTAGCCATAGTGTCTGTTTTGTTCACCACAGCACCAGTGCTTGACACCTAGAAAACAGTCAATAAATATCTGTTGAATTCGTAAAAGACCGAATACATGTACTTAGACTATACTAAGCACACAGTTCATACTAGCTCTAATGATTATTTTTCCAGTACTCAGATTCTCAAATATGAGCGTGTGGCCTGAGAGAGAAGGTGCATACACAACTTGCTTTCACTATCTAACTCTAGAAGTTTGTTAGGGATGCCCTGGCTGGTGTGGCTCAGTGGATTGAGCACTGGCTTGCAAACCAAAGGGTTGCTGGTTTGATTCCCAGTCAGGGCACATGTCTGGGTTGTGAGCCAGGTCCTCAGTAAGAGGAGCGCATGAGGAGCAACCACACATTGATGTTTCTCTCCCTCTCTTTCTCCCTGCCTACCCCTCTCTAAAAATAAATAAATAAAATATTTTAAAACAGTTTATTGGGGAAAATTATTTTTTAATACTTTGGGCAGCATGTCCATGTCAGTGATCTCCTGGGCTTCTAAACCCACACCAGTCCCTGAGAAGTCTGAATTGCCTTGAGGTGGGACGTTGGGTTGGTCTGAAATGATTTGGTTTGTACTGCACTGTTCACTGACACCTTTGCCATAGCCCTTCTTTGCTTTCCCTGGGTTTTTGTTTTCTTCATATGCTACAGTCAGCAGAATTTTCTTTCTTTACTGTTATAAACTACATGGATTTCTTTAAACACTATATTATTTTATATAGAACTAAGTTTTTGATCCATATCTAAAAAAAGAACTGTTTTCTTTGATTATGTTTTGGCTAACAGAATATTTTCCATTTTCTTTTTTTTTAAAAATCACACAGTTCAACTATCCCTGGATTAGTATACAGCACTGTGGTATGAGCACGTTAGAAAGTTGTTACGGATTTAAAAGAATCTATGAAACACATTTTGAATATTTTGGCAGTAATTTTAGGAGAATAAATTTTCAAATATTTTCAAGGCTTTTTATATACTAATAGTCCACCTAATGTGTCATTTTAGCAGGTCATAATATTTTATTAGTAAATAATAATTTCATATAATAAAACAGTATTTATTAATAAATATAGTATTTATTCTATTGCTTAGTTCATCCCTCCATGTCTTGTCATGGAGAGTTCATATTCATAACTTATTTTTTCCCATACTGAATGCACCACATTCACTGTTTCTGGCATTTCTGTTTGATTCAATCTGGAATGTTTCCTCTTTCCTCACTTTCAGTTATTCTTCTTGTTCTGAAATGTTTCTGCTCATCCCCATCATGTTAGAGTTTGCCTCTGGCCTCGCAGCCTGCTCAGTCTCTTCAACGTCCCATCAACACGTCTTTCACAGTTTCTAAGCTCTACACAATTCAGTCATTTTCGCACTTTTTAAACTTTCAAAAATTTTGTACACAAATACTTAGAAAAATAGAAAAAATTTGCAGTAAGTATATTAACACTCAGCAATGCTTATAATTGCTTTAATTTTAAACTTGTTAAGGTAACATTTGTTTTCTTTCCTGACGTCAAAGTTGGGGAAGCCTTGCAACGCCAGGCAGTGCCCTGTCCCGTCTTCACCTCCACCGACTCTCATTCCGCACGGGCGCCGACTTGCATCTCTTGTAGCTGTTTCCTTCTATTGCTTACATTCATTTTTATATAACATGTCTCCAATACCAGTTCTGAATTTTTCAGTTTATTTTTTTAAATTCCTTCCTGCTATTGAAGATGAAAAGTTGTCTCTCTTACAACTAGGAACATACCCCTCCCCCATCTGGCTGTACAGAAATACAGCATCCAGCAGAAGTACTGCCGCTTGAGTGTGGTTGGTAGGCTAATAATATGGCAGTAATGATTGATAGTTTTAATTTGAATATTTCACCTACAATGTCATATGGTGTGCTTGAGTGTGATATTGTTATGTTACAGAATTACATGCTTATGATTTTGTAATAAAAGATTTTGTAATAAAAAAGGGGTGTTATTTGTGCCGGACCCTGTATATCTTTTACTACATCAATTTTAGCATTTATCTTGACAATATATTATTTTCACGGCTGATCTTGTACATATTAAGATGGCATCTCATCTACACTTTTTTGTTTTCCCTTTATAGTGTACTGTCTTAATTTTTTCCTTTGCTTAGTTTTTCTTAGCACTAATCCATTCTGCTAAATTCTGACTGACGTCTCAATCACCTTTCCACAGGTTTAACCAAAGCTGTTCAGGTTTCCTCCCTGGAGGACCGGGCCACATTACGACTTTGCAGGTAGTAGGCAGTTTTGCCTTTGTGAACCCTTTTCTCCATAAAAAATAAATTACCAAAATTATATTTTACAGCTGCATTGGTCTAAAGATGAATACAGTCTAGGCTGGATTCGTTACTATATATTCAGCGTTACATTAAATTACTCATCCTGACTCATCCTGATTTAAAGGGGAACTAAAGAGAAAACGTCTGTCTAGGTTGCTAAAAGTGGCATGGGCTCTGGGCACCGTGCGGACGTGTCTCTGGAAGAAGCTGGCCCTTCTGGAGCACCCACCGCTCTGGGAGCCCTCCTTTCTCTTGTTCCAACAGGGACTTACCCTCCAGGCCCTGACGGCTCCTTTTACCTTCATCCCGAAAATTCCATTTTTTCCTCATCCATTGGCTCCTCGACTGTTTGAGAGCCCGTGCTCCCCCACCCCATTTTGCTGGAGCGTGTCTCTCAGAAGGTCCCTGATGCGTGGTGTCTGGGAGGTAAATGTCCACGTCAGATCAGTGTTTCCATCTACCCTCGTACCTGGCTGGTAGTGTGGCTGGATACAGAATTACAGCCTGGAAATAATTCACCTCCTAAATACATGCTCGTTGTCAACAATTAAACACATAAATATAAGCAGAAAGAAGAAAATAAGGGTAGCCTGAAAGCCACACCCTAATTAGCTACCAGCATCTGGGGAGCCCAGTGGACAAGGGGGCTGGTGGTCGCACCGCTCGGGGCGCAGGCTCGCACGTGCTCCCGAGTTTCCAGCGCAGCCTCACTGCCCACGGGGGCGGCTGGGCCTGGAGTCTAGAGCTTTGCTGAATGGACGTCTCCAGGGAGTGAGCCTCCAGTCTTCTGCCAGTGTGGGGCGGGAATACGGGCTTCCCGCCATTCTGTCTTCGGACTTCCAGGAACTCCCCGATTTCACACACCTGTTCCACGACAGGGCCCTGTCACCCCCAGGTCAGAGCTTTAGAGGGGCCTGCAGCGGGGATGAGCTGCTCACACTTCTGCCCCTGCCAGCTGAGGTTTTGGCTTTTTTGTGTTTGCTAAAAAGTTACCACTTCTACATCTGAATTCTTGCTTCTCAAATTTTGCAATTGTCTCCTTGCCACTTTTATTTATCCTTGTGGCTTGACCTTTTAATCTAATCCTTTTATTATTATTATTTTATTGGAGTTATAGGAGAGAGTGGAGGTAAACATCCATACTCATTTTTTAATGATTAGTGGGAAGAGTCTCATGAAATTCTTATATACGTTTCTGTGCACTATTGAAGTTTCGATTAGCCTCCTAGGACCCTCAGAACAATCTTTTCTGCCGTGTGTGTGTGTGTGTGTGTGTGTGTGTGTATGTGTGTGTTTATTGAGGATGAGAAGGCATTAGCGCTAGACTCAGCGGCTTAGTTGAGGCTTAATTTTATGCTATTGCTATATTTACTTCAATCACAAATTTAATCGTCTTTACTCATTTTCCCCACATACATTATAAATAGCTTAAATTGTAAAATCTATTCTTTCTGCCCTGGCTGGTGTGGCTCAGTGGACTGAGCTCTGGCCTGTGGACCAAAAGGTCACTGGTTCGATTCCCAGTCAGGGCACATGCCTGGGTTGTGGGTCAGGTCCCCAGTTGGGGGCGTGTGAGAGGTGACCAATTGATGTTTCTCTCTTTCTCCCTCTAGCCCTCTCTAAAAATAAATAAATAAAATATTTAAAATCTATTCTCTCTTTCACATACTGACATTATATCTATGTCAAAACAAGTTCCTTTTAAGGAATGAACAGAACCTGTCTTGCTTGGAACTTAAAAATAATTTTTCAAAATACAGCAGGACCTTTTTCTTCTTTTTGTTAAATGTGCTTGTGGCCCAATTTCACATGTTTAAAACTATGGGAAATTTTAAAATATAAAATTTGTCATAGCTCTAGATATGAGGGTTAAAATAAATCTGTCATCATTTCAGTTTTTATTACCTCATTTACTTACAGTACTAAAAATTCTCTCATATAAATCCATTTATGTCTATAGTCCAAACTAATAGAATTAACACATGTTAAGTGCCAAAAATACTTAATACATGTATTTTTTATTCTAGAAAATCTTGGGTACAAGTGACAGAAACTCATCTCAAACTGACACCCAAAAAGTAATTTATTTTTTTGAATATTCGGGAATTCCAAGAGTTTATTCAGCTCTAGTGACAGCTGGATCAAGATGGGTATTAAAAGATATCGTCAGGGTTCTAGTGTTCTCTCTCTCTTTCTATGTAGATATAAACAGATTATATCTCTATATATGGATACTCATATTTGTATATCTGTAAGGTCTGTTGGGGAAAAAGTCCAGACCTTGTTAATATAATGAGAACAGTTTGCATGACATCGATGTAACCTGGCAGCCAAGGAAAGTGGACTGGAAATCACATGCATGAACAATGATGACTTCACTATGCTAGTCAGTAGGGAAAGTAGATGCCACTGAGTGAGCATGAGTACTGTGTGGCCGCTGCATTCAAAATGACTAAGTGAGTAGAGCAACAAATCTGTATCAAATTTTGCATTCAGCTGGAACATTCCTCTGTGGAAACTATTTGGATGATTCAGAAGGCTGCAGCTATGGGCAACTGGTGATTGGCAGCTTCATCACAACAATGCGCCCACTCACGCATCACATCTGATGCAGAGATTTTGACAAAACATCAAATTACCCAGGTGACTCAGCTGCCCTACTGCCTAGATTTGGTGCCCTGCAACTTCTGGTTTTTCCCAAAACTCAAATCACCTTTGAAAATGAAGAGATTTCAGATGGTCAGTGAGATTCAGGAAAATATGATGACAATTGGGAGAACTGTGTGAGGTCCTGAGGTGCCTACTTTGAAAGGGACTGAAATGTCATTGTCCTATGTACAATGGTTCTTGTAGCTTGTATCTTCTTCAACAAATGTCTCTCTTTTTTATTTTACATGGCTGGATACCTTCTGAACAGAAACATTACTCAGCCATAAAAAGAATGGAATTATACCATTCAAGACTGCATGGATGGACCTAGAGAGTATTATGCTAAGTGAAATAAGTCAGACAAGAGAAAGACAAATACCATATGATTTCACTTAAATTTTTTTCAATTACAGTTGACATTCAATATTATTTTGTATTAGTTTCAGGTGTGCAGCCTAATGTTAGACAATCATATATGGGTACTTTATAAAATGGTCACCCTGATATTTCCAGTACCCATTTGTCACCATGCATAGCTGTTACAATATTATTGACTATATTCCCTGTGCAGTGGCAGGAGCATGGCCATGGCCGATGAAGCAGGGAGAAGACACCCTGTGGACACTCCTGGGTGCTCCCTGACATTTGGGAGTTGGAGGTGGGCTAGGGCAGGGCTGGATTCTGCTCTTGTGAGTGAAAATAGAGCTGGAGAAACAGGGTCTCTTGGCTTCTCTCTCCTGTTTCTATTATGGAGACACTGGTCTTGACTCCAGACTGGAGTGATCTGGGAAACCCTGGTGACAGTGGGGGGTATTAAACCAGTTATGTTCATTGAAAGCCTGTCATTGCTGGAGCTCATTGAAAAACAATTAGCTGATTTTAAGAAGCCAATGAAAAGACTTATAAAACTGTTGCCAGTTAGTGAAATTGATCAATAAAAATAATTTAGTTTGCATAGATGTGGATAATAAATGTAAGTTACAAAATAAATCTCCAGGATTAGAACCCATTGAGGACATCACAACCTTTTTCTAGTCCCATCGTAAACTTGAGCTCCTATGGCCAGAAGCTGCACGTACAGTCAGAAAACAGCTTCTATCTCCCCTCCACCCCTCCGCCTCCCTGTATCAGCTCCATCCCCAGCCACTGTCTGGACCAGCTCTGTGACAGGATATATGATGCTTCAGGTCTGGAGCTGCACTCAGTTCAGGGGTCTTCCTAGTTCTTTGAGTCAAGGTCCTACTCCAAGGAGCCTCCAGAAAATGTGAGTCTCTGTGGCCCTCTGCACTGCCCTCAGTCTGTCTCACGCATCTCAGACCCATCAGGAGTCTCTGGTGTCTGGGAGTGTTTCAGCAGGTCAGGCCTCCACTAACCTAGTGGCTGCTCTCTTCTTGGAGGAGAAATCCATCTGGGAATCTTGTAGATCAGGGACTCTCCCTGGGTCACCTTTAATTGAGGGGATATGTTGCACCTTTTCCATCTAGCACTGTGGTTGCTGAGTACCATGTGCATGTGCTGTGCTGGGCAGGGTTGGCAGATGTGGGGACTCCAACACACGGGCCTCCACCCTTAGGAGTATGTGGAGAGAGAGAATACACATTGAAATTACAAAAGGAAGAGAGAAGAGAAAAGAAGACCAGTGTCAGGGAATGGCTGAGCACATGGGTTCTGAAAACCATTATATTCAAATTTCTGCCGCTGTGGGGGACTTTGGGGAAGTCTCTGAATCTCTTTAAGTTTCAATGCTCTTCTCTATCTAATGGCAATCATAACAGTACTTGCCTTTGCCTTAGGTGCAAAACCACCCCTGGTCTGTGCAGGCCCCCAGAAACATTTTTGTGAGTCCCCTTGTCTATATAAACAATTTGAGTCTTTCCAAATTAGTAGCTCAGTACCATTCAGGTGGCCCAATCTCATACCGCCCTGGAAAACAAATACCGCTTTGGGCGATGGGAAGTCTTTACTCACTAGGCCACCCTTCTAGAGCTGGGGTCGGGCCAGTGGCTGTGGGGTGACCCCAGAGACGCAGGTTTTGGAACTCTTTGGCATCTGGGTGATCCTACCTTTGTGTAAAGGAACTGCCAGCCCAGCAGCAGTGAGGGGCCAGAGACTGGTGAGGGACCTAGATAAATGTGAGGAAAGTGCTTCAGAGAAACACAGGTCCTCTGAGTGGGGGGGACAAGGGCGTGGGCTCTTCGTCTGTCTGTAACTGCTCCTGGGTCATCGTGATGATGACAAAAGCTAATTCATGAACAGCATCTAGGCAATTCATGTGACAACTCGCACCTAATAATTTCTCAAAAATTGTGCTATTATTGTTCCAATTGCAATAATTGCCAGACTCCTGAGGATGGACAGCAATCCCTGGGGGGATTAACGAAAAGGAGGAGATTTAAGGAGCAAGAGGCCACTGGGGTGGGGAGCTGAGAGAAGATGCCATCCAGCACATGAGCTGAAAGATGACCTTGGAAATGCATCACCAAGTGACAGGCCTTGAAACAATAGGAGGCAGCCTTTATTAAAGAAGTGTCACTTGAGTCCAGTAGACCAAGGAGAGGAGGAGGGTTTTCAGGGGGGCTGGTTGCTAGGGGAGGGTGCAGCCTGGGGAGAGCCAAGGCCCAGAGGCTGGAAAGTTCAGGGGGTGCTCTGGGAATGGTGGGTAAATTCTACCCTTCTCCCAGTTGGCACAGAGGTTTGGTGCAAACTGTAAAATTGCAAAGAGCTGTCTTGGATTTTGATGAAGGGAGAGAAGAGCCGCTGGAGGCCAAGAGCATACCCAGAGAGAAGCCACAAGGAGGGCGGTGCTGGGTGTGTGGGGTGGGTGGCAGGCTACCTCCCAAAACAGGACTCACCGGGAGAAGTGTTTCTCCCAGCCCCTCTGGATTGTATACCCCTCTCACGGACTAATTTGAAACTGCCCTGGACTGCTGAGCCAGAGGTGGGAGGCCTGAGGCAGTGCAGTTACTCTGTAGCAAACAGCCGAGTATCAGAGTTAGTGAATCCTGAAAAGGATTTATGCCACAAATCAAATTAAAATTTAGGAAACACACACACTTTCAAAACAAGACCTTTTAATTTGTAACCTCAAATAGGCAGACGGCTCTGTTCAAGCAATTAAGCAGCTGTGAAGATGACCAGCAGCCAAACACTGTAACTACACTCATTACAGCTCAGGTTCATGAGCGTACCAGGTCAGGACAGTCTGTTAGGAAGCAGGCTCTGCACCCTCCTGGCCGCCTGCGCCCCCTACACGCGGGATGCCACAGCCTACCCTTTTCTCTGTCAAGAGAAGGCTAAGGTGGAAAAAAGGTCCTTCACTGGCTTTTGAAAGGGTGATGAGGTGACCTTTGCAAGGGCAGCTTTAACAGACCCTGGAGAGTAGAGGGCGCCCACAGGCTGCCCACTGGGGGGCGCGCTTGGCCTACTCACCAGCTCTTCCGAGCCAGGCTGAGGCGGCCTGACCACTTTCCTCCCCCACAGGCCTCACACTGTCTTTCAGAACTGACTGCTTTGTGCAGCACCATTTTCTTTTGTGTCTCTTATTTGAAAAGGAATATAAGAAAATTTGGTAAATACAGAAAACTACAAAGGAAAAAAGATTGTTCCCAGTCCCTGAGTGCTAACTCTGGAATTCCTCTGTTAGCATTTTACTGTGTCATCAGTTGATTTTTTTTTTTTTTTTACACCTAAGGTAACAGTTGGCATCAGAATTCCTGTTTGGGGTGAAATTCTCTCTCTCTCTGTCTTTCTGTATGACAAATAAATGAATACATTTTGTGCATTTAGTGTGGGAGAAGATCTGAGATGAAGTGTGGGGCTGGGTGTCCTCTTACAAAAGGGATTCAGAGGTGGGGGAGCTGGATGGTATGGGGAGGCATTTGATGCACTGTGTGAATGGGTATTTGGGGGAAGCTGTGAAGAGGTGTTAGTTTCCTGCCTAGGTCAGAACAAACAGTGTGAACATGGTGGCTGGGGATCAGGAGCTCAGGGGGCTTGCACTGAAGCCCACAGAAAGCTACAGAGACTCAGGACAGGCCTTTGGACCTCCCTGGGCTGTGGTGGAGTGAGGGGTGAGTCAGCTATACCAAAAGATGTGGGGAAGGGAAGCGACCAGCTAGGTTATCAGTGTTGAGCTAGAAATTTATCATTGGGATCAAATTTGTAGTGTAAGCAACTGACGATTAACTTTTTTGATTGTAATGTAAGTGTCTGACATTAAGCTTTTGATTGTAGAGACATTTAATTCAAAGATATCTATCTCTAATAAACACATTGCCAGCCACACAGTTAGATTAAAAGTCAGGTCATCCCGGCCATGAAGTCCCCCCTGTTTAGAGAGCTCCGCTTGACCTAGATAACCAATCATTTGACTGCTTGCTTCTTCCCCTTTACCCCAATGGGTGCATTATCTTTGTCTGTCTGTCTGTCTCTTTCTCTCTGTCTCTCTTTCTCTCTCTCTCTGGGACTTCACTGTGTGGCCATGGGTGTGCTATGTACTCTCTAGGATTTGTGAATAATAAACCTTTATTTTTTAAAAGTTCCCTGATTGCTATCACTGAGGGTGTCTTACAATCATCATGAAAACCACAAGGGCTGGTCCAGCTGTGACGTTGGCTCTGATGGGGAAATGTCCGTGGGACTTGCCACAAGTGCTACAGGTTTAGGTCAGTGCTCCCAGGCATTTCTAGCTGATAGCACCACTATCGATAGGATGAAACCGACCCCAAACAATATTGTTATTATATTTTTTGTTTTGTTGTAATTTTTTACTTTATATGCTTATATATATATTTCATCTGTCCATTAAATATATACATATTTAATGCCCCAAATTAAATTAAAATTTGGGAAACACACACATCGGAACAAGTTCGTTTTTTTTAAAGATTTTATTTATTTGACCTGGCTGGCATGGCTCAGTGGATTGAGTGTCGGGCCTGTGAACCAAAGGTTTGCTAGTTCGATTCCCAGTCAGGGCACATGCCTGGGTTATGGGCCAGGTCCCCAGTCAGGGGCACACAAGAGGCAACCACACATTGATGTTTCTCTCCCTGTCTTTCTCCTTCCCTTTCCCTCTCTCCAGAAATAAATATAATAAATAAATAAATAAATAAAACACATAAAAATAAAGACTTTATTTATTTTTAGAGAGGGAAGGGAGGGAGAGAAACATCAACGTGTAGGTTGCCTCTCACATGCCCCCTACTGGGGACCTAGCCTGCAACCCAGACATGTGACCTAAACTGAGAATCGAACCAGTGACTCTTTGATTTGCAGGCCGTCACTCAATCCACTGAGCCGCGTCAGCCAGGGCTGAAACAAGACGTTTTAATTTGTAACCCCAAATGAGCAAACGGCTCTGTTCAAGCAATTAAGCAGCTGTGAAGATGACCGGCAGCCAAACACTGTAACCACACTCATTACAGCTCAGGTTCATGAGCGTACCAGGTCAGGACAGTCTGTCAGGAAGCAGGCTCTGCACCCTCCTGGCTGCCAGCACCCCCTACACACAGGATGCCACAGACACACATATGTATATATGCTGTATTGATGTTGTATAGATACATATGTGTGTAAATATAAATGTGAGCCATAAAATGTTTTAAATCTGCAATACTCCATCACTTAGATGGAATGCTGATGACTAACTTTGGATGTTGAGGGTGCTTCGGTGGCTTTGTCTGTGAAAGACCGGTCGGTTTGGTTTTGAGTTCAGGCCCTGAACATTCACTTCTGACACATCTTCCAAAGCTGTGGTCTTCCTGCTCCAAAAGACCATCCAGGGGTGCCAGACACCGTGACGACAATTCCCACACAGCCCTGGGATATTTTGGTGGCATGTTTCCATTCCATTTCTCCCAGTGCGCTGGGGACTCCCTGAACTCGGGAGACCTCATGTTTCATCTTTGCTGCACTGTACAGGTTCAGTATATGTTTTAATAAACACGAGATTTTGAGTCAATGGGCAGCCACACATGAAGTAAGTAAGTGTTGGGGCTCTTCCTCCCCCTCTCCCCACCTCCCTCAGGCTTCTCCCATTCCGGTGAAGCAGCCCCCTAAGCTGACAGGTAAATCTGCTCCCACACTGCTTGGAGGAGCCCCGACGGAGGCAGCAGTCATGACTCCTGCCTCCAGGTAACTGGACTTACATAGATTGTTTTCCTGTATGACATCCACGGGGTTTTTCCCGAAGTGTTTTGTATTGGCCATTGTTCTGTTTGCTGAAGCAGAAAGTGAGTGTGGGGAGGCGTGGAAGTGACGGGGGAAGGAGGGGACAAGCTGAGTTTTCCATTAGTGTTCCTTGATATACTTTATTATTTTGATTTTAGATAGACACTTTAAAGATATCAATTCAATAGTGAAAGAACTTAAATATCTCTAGGGGAAGAATGTGAGGAGAAAACCTGCGGTTTGCTATTTGAAGAATTGAGCTATTAACTAAAAAATAGCCTTCATTTTATTGGCAGCTGAGAAGAGCTACCTTCTAGAACTATTGCATCTTTGTTTGGGAAATAAGTATTTCCTGTTGTGTTTTTTTTTTTTTGCTAGTAGCTTCTCTTAAGCAAAAAGTAACTCCTGGTGTCTGTGTGAAGCAGGTCTCTGTCAGTGGCAAGTAGAGTAAATGGAGTGGCCATTGGCAACATGATTCCTTTTTCTCTCCTACACCACTTGCTGAAGGTAAAGCAATACCTACATATATTAAGCTCAGAGAAAAGGAAAACTGTAGGTGTTTTTCTGATATCTTATTCAACAGAAGTTGGCCTTTTCCAACTTTTTCTCTCTCTTTCACATTCTTATTTCTTAAACAGAATTTCAATGAGTTAAGATAGTTAAGACCAAATCAAGTACATGACTATTATACTCTCCATAACATAAAAATAGAAACTAATATTAAGAGCAGAGAAATAAATAATGTGTTCAATGAAACACATGCTTTTCAGAGTGCATGGATCTCAGAATCCAGAATCTGAAAGCACTAGAGTGCCCATAGAGGTGATGTCTAAATACCTGCGAACCTACGCCAGGACACCTTTTAGTGACCATGGTAGACATCACTGATGGATAAGAGCGTTTTTCATACTGTGCAGAGACATGGCCTCACAATCCTTCTCAGCAGACCATTCCGGTCCTTCTCTATCAATTCATGGGAGTTGGTACTCAAGATGAAAGTTCTTGCCCAGTGTGATGTGTGACTTAGACATATTGTTACTGTACAGGAAGTGGGTGTGCTGCCCACCCCCAAACCCATACGCAAATTCTGGAGGTAGAGGTTTGGTGAAGAAGGAAAGGGGTCTTTATTCAAAAGCTAGACAATTTGGAAGAATGGCAGGTTTCTGCCTCAGAGCCCATCCCCTCCAGAACACCCAGAGGAAAATCCTGCTACCTTCTGCCAGACCAGTCCAATGCTTCGCGTGGAGAATGCTTTCTCCCGTTTAAAAATACTGGCCTTTGGGAACTGCAGGGGGCTGCAGCATCACCATCCAGGTGGCTTAGCTTGTTCCTGACTGCAGTCTGATTTCAGGGCGCTCCTTGGAGCCTGTGCATGCGCCCCTGTGGCCACGCCACCTACTGGTGCTTCTCACGTGCAGGAGCTGAGGGCCACTGCTAACCACTGTAGCGGGCCACGTGTGGACTCTGTTCTGCATGCCTTGGGGCCTGAGGCCCGCCTCCTGGCCACACAGCTTCCAGGGCCCAGGCTGCAAATGCTCCAGTTCGTATTTTCATGCCATGGATCCAAGAGGAAGAGTGCAGGTTTCTCCCTTCATCCGTTTAAATCTCCAGACCCAAACTTCCATGTGCTGGAAAAGGGTCCCGCACCTCCTGCCAATCCCATCCTTTTCCCAGACTAGACTGGCTGGTGTTACCCCAGTGCAGCACCTCCCACTTCCATCCTGCACAGGAACGGAGGAGGAAGGTTTTTCCCTTATCCAAACATTTCTGTAGCCTCCCACAGGCTCCGGGCAGGGCCTCTTCCTGCCACTTCTCTGACTGATATTAGGGAAATCTGTCTCTACTCACCTCACTAGCAGCTCAGCTTCACCCCCCAAGCCTAGGGCATTTCCTACGACCCCTCCCTCACTGGGGACACCACACCAGTATCAATACTCTATGAAGCCAGTTTCTCTTATATTGCCTTGTATAGGTGATTCAGGGCTTCCTACACCTGCTTCCAACAATTAAACGTACCATGAAGTTCAGCCAAATGGAATCCTCGCTGGTTCACAAATAAAGCTTTCATTGTTCTTGTACTGCAATGTAAGTCTTTGGAAGTGTCCAGCATTGTTAACATCCCAGAAACCTAGCATTTTTCAATGAGCATCCAAGAGCTGCCTGTGCAGCAAAGTTTTCTAACCATTCATTCATGCCTTGTAGAACGTTATGTTATGTGATTCTTTACTTAAATCCTCAGCACTCTCTACATCTCACAGCAAACCCTTGCAGGTGTTTAATTTCCAAGACTTTTACAATTTTAAGCTGCTTTAAAATTTTCTTTTATTTTTTTTTAAAAATTACTGTGTTGTTGTTCAATTACAGTTGTCTGCATTTTCTTCTCACCCTATCCATACCCACCTCTCTCCCTTGCTTCCACCCTCCCCTTTGGTTTTGTCCATGTGTCCTTTATAGTAGTAGTTCCTGAAAACCCTTCTCCCCATAGTCCCCTCCCCTCTCCCCTCTGGCTATTGTTAGATTGTTCTTAATTTCAATGTCTCTGTTATATTTTGTTTGCTTTTTTTCGTTTGTTGATTATGTTCCAGTAAAAGGTGAGATCAAAAAGGTATTTGTCCCTCACCACTTGGCTTATTTCACTTAGCATAATGCTCCCCAGTTCCATCCATGCTGTTGCAAAGGGTATAAGCTACTACTTTCTCTCTGCTGTGTAGAATTCTGTTGTGTAAATGCACCATAGTTTTTTGATCCACTCATTTGCTGATGGGCACTTAAGTTACTTCTAGCACTTGGCTATTGTAAATTGTGCTGCTGTGAACATTGGGGTGCATAGGTTCTTTTGGATTGGTGTTTCAGGGCTCTTAGGGTATAATCCCAGCAGTGGAATTGTTGAGTCAAAAGGCAGTTCCGTTTTTAGTTTTCTGAGGAAATTCCATATTGTTTTCCACAGTGGCTGCACCAATCTGCATTCCCACCAACAGTGCACTAGGGTTCCCTTTTCTTTGCACTTCAACTCTCTAATACTTGTTTTTAATTTGTTTATGTTGGCC
>CM052542.1:128709663-128902106 GCA_028533065.1 Trachops cirrhosus
GTGTCTGTTTAAGTGTTCTGCCCCTTTTTTAATTGTTTTTTTTTTTTTTTTTTTTTTTTGTCTTCCTGCAGTGGGGTCTTGTGACTTCTTTATATATTTTGGAGATCAAACCCTTGTCTGAGGTATCATTGGCAAATATGTTTTCCCAAATAGTTGGTTCTCTTTTCATTTTAATGCTGTTTTCTTTAGCCATACAGAAGCTTTTCAGTTTGATGAGGTCCCATTTGTTTATTCTTTCCTTTATGTCCCTTGCTCTAGGGGACATGTCAGTGACGATGTTGCTGCATGGGATGTCTGAGATTTTCCTGCCAATGTTTTCCTCTAGGACTTTTATGGTGTTACAACTTATATTTAAGTCTTTTATCCACCTTGAGTTTATTTTTGGGTATGGTGTAAGTTGATGCTAGAGTTTCATTTTTTTGCATGTAGCTGTCCAGATCTCCCAACATCATTTGTTGAAGAAGCTATTTTTGCTGCATTTTATGCTTCTTCCCCCTTTGTCAAATATTAATTGACTGTAGAGACTTGGGTTTATTTCTGGGCTCTCTGTTCTGTTCCATTGGTCTACATGCCTATTTTTATGCCAGTACCAGGCTGTTTTGATTACAGTGATCTTATAATACAGTTTTATATCAGGTATTGTGATCCCTCCTGCTTTGTTCTTCTTTCTCAAAATTGTAGCAGCTATTCGGGGTTGTTTATGGTTCCATATAAATTTCTGAAATGTTTGTTCTATATCTGTGAAATATGTCATGGGTACTTTAATAGGGATTGCATTGTAAATCTTTTTGGGTAGTATGGTCATTTTGATGGTGTTAATTCTTCCAATCCATGAGCATTGTAAATCTCTTTGGGTAGTATGGTCATTTTGATGATGTTAATTCTTCCAATCCATGAGCATGGTACATGCTTCAATTTATTTGTGTCTTCCTTAATTTCTTTCTTTAGCATAGTATAGTTTTCTGAGTACAGGTCTTTTACCTCCTTGATTAGGTTTATTCCTAGGTACTTTATTTTTCTTGTTGCTATATCAAATGGGATTTTTTTCCTGATTTCTGTTTCTGATGCTTCATTGTCGGTGTACAAAAATGCCTTTGATTTCTGAGTATTGACTTAGTATCCCACTGTTTTTTCCAAATTCATTTATTAGGTTGAGTAGTTTTTTGGTGGGGTCCATAGGATTTTCTATGTACTCTGTCATGTCATCTGCAAACAATGACGGTTTTGTTTTCTCTTTTCCTATTTGGATGCCTTTTATTTCTTTTTCTTGTCTGATTGCTGTGGCTAGGACTTCCAGTACTTTGTTGAAGAAGAGTGGTGAAAGCGGGCATCCTTGTCTTGTTTCTGATTTTAGTGGGAAAGCTCTAAGTTTTTGTCCATTGAGTATGATGTTGGCTGTAGGTCTCTCATATATGGCCTTTATTATGTTGAGGAATGCTCCCTCTATTCCCACTCTGCTGAGTGTTTTTATCATAAATGGGTGCTGTACCTTATCAAATACTTTTTCTGCATCTATTGATATGATCATGTGATTTTCGTCTTTCATTTTGTTTATGTGGTATATTATGTTTATTGATTTGCGAATATTGTACCATCCTTGCATCTCTGAGATGAACCTACTTGATCATGGTGTATGATCTTTTTAACGTATTGCTGGATGCTGTTTGCCAATATTTGGTTGAGGATTTTAGCCTTTATGTTCATCAGTGATATTGACCTGAAGTTTTCTTTCTTTGTTGTGTCTTTCTCTGGTTTTGGGATTAGGATGATGCTGGCTTCATAAAAAGAGTTTGGGAGTCTTCCATCTTCTTGAATATTTTGAAACAATCTATGGAGGATGGGGGTTAGCTCTCCTTTAAATGCTTTGTAAAATTCTCATGTGAAACCTCTGGTTCAGGGCTTTTGTGCATCAGAAGTTTTTTGATTACTGTTTCAATTTCACCAGGTGTTATTGGTAAAATTTTCTTTTTGCCAACATTTTTGTGTTTCAGAATATCTGGATGAAATATAAGACTCTGCTAATCTTTCCAATGTTTGGCCAGCCCAGTGCCAAAGCACTCTGAAATTTTTTCATTTTCCTGGATTTAATTTATTGGAATTTGATCTTTTTCTCACCAGTGTAAAATCACTTATTCTTGTTTTCATTGCCCCAGTCAAATCTGTATCTTAGCAACTATTTTAGAGACACTTTTTAGTAGACTGTGTTTTTGTGCAAAGGTAGGTAACTATATCTTTCTTAGAGCATAATAAATATATAGACATCTATAGCCTAACTAGCCTGATGATCATAAATTCCATGGTAGAAAATTATTGACATCTCCATAATATTATTATTCATAATGAAATAGATGTCAGAATAAGGTGAGTCTCTCCCAAGGGAGCTCAGGTTATGGTATAATAAAAAAAATCCAACTTCATTATATGGTAGTCTCCACCTTGGAAGTCTCATGACCAAATTCTACTGCCTTGTATTACAAAGAAGTTTCTACATATGTAGAACTGTAACATTTTGAAAAGTAACTAAACACTTTTCTGTCTAAAAACATAACAACAGAATCAACAGAATCAACAACAGAATCAACAGTATCAACAACAGAATCTCTCTTTTTTAATTTTTTTATTGATTATGCTGTTACAGTTGTCCCATTTTTTTCTCCCCTTTATTCTCCTCTGCCCTGCACTCCCCCTCCCACCATCTTTCTCCCACCTTAGTTCATGTCCATGGGTCATACATATAAGGTCTTTGGCTTCTCCATTTTCCATACTGTTCTTAACCTCCCCCTGTCTATTTAGTACCTACCATTTATGCTACATATTCCCTGTACCTTCTTACCCATTCTTCCCCCTCCCTCTCCTTGGCTGATAACCCTCCATGTGATCTCTATTTTTGTGACTCTTTTTTTGTTCTGGTTGTTTGCTTAGTTTGTTTTTGGTTTTTTTTTTTAGGTTCAGTTGTTGATAGTTGTGAGTTTGTTGTCATTTTACTGTTTGTATTTTCAATCTTCTTCTTTTTCTTATATAAGTCCCTTTAACATTTCATATAAGGGCTTGGTGATGAGAAACTCCTTTAACTTGACATTATCTGGGAAGTACTTTCTCTGCCCTTCCATTCTAAATGGTAGCTTTGCTGGATAGAGTAATCTTGGATGTAGGTCCTTGCCTTTCATGACTTTGAATACTTCTTTCCAGTCCATTCTGTAACCTGTAAGAAAAGAAACCTGTAAGGTTTCTTTTGAGAAATCAGCTGATAGTCTTATGGACACTCATTTGTGGGTAACTCTCTCCTTTCCTCTTGATTGTTTTAAGATTCTCTCCTTATCTTTAATCTTGGGAAATCTAAGTATCATGTGCCTTGGTGTGTTCTTCCTTGGGTCCTTGGGTTCTTCTTTGGGACTCTCTGAGTTTCTTGGACTTCCTGGTAGTCTATTTCCTTTGCCAGATTGGGGAAATTCTCCTTCATTATGTTTTCAAATAAGTTTTCAATTTCTTGTTGTTCCTCTTCTCCTTCTGGCACCTCTGTGATTTGGATGTTGGAACATTAAAGTTGTCCCAGAGGTTCCTAAGCCTCTCCTCATTTTTTAAATTTTTGTTTATTCATTCTGTTCTGATTGAATGTTTACTTCTTCTTTGTGCCCAAATTGTTTTTTTGGGCCCTGGTTTCCTTCCCTTTATTGTTGGTTCCCTGTACATTTTCCTTTATTTCACTTTTCATAGCTTTCACTCATTCCTCTATTTTGTGACCACACTCAACCAATTCTGTGAGCATCCCGATTACCAGTGTTTTGAACTCTGCATCTGATAGGTTGGCTATCTCTTCATTGCTTAGTTGTATTTTTTCTGGAGCTTTGATCTATTCTTTCATTTGAGCCACATTTTTTTTTTGTCTCAGCACACCTGTTATGTAGTAAGGGGTGGAGCCTTAGGTATTCACCAGGATGGGCAACCCACTTTGCTGTGTTGTGGTACTGTATGTGGGGGAGGGGCCCGAGAGGGAACAATGCTGTTTGACAGGTCTTGGCTGGGCTTTCAGTCACTTACTCTGCTACCCACAATCAAATTGGGCTCTTCTTGTGATGATTCCTGGGTTGGTGGGTTTATATATGTTCTAGGACCCTGTGGGTCTGTGTCTCCAATGAACTCTCCTGTGAGTCTGGGAGTTTCTCCTGCTGCCTCCACCCCTGCAGATTTTTTCAGTCAGCAGTTTTGAGGCTTTATTTCCCCATGCTGGAACTCTGGGTTGTATAGTCTGTCTCACACCCCATTTGTTCCTCCTGGTTTATCCACATGCAAATGTGGGACCGCCCGCTCTGCCAGTTGCCGCCTCACCCCATCCACCAGCCACGGCTTGCCCTCCCCAGTCCTCCAGCCACTGCCTTGCCAGGAGTCCTCTCCACCCTGGTTGCCTGTCGCTGCCCCTCCTACAGGTCGGGATGAATGTTTTTTCTTTAACTCCTTGGTTGTTGGACTTCCATACAGTTCGATTTTCTGGCAGTTCTGGTTATTTTTTTTATTTTAAATTTATTGTTGTCTTTCTTTTGGTTGTGTGAGGAGACAAAGTGTATCTACCTATGCCTCCATCTTGGCCGGAAGTTGTAATCTCTCTTGTTACATGTGTCATGTAAACACAGACTTCCTTAAATGGATACATCTGATTATTCTCATTAGTTCAACCACAGTTCCTGTCATTTCTTCCTTAGGTTAAATGCAAAACTCTCCCTCTTCAGCCTGTCAGCTTCCCGTTTTTCTGTCTTCAATGGAAGTGGCTTTAGCTAACTACCATTGTTTATATGATATTCTTTCATTGCTTCAAAATTTATAGTCAACTTCTGTCCTTGTAGTTGAAATAATTGTTATTCTTTTAACCTTTCCTCAGAAATTCTGCTTAATCACACCTTTTTTATTGTTCTCCTCTGATTTCCTGTGAGTTTACTAGATTTTGTTCAATCCTGAATTGAACAGAGTAGTTTAATAAAGGTTGTTTTCCATAGTTCCAAGGCAGGTCACTTGGTGATGCCCTGACAAGGGACTGACAGGTGAGAAAGCACTTTGTGCACTCTGAAGTAGCACCCAAATGGCAGAGATGATTATTGCTTGATTGCACCTCTTGAGCAGAGGCCCTCACTTCAATTGTTCAGTCAGTCATTCATTTATTCAGCAATAACCTTCTTAGCAAATGCCAAGTGCTGGACTAATGTTAGAAGCTGTGTTATGTTCATCTCAAGAGTCTTTAGGTCTGAACCCTATGTGACAACTTTACTTGCTATTTCTGATTTTAATCTCTAATAAGTGGTGTGAACAATTTTTCAGGAGTTGGGTCAGAGCAATTTTGAATGAGCTCCCTCTACCTTAATTAAAGGCAAACTTCCTCTGCCTTCAGCCATTTAGTACCAGACTTCTGGAACACAACCTATGTTCCTTCAACTCATTTCTACATGAGGGCAAGTTTGCTGTTACCTGGGCTTTACTCCTTCAGACCAAGGGCATTATCTTGATGTTCTGGTCTTCATTTCTTTTCCGTCATTTTTGTCAGCTGGTTCAAAGAGTTTTCATTAGAGTTGGACACATGTTAATTATATAAATAAAGGGTGCTATAGTTTCAGTGAAAACCCTTTATCCAATTTGCTTTAAGGATTATTGCAGTACTTTTAATGAATGCCTCTTTTATTCCATACCATGCTAGTCAATATCCACTCTCACAAGGGGCCACAGCCTGAGAGGTAGAAGCAGAGATGTCTATAAATGAAACTACAAAGCGTTTTATATGATGTAGAGTGTGGGAATCAAACAATCAGAGGTTTGCCAGGGGTCTAAGGGTAGCAAAAGTCTGGAGTTGAATCTCAAAAGATCTGAAGACATCAACTTGGTGTTCTGGTTATGACAGAGTAACAGGTATAACATTTATCCTCATGTCATAAAACTGTATACAATTATAAAAATAACATAAATCAACTGTTTACAACCACAGGGATAGATTTGGGAATAGGGAAATGCATAAGATACGCTTCCATTCACCTCAGAGTTTTGCCTGGGGGCACTTTCCAAACCTCTGCATTTAGGAAGGGAATCCACACACAGATCTTGAGTCTCAGAAGGAGCAATAGCAAGCAGAGATCAGAGTTTGGTGTCATTGGGTGAATGGAATTTGCTGTGCAGCATACCCGATAGGAGGAGGAAACTGCTTAGGAAAGGACTTCCAGAAATCTGCATAGGAATTCTCTTCAGTTTTTGGACAGATTTTAAGCTGTGCCAGTGCAAGGTGAGACTCATTGAGAACTGGCAGAAAATAACGACTAGGCTGGAGCTGACTGGAGCTCCCAGAGAGTCCATGGTGCTGGGAGATATCAGAGTTCTGAAAAGTTGGAGCAGGAGGCCTTGCAAACATTCCAGACATTTAACTGAGAACCCGGAAAGGCTATGCCTTATGGGTAGGACTACTATTGCCACAGACAAAAGGCTGTTTGTAGATACCCCTTTGCAAAGTCTCAATAAAGTAACGCTGGTCAACCAGTAATTAATTCCATGCCAAGATGAAACTCAAGACCATTTAAAGAAAGACAATAAAATGCAGACACACAATAATGTAACATCTACAACATACAGCTCATGATAAAAAGTAGTAGATGTGCAAAAAGCAGTAACATAATTAGGAAAACTATCAGCTAATGCATACAGGAACCAGAGGTGGCAGATATGTTGGAATAGCAGACAAGGACATTAAAGTGGCTATTATAAATACGTGGTCTCAAATGAAAAGGAGACCACTAAGAATAAACATATTGGAATCTCAGGACACAATTGAAAATTATAAAACCTAACCAAAATGGAAAGTCTGAATTTGAAAAAATATGCAAAGAAAAAAATACATTGGAATAACTTAGAAGTCATTGGATACTACCAAAGAATATATTGGAGAACTTCACAAGTTGTCAACAAAACTGAGCAAACTGGAACATAGAGGGGGAAAAGCACTAAAAAATGGAAAAGTCTAGGTGACCTATGAGCTGATATTGGGTTGTCTAACAGAAATGTACTTGGGAAACACACATGGAGTTTATTCATTCATCCATTGAAGGACACTTAGGTTGTTTCCATATCTTGGCTATTATGAATACTGTGGCAATGAATGTGGGGTACAAATATATTTTTGAAATAATGATTTAATTTTTTTTCTGATATATATCCAGAAGTGAAGTAGGGTCACTAGATCCTATGGTCCCTATTTTAATTTTTTGAGGAGCCTCCATATGATTTTCCATACTGGCTATACTAATTTACAACATGGAATACACATTTGATAATTTTCAATACCCATTCATGATAAAACTTCTCAGCAAAATATAAGGCAACTTCCTCAGTCTGATAAAAGGCATCTGTGAAAAGCCCACAGCTAACATCATACTTACTAATGAATGATTGGATACATTCCCTTTAGAATTGGGAACAAGGCAAGGATGTCCACTCTCACCATGTCTTTTCCATATTGTCCCAAAGGTCCTAGTCAGCCCAGTGAGGCTATACAGGAAGTATACAGAGTATAAAAGAAGTAAAACTTCCTTTATTCCCATTTGACATGATTATATGCATAGAAAAATTGAAGGACTCTAGCAAAAAGAAAAAAAAAAGAAAGAAAAGAAAAAAGCTGAACCAATAAATGAATTTAGCTAGGTCAAAGAGTATATAATCACATAATTAATTGTATTTCTATATACTATCAATGAACAACTGGGGAGTAAAATGAAAAACACAGCATTTGTAATAGCATAAAAAATACTTAAGAATAAATTTAGTGAAAGCTGTGTAAGAATTTTCCATTGAAAACTACAAAATATTACAGAGAGACTTTAAAGAAGTTTTCTCTCATTAAGGAAGAAATATATTATGTTCATGAATTATGACACAGTATTGTTAAGATGTCAATTCTCCCCAAAGTGATCTATAGATGCAATATAATCTCAATTAAAATTTCAAGAGGCTTTTCATTTTAGAAATTAACAAGCTGATTGTAAAAAGTATATGGAAATACAAAAGACCTCAAATAAGCAAATTAATCTTGAAAAGAAACATAGAAAAAAAGTTGTTCAAAACCTACTGTAAAGTATAGAATAATCAAAACAGTGTAATATTGGTATAAGAATAGGCAAATAGATAAAGGGATAGGCCAGAAATAGATCTATGTTAATATACTCAACTAATTTCTGACAAAGTAAATAAAGGAACTAGGTGAGAGAAATAGTGCTGAAAGAAATAAAACTTGCTCCCCATCTCACTCACACCATATGCAAGAATTAATTCAAGATGGATCATATACCATATAAAAATAAATTCATAGAACTTCTAGAAGTAAGCATGAACGAAAATCCTCATGAAATTTGGGCAAGCAATGATTTCCTAGATAAATCAAAGAAAGCAGAATCTATAAGGGAGAAAAATGATAAGTTGTATTCATCAAAAATAAAAGCTTCTGTTTATCAAAAGATGTTATCAAAAATAGGATAAGCATGCCATAGATGGGGAAAAACATTTACAAAACATATATCTGACAAAAGATTCCTATTGAGAATATACAAAGTACTCTTACTCCTTGATATGAAAAAGACAAAAACTCAGTTAAAAATGGGCAAAAATTAGAAACCTCATACTAAAAGATATACAAATGGCCAAAAAACACATGAAAAGTGTTCAACATTATTAGTAATCAGGGAAATGAAAATTGGAACCCCAATGGGTTATCACAAACACACAATGAATGGCAGACACAAAACACTGATGAAACCAATGTAATTAAGAATGTGGAGCAGCTGGAACTCACATATTGCTCATATCACTGTAAAATGTCACAACCTGTCTTGAAAAAGAGTGGTAGCTACTCTTATAAAATCAACCATATACTTACTCTTCAACTCTCCAAAATAATGTAAACACAAAATAAAATGGGAACTCCAAAATAAATAGGGACATAAGCCAACAAAAATTCTTTTTTAAAAGTATATTTTATTGATTATGTTAATAAGTTGCTCCAATTTTTCCCTCTTTGCCCCCTTCTGCCTTGTACCCTCTTCCCTCCAGAAATCTCCCCTTAGTTCATGTCCACGGGTCATGCATATGAATTCTTTGGCTTCTCCATTTCCTATATTATTATTCTTAATATCCCCCTGTATATTTTGTACTTACCAATTATGCTATTTAATTCCGGTACCTCTTCCCCCATTCTCCTCCTTCCCCCTCTCAGCTGATAAACCTCCAAATGATCTCCATACCTATGGCTCTGTTCCTGTTATAGTTGTTTGCTTGTTTGTTTTTTAGATTCAGTTGTTGATAGTTGTAAATTTGTTGCCTTTTTAATGTCCATAGTTTTGATCTTCTTCTTTTTCTTAAATAAATCTCTTTAATGTTTGATGTAATAATAGCTTGGTGATGATGAACTCCTTTAGCTTTACCTTATCTGGGAAGCATTGTATCTGTCCTTCCATTATAAATGATAGCTTTGCTGGATAGAGTAATGTAGGTTGTAGGTCCTTGCTTTTCTTCACTTTGAATACTTCTTGCCAGTCCCTTCTAGCCTGCAAAGTTTCTTTTGAGAAATCAGCTGAGAGTCTCATGGGTACTCCTTTGTAGGTAACTCTCTCCTTTCCTCTTGCTGCTTTTAAGACTCTCTGTTTATCTTTAACCTTTGGCATTTAAATTATGATGTGTCCTGGGTGGTCCTCTATGGGTCCAACTTGTTTGGGACTCTCTGTGTTTCCCAGGCTTATTTCACCAGATTAGGGAGTTTTCTTTATTTTTTTAAAGTAAGTTTCCAATTTCTTGCTCTTTCTCTTCTCCTTCTGGCATCACTATGACTTGGATGTTGGCACATTTGGAGATTCCCAGAGTCTTCCTATACTACCCTCCTTTTTTTGAATTCTTGTTTCTTCATTATATTCTGGTTGAGTATTTATTTTTTCCTTATGTTACAAATCATTGATTTGAATTCCAGTTCCTTCCCTTCATTGTTGGTTCTCTGTAGATTTTTCTTTATTTCACTTGGGTAACCTTCATTTCTTCCTTTATATTGTTGCCATACTCAATGAGTTCTTTGAGTATCCTGATCGCCAGTGTTTTGAACTCCATGTCCGATAGGTTGGCTATCACCGTTTTGTTTAGTTCTTTTACTGGCACTTTGTTTTGTTCTTTCATTAGGCCATATTTCTTTGTCTTCTCAATTTGGCAGCCTCCCTGTGTTTGTTTCTGTGTATTAGGTAGAGTTGCTTTGATTCCCCGTCGTAGTAGCACGGCCTATATAGAAAGGCACCTGTAAATTGTGTGGGGCGGAGGTTAGGTAAGCACCAGGGTGGGGCAACCTGCTTCACCACTTTGTGGCTCTGTCTAAGGGGACTGCTTGGAGCGGGGCCTGGGCTGCTGCCTGGCTTCTGGAGGTTTGTCTGGCACTTGCACCGTTTCCAGTCACTTCACACCCTCCCCATATATAACTGGTACCCTTCCAGCTGTTGCCCTGCGGCTGAGTCCCAGAGTGGGTGGGTTTGTGTACATTTTAAAACCTTGTGAGCCTTTTAAGTGGAGTTTCCTGAAAATCCAGCATTTCTTCTGCCACCCTAGTCCCCACTAGTTTTTGCAGGCAGCAATTATGGAGATTTATCTTCTTGGGGCTGGAACTCTATGCTGTGCTGTATGGCCTGGGGCTGGGATCGCTCGCTCCCAACGTATCCCTCCTGATTTTTGTCCACCGCAGGTGAATGTGGGACTGTCTGTGCCTGTTCCACTGCCACCATCACCTCTCCTCACCACACCGTGTCTCCTCACTGTCTCTGCATTTCTCCCCCTCCTTCCTGTCTGGATGAATGTGGCTCCTTTAAATTATTGGTGGTCGGACTTCCATACGGCTCAATTTTCTGACAGTTCTGGGTGTTATTTGTTTTGAGATTGAGTTGTAACTCTTTTTGTGGGTGGGTGAGGAGGTGAAGTATGTCAAGCTACACCTCCAGCTTGCCCGGAAGCCATTCTGAACAAAAATTCTTATGTGAGGATATTTGTAGCTGCTTTATTCATCCTAGCAAAGAAATAAAAACAATACAAATATCCATCAACAGTAAAAACCAATTATTATATAAATGTACAATGAAGTTCTATTTAGCAATAATAGGAATGAGCTATGGATACAGGCAACTGCATAGATGCATCTAGTGGCATGCTGTTAAATGCTTAGTAACTAGCTCTCCAACCACAAGTAGAAAAAGTTCTGATTTGTAGTGTTTGTTGATTTTCATTCCACAATTACTTCCACCGTGGCCAATTTTAAGCAACCATGTAATGACACTGAGCCCAGTACTGGGAAGAAACGCATAGCAGAATGAAATCAATGTAGATAACCTGAAGAGAACAGATAATAGTGAAATGCAACAAAATATTAAGAAATGATGTGTTTTGAGATAAAAAATTGATTTTTGTTTTAAAACATAATTTATTTAATTGTAAATTTATATAGTTTAATTTTTAATAATAGTTATTTTTAACAGCTAGCATTTAAGATTCCTGAAAATTGAACAACCAGCTCTTGTGAACAGATATGAGCCAGCTCCAGCACACCAGTGGCTGCCTCTCCAAAGCGTGCTGAGTGAAAAAGCCAGTCACTGAAGAGCAAGGAAGTGCCTTGTGGTTCAGTTTGCATGAAGCTTGATAGCAGGCAAAACTAATGTGTGGAGATAGAAACTCAGAATATTGGTTATCTCTAAGCCTGGGGTAGGAATAAGATTGATTGGAAGGGAGCAGGAGGGCTCTCTTTGGGATGATGGAAAAGTTCTATATCTTGATAGGATGTATTTTTTTAAAGATTTTATGAACAATAAGATAATAAAGTAAGGCCAAAATACACACACACACACACACAATCTGGCAGACCAAAAGAAAGGGCCCACCACAAACAAAGAGTATGGGGGAATGAAAACATCTGCTGCAGATGGTAAATTCTGCCTGGAGAATCCAGTTTAGTAAGAAGATGAGCAGAGACGCAGGCTGGGGCCTGAAAGACTTCATGTAGTGACCACGATCGTGCCCTTCCTGTCCAGGCTTCAACAAACATTTTCTGTAAAGGGCGAGATAAATTCTTTAGACTTTGCAGGCCATGTACAGACTCTGTTGCATGTTCTTCTTCTTTTATAACCCTTTAAACAAATAAAAACTATTCTTAGCTCAAGGGTAAAATGGATTTGGCCCACATACTGTAGTTTGCTGGCCTCTGTTCTATATACTAAGCTCTCGAGGTCCTTCCAGCCAGAACTACCACACAGTGTTACCAGAGAGACTTGGGAACACACAGAAGAAGATGACTAATTCTTCCTGGAGGAATCTTCTCAGAGGAGATGGCATTTGAATTGGGTTTTGGAGGATAAGAAACAGTTCATGCGAAGTACAGCAAATTACAGGGAGGGATGTTTCTACAGAGAGTCAGGCTCTGTCATTTGAGAGTCATATGACATGGGGTATGGCTTTCGGGTCCTGAGTTTCTTCATCTTTAGGTTGGGTCTTATAATACATAGCCTTCTAACCTGGGAAGAAATGCAATGAAGATTAAAAGAAAAACCACCAACAGAAACCAAAAATCCTTCTTGAAAGTTTAAAGTGCCTTAAAAATGAGGTTTTTACCCCAGAGCCTTCATCTTGTGGGAGCCAGGATGACTCAGGCCACTTGTGTGTGCGCAGTAATTGCCGAGATTACTGGGCTTAAGCCGGGGTGTTTGGAGCCTTCCACTCAGCTCTCAGGAGAGAACCAGTGAGTCAGGAACAGGCGTTGATTATGTGATCCATTTGCATATTGATCCAAAAGTGAATTTGTTTAGCTCCTTGCTTCTTAAAAGTACAAGTCAGATGATTACCTGGTGTTTTTGAGGGGCAGCATCAGGACATGTTCCTCTCTCCCCAACTACTAACTTTTTCTGTCATTCCACAATGCCTGGCCTTCTAACACCATGGATTCAAGTCCTCCTTTAGAATGAAAATAGCTTCTTGGGGGTGGGGACAAGGGAGTGGGACACCATAAACTAGCTATTAGGCAGACAAATGATTTAGTGCATAGATTTCTGGAAGTGATGGAATGGAGATGTTTGGCTTGGAGTAGACTACCTGGGGACAAATTCTGTGTGCAAATTATTTACTCTTTCCATTTCTTTGTTTCCTTATACATGACATGAGGACAATGACACTACCTAGTAGTAGGCATTAGGATGTAACACACAACCACGTGCCAGGAGCACAGTACAGGGTCTGTCAGAGAATAATATGTGTTAGCTATTATTGTTATTTTTAGTTAAGGCCAAGTGGGAACAGAGGTATGGTTTTATAGCCAAAACTACAAAGGGGAGGAAGGAAAACTGAGATGGGACTAAATATAAATATTATCTAAATTATTGTTTTTTTCCACATGCTGGAAGAAACAGTATTGTCTAATGTGAGCCGGTATTTCAGTCTAGGATGAAAGGTGTCCTTGTCCCTCTACTTTGCATAATAAAGGCTTCATCATAATGTGACTTGGAGAGATTGTTCTTCTGTTTCCTACCTACTGTATCTGTTTGTTTGTTTGGCTGTCTTTGCTGCTCTGGATAGTGAGCTACTTGAGGAAAAGGATTCTGTTGTTCATCTTTTAATTTTATAGCTAGCATACGGCCACTGGGTACAGATTTGATGCTCAATGAAATTTTTTTAGTGAATGCATAAATGAAGACCCATATACATAATTCTTGGGGAATATTGGTGGCCTATGTGTGTAGGCAGATGTATTTGCATATTTATGTTGGCAGCTAAATTATTTGAGTTGTCAAAATTAGATGCCAAGCACTATATGAAAACTTGAGCAAATTCCAGAAATACTTAATCTTTTACTGGTTAATCCAATTAATTTCTCCTTCAATTCTAGAGAAAACCAAAATTCCAAGCAAAATAAGATAAACCATTTAAACTCTTAAAACATTATACAAAGTAGAAATATTACCCACTGGAACATGAGATGAACCTAATTAGAAGGAGATTTAGGAAAAAAAAGTCCTACTTTTATTGACAGTGAGCTAATACGATATTAAAACAAAGGAAGAAATTCAGTGAGAGAGACAGCCAATTCCACCTTTGAGAATTCAGTTAAAAAAGAAAAAAAACCAAACCAGATTAACTGGTGGTTTTCCTAAAGTGACCTGTCAATTTGTTCAGAAAGGTTAATTTGGCAGAATCAGCCTTAAATTGGTTTCCTGGGTCTAGCTTAATTGTCTTACTTTTCAGCAAAATGTTTCTGTCAATCAGAAAATGTTTTTAGAACTAACATGCTTTCAAAGCTGAGGTCAAGGAGACCTGAGTCTCTGCCAGGCAGGCAATAGGGACCTGCATCATCATGCCTCACGGGAGAGGCGGCGCCCCATGTGGAAATGGCATGCTGGGATGCTCAGAGAGCTCACTGGGCAGTAAATTCCTATGGCCATGTACTCTTTGGCGGGTAGTCCCACTGTACTTGAAAGAGTAAGAAGTCCTGGATTCTAGTCTTGAGCCTCAGAGTTTCTTTATTTTGAAGGTTTATGACTTTGGGCAAGGTACATCTTTTCCCTGTGCCTTGGTTTCCTTAATTAGAAAATATAGCCCTGGCTGGTGTAGCTCTGTGGATTGAGTGCCAGCCTGCAAACCAAAGGGTCACCGGTTTGATTCCCAGTTAGGGCATATGCCTGAGTAGCAGGCCAGGTCCCCAGTAGGGGGTGCACGAGAGGCAACCACACACTGATGTTTCTCTCTTTCTTCTTCCTTTCCTCTCTCTCTAAAAATAAATAAATAAAATCTTAAAAAAAGAAAATATAAGAGCTGAACCATGTGTTATTAAAGAATGTTTTTTAAAAAATATTTTTAGTTCTAAGCCTATGTGAATATACAAATTATTCCCCCAAATCTATTTTTGAGATATTGAGGGGGACTTAAAAGATGTTGGGGGATGTTTACAAAGTCAGAGATATTTAGAACTGTTTGGAATCCAGGGATACCTGAGGCGCTGCATGTAATACCTAGCCTTGGGGCTGGGGAGCAAACAGGGGGACTCGGGAAAGAAGCATAGCGTAGATTAACCATCTCTCCCATCAGCTCTTCCCACAGCTGTGGTGATTATGAGCTGATTATGCTGATGTTTGTGCTGAGCAAGACCCATGTGAACTGTGTGTGTGGACCACAGACCCTGAAGACAGTGGGAAGCAGGGAGGTTTTCGGGGGCCAGGGGAGAGTGATAAAAGACTGAAAAACTTTCTGCCTGAGGGAAAGAGAGATGTGCAGATGGATTTCAGGCTGTTTATGTCATAAATACCTACTCAGCACGCAGTCTGTCATAGACACGCTGAATATAATGATGTTAAACAGCACCGATCAGGTTCCTACTCTCAAGGAGCTTAGAGCCAGTGGAGGAGAGGGACGTGTAAACAGGCAATCCTATCACACATGGGTGGACATCTAACTCAGGTTCAGGGTGTTTGGGAGGTTTTCCCGAGAAAGAGGTGTTTATGCAGAAAACTGAAAAATACAAGGATGGGAAAAGTGGAAGGAAGTGTTTAAGGCAGAGGGAACCAGCGTGTCCATAGGCTTAGGAAGTGAGATGGCAACACCTGTTCAAGCTTGTGCGGTGTGGCTGAAGGGCGGGGGGAGGGAGGCAAAGAGTGAGGGGTGGAGAGACAAAAGTCAGATTCTGGGGACCTCGTGGGCCATAGGAAGGAATTGGGTTATTAATTTATTCATCCATCATCACTGTAATTTATTATCTTATGTAAAACTTTTTTCAGTTATAATTTACATGGATCTTTTATTGACATGCAACGGGAGCCTCTGAACATTGTTAAGCAGGGCAGTGATAGGATCAGATTTGTGTTTTAAGACATTCCTCCTGCCTGCAGAGTGGGGAGAGATTTGAAGGGAGTGAGACTAGAGATGAGGAAAGATAGGAGAGACGGGGAGACGGGTTTTGGAATAGAGAGAATGATGGTTTGGGTTATGACATGGGCAGGGGACTGGGAGAGAAGTAATGGATTCGAGACATGTTTAGGAGGTAGACTAGGCAGAACTCAATGAATGATGGGGAAACACAAATATTTAGTCCATAACAGGTCGTATAATAATTTTCACAGTGTAGCTCTACCAGGTTGAGACCCTGGTACAAGGTAGGTTCTGAATTCACACATGTTGCAAGGTGGCTAGTGCGTAGAAGTTTTGGAATTGTTTTCTGGATGAAGAGTTAATAGCCATCTCTTTCTTTGAGAATGCCTTCTTTTTGTTTCCTTACATGCTTCATCAAGAGTGGTTTCCAAGTTGCATTTTTTGTTTCATGGCGCCCTAGTGTAACCGCAGAACAAGCTCAGAACAGTCCTATCCTGTTTAATGAGATGCACAGAGTTGTTTTTCAGAGACAACAGACGGAAACTGCAAGTCATGCAGCAGAAGCATGAGCATAGGGGAGAACTTTGACCTCCAGCTGCACCCAGAAATGAAGTCTCCCACCCCTCCTTTCCCAATACTATCAGGACATAACCAGAATTTGAACAGAACCTTTTCAGAAGCCAAAGGTCTTTTGTCTAGGAAGATCCTGTGTTAATACCTCTTTATCATAAATGACCAAGTTCCAAGATCCTCTGATTAAAACTTATTCCAACAGCACTTCCACATAACTGTTCTCCTAGCCCCTTAAAAAGTTTTAACCCTGTCCACTGAACAAGGTGGATTTGAGGCACCACTAGGTCTCCCATCTTTCCATTGGCACCTTCTACGTCAATAAACCTTCCCTTACTCCAAACTCTGGCATTTTAAGTGTTGGTATCTTGAAGTGTCGAGCACACAAATTTTGGTTAGGTAACATTAGGTCTCCTGGTCTTGGGTGATTGGACAAAAGATAACTTAATATAGAAAAAGTTGTTTTTTATTTTCTCCTGGGTATTTAAGATTGAGACTGTCGATGTGGCTGGGTCTCTCGCATGTGAAGTTGGGAGCTGTGGTGTGGATATACTTCCTACCATATAGATTGGGAAGCACAGAAAGATGGGGAGCAGAGAGAAGGGTAAATGTGCAGAGATGAATGTAAGTCAGACATGGAAAGAGAGTCCTAATGTTCTTCCTGCCCCCTTTTCAGACCCAGCTTAGTTTTGCTGTTGGGTTCCTTGCGATTCTCTTTTATCCCTCTTAGAATTCCTTACCTCTACCCTCCCCCCTTTTATCTGCCTACTTTGAATTAGTTTCTGCTACTTGCAACAAAAGAGTCTAAGTAAAACATATAACACAATAGATTCCTGGCAAAAACATAGGTCTTAACATAGCCTTCTTGACTGTACAACCCCTGAATATAGTTCTCTTTTCATGCTCAGCTGGAGGTTGACATTTTGTATAGAAGTTTTCCAGAGGTGATGTCCAATTAGCTCAGTGGTGACTCTGGACAGCTATACTTTGGCCATTACTCACAGGGTAGTTCCCTTTCTTGGTACGTATCAGAAAAAGCTTAGAAATAATTGCATCTAGCTTCCTTCTGAACCAAAGCCACTTTGATTTGGTATTGTGCCAAGCATAGCAGCTCAGCTCTGATGTTCTTTTAAGAAAATTATGATTAGCATCAGGAACACTGATAACATTTTATAACCTGCTGAGGGCAATATTTTTCTACAAATAATGCTCATAAAATCTTAAATTTTCTGTAAACCTAACTATGAACCCAAGATGTTTTTGGCAAGATTACAGAGCATTTTGGGACTTTTATCACATGCTGCTCTCTGAATTTAGTAACTGAGTGAATGCACTGTGTACCAAATTCTTCTTGCTTAAAGAAATACAGGACTATGTTTATAAACTGAAGTCAGTTGAAGGTTTTGCAGCTGTTAAGTTGAAAACAAAACAAAACAAACACCAACCTAGCCATACTTGGGCCAAGTCTGCATAGCATAGGAAAGTCAGGGAGTCGAGACAATTGGTGATCAAATCATGGTGGTGAGAATTTAAAAGGGGACATTCTACTTAGTGGTTAAGAGATCTGGTATTGGGATTAAAGACACATGGATTGAAGCCTCATCCTGACCTTTTTCAGCCAGGTAGCCTTGAACACATTTTTGGTATCTTTTTACACTCCAGGCTTCTTTTCTATAAAATGGGGATTGAAATAGCACCTTCCTTAGAAGGTTTTGTGAAGACAAAGTGAGACGGTGCACATAAAGCACTTGGCGTAGTGATGGGGCATGGTAAAACCTCATTGCATGTTGGGTAATTATTTGCATTTAGTTCTGGGATGAGGCAGATTGAGGGATGGGGTATGTACTATAGGTTGTCCCACTGCAAATTTAACTGTCCTCTGGAACAGGGTATGACAACATTCCTGAGAGCCAAATATGGCTGGCAGCCTGTTTTGGTCTGGTCCACCAATCTAAGAGTGGTTTTTATATTTTTTAAAAGTGATAAATTTGAATATACTTCACCTGAGCCCTGTGTTCCTAAAAAAAAAAAAAACCTTCCACAATACTCATGGATGATTCTTCAGTCGCCGCCCCTTTCTCTGAGACATTCCTCATTAACAAGTGTGACCCTGTTCTAATGGCCTGAATAAAACTTTATCTGGTGCATTTTGTCTTTGCCACAGACCTGTTAAAAACAAAAGCAAAACCAACAACAACAACAAAATAAATGCAACAGAGACTATTGCCCTCCACACCTAAAATATTTGCTATATGAATTTACAGCAAAAATCGCCAACTCCTGTGTCTAGGATGAAAGAGTCCTGGCCCCAAGCTTTCCATCAACCATAAGCCATAACATGCCTGTTGAACATGTTAAGTGACTCAGATATACCATAAGAGCATTAGAATGGAGTAAAGAAAGGAGCAACCTGAAATTGTAGCATATGAAGAACGGTCAAAGGTGTTTGTGCTAATGTTTCCCCAATATTATCTCATTTAATTCTTCATGCATGAAGGATAACAATATGTACCCCAAAATATGCCTCTTTGGCATAAGGATTATTTTGAAATGACTATTTTGAGAAATGGCACATCTAGGGGAAGTTTTGAAAAATGAAAATTACCCTTTTGTAAGGGATATTTATAAGTGAAATCTCCATTTGAAAGAGTGACTCCCTGTCTGTACCAAGAAGAAAATAATGACTAATAAATCTTTGGAAACTCTTATCACTGGAGAAGGCACTGACTTAAATCTGCATAACAAACTTTACTCTTGCTTACCTTAGTTTCCCTGACAACCTCTCCATTACTGGCCTCCTACCCTGTCCAGTACTTTTTTCCCCTTTTATCAATAGCTAAAGATGGTATTTAAGCTGGAGTTCTAAGCCACCTAGGAGAGTTATTCATTCTCCTCTGGGTATCCTCCATGTCTACATGAAGTGTATATGCTAATAAACTTCTTTGTGTTTTTCTCTTGTTAATCTGTTTTTTATTACAGAGGTCTCAGCTAAGAACTCAGAAGGGTAGAGGGAAAATTACTTCTTGTGCCCTACTCAAACTTGCAGTGTAGCAAGTTAACATTACAATTTTTCAGAGTAGATAGTTGAGTAGAATATAAGTCATGTGACCACGATCACAGCTAATAATTGGAATATAAATCTTGAGCTCTTTGATTCTACAGTTCATATCCCTTCTACTAAAATTGTATTATGTCCAAGAATTTAAAAAACTGACTAGTATACTCTGCTAGGAGGATGAACTAAGCAGATTCCAGCTCACTCTGTAGAAATTCTAAGAATTCAGGGCCCCAACCAAAGGTCAGGCCTGTGACATCTCTCATCTGGCACTTTGCATATTACGTATGTGATCCTAAGATTCTGAAAAATTCGGAATTCTTGCTACAGAATATTTTGATGTATGCAATATACTTTTGCAAGATTTTGATCAGTGTTCCTCATTGATTAGGATGGGAGAATAGGCCCCCCTAGAAAAGGAGCACATCAGATTGCGGGAGGAACTTTGTCATTCTAAATGTCCTAGTAGGCTTCACCACTTGTGAGACTCATTCTTGCTTTCAGAAGTGTGTATTTTGGTTTTGGGGGAAAAATATTTCAGTGGAATTGTTTAGATACAGGTGTCACAGGTGTAACTTAAAAATATCAAATCTGTAAGAGCATTTTGCACCCTAATGCAGGGAATTAATGTAATATTTTCCACTTAAAGATTTTTCTTTTCAAATATCCCCATAGCCTGAAACTATTTTTTCTATCCTCACCTGAGGAGATTTTTTTTGTTGCTTTTGGAGAAAGACAGAGGGAGAGAGAGAAACATTGATGTGAGAGAAAAGCAATGAATGGTTGCCTCCCATACTTGCCCTGACTGGGAATCAAACCCACAACCTTTTGGTTATGAGACAATGCTCCAACCAACTGAGCCACACCAGCCAGGACTCCCTGAAAGTATTTTTGAAGTGGTGATAACTTTTTTCTCTACCTGCTCAGCTGTTGCAAGCAAGTAATTGATTTGAATTTAATACTACTATTTCCTATTCCCAGAAGTACCCCACTGTAAGTTTACTTTATGAATTAAAAAATTTGTTAAATACTGACTTTGTTCTGTTCCTCCCATTTTTTTTTCTGGGAATAAAAATGATTTAAGAAATCCTAGAATAGGTCCTTATATGGATGTGTTAATTTGACATGAAGTATTTATACTTCTCGTCATGCCTTGCTGCCCACGAAGGCTGGGACTTGAGAGTCAAGAACTTGCTGTCGCTTCTCTTTGAAGTGCTGATTAGAGGTCAGTTTCTGCAGAAATAGAGCAATGTGAGAATATTGGCTCTGGAAAACAGAATAAAATCTTTTGTTCTTAAATGTAAAAGTTTATTTTTGAATTACAAGGTTAATGTTTTGTGATATTCTGCAAGCTTTGCGCGTGCATGAAGGAATTACTTATGGTTTAACATTATTCTTCTTCACCATGTCAGAGGAGGGTCTGTTAATTTTATGTAGCTGGTGCCCTAGGCAGAGAAATCTCTTTGACATTCAAAAGCTATTTTAAAAATTAGTTTGTCTTATGTGGATGTAACTTGACTGGATTTTTAATTTTTAAAGAAGTTTTAATTTCAATAAAAATGACTAGAGATTAATATTCAACAATGCCTGAAGGTTGCAATTGGGAACCACATTTGTCATCATTTTGAGCTTTTTTTCTTAAACAAAATTCTGGTTTTAACTTAGTAAAACCTACAAAAAATATTAATTAAAACACAAAACTGTAGAAGGGAAACACGCACACACAGACACGGAATAGATGGACTAAGACCCATCTATTTTTTTATGTCTGTATAAATGGCTTTTTTTAAATTTCAGCATGAATAGCTTTCATTTCTTTAATGTCAGTATAAACAGCTTTCATTGCTTTAAATAGTTTTATGTATCTACTATGTACTAGACATTAAATATATTATCTCATTTCATCTTCTTAATAGTTCTTTAGTATAGATACTATTCTCCCTATTTTACAGGAAAAAAAGTGGAAACTTAATGAGATTAAAAATTTGCCTAAGGTCACAAAGCTCTTTCTCTAGTAGTACAGGACAATATTTGACAATGGTTCTGACTTCAGTGTGAGTGTTCTTTCAACTACTAGTTAGCTGTTTCCAGGGCCAATTAACAGCATGCCATCTCTGTAGTGGGCCAGCATGATGTTCTGTAGAAAAATAAAGATGATCAAGGTCCTTTTAGACTCCACTGTGACAGAGAGCAAGAGGTGACTTGCTTGGGGGCAAGACAGCAGATGTAGAGTGCTGTCCTCCCCATACAAAAGCAAACTGGTTTTGATCTCTTTACCATCGGCGACTGTGGAGGGCACATACACCAGATCAGTCACCTGAGACTAAGGTCCAGAGTCTACGTTGCTCTGTGTCAATGAAGAGAATTCATCCAGCATGGCAGCTGCAAATGCAGGTACCACAAAAGATCCACTCCCATCTGCCATAACCCTTTTTTTTCCATTTGTTCTTTCTTTTTAAAAATGTGCTTTATTGTTAAGTTGAATAGGGCCATAGGATCACCACTCTCTTTACAAAATAATCCTCGTAACAATCTTGAAAGGTAAGTGTTACCCCATTCGACACTGGAGGAAACTGAAGCTCAGTAATGTCACATGACTTGCTCAAGGATGCTTAGTGACCAGTGGTGAAGAATGGAATACGCTTCGATTTGTCTGAAGTCAGAGCACTGCTCAGCATATTATGCGGGCTTTCTACATGGCTCCTGCCAGGTCATTCTATATGGGAGGCACTTTGTATGGGAGACACTTTAGTCTAGCAAGTGGTCACTACCATGAAAAAAAGTGGCAAAGCAGGATACTTGTAGTTACTGTTTAATTTTATCAACAATTTTGTGATTGATTTGTTTAAAGATTTTATGAAAATCTGGGAAGATTGTGAATAACTATAGAGTGCTTATTGTTCTTTTGCAGTTCATTAGTCTGTTTTGGATAAATGAATTTTCATATTACAGAATGTAAAGCATGGACAGTTAGGTGAGGGGTTAGCTTGGACCCAACTTGTTTGCTGAAACTTCAAATAGCACAAATTCTGACTACTAGTACCCTGAGTAGTGAGAAGTATATCGTTTTGAGCCATTAACTTTGTGTGGCATCAACACAACCTTTGAACTACACGGTGATTTTATTATCTTCTAAGCACTCTTATTCACTTCTTAGAAGTGGGTAAAGCAAGGTTATCTGGAGTTTAATATTAAGGTTTATAGATTATATTCATTTCTGTAATCTATTGGTTTGTTTTTGCTTCTGTTCTGTTTTGCTCTGGCATTAAAAGAGACTTATTAATATGACCCCAGTCCATCTAAATTATATACTATAATAAATAATGTTTGAAGAAAAGAGTCTAAATCTGTATTAATATAGCCACTTTTAAGCAGCAGTAGTTCTGTAAGTGGATACCTTACCTATTAAACAAAATGTAATTGGAAAATAAAATAGACTGTCCACCAAATAATAGCTCCTATTAGAAATAATCGGTTTGGATGCAGCTACAAGATTTTTCTGGCACAATAGTAAATTAAACACTTCAATAAATTTGTTAAACTAATGAAAATCCCAATCCCATATGTTTTGTTTTACTGATGTAGGAATATGGACAATAAGATGTTTTCTTTTTTTTTAATGTATTAGAGTGAACAGAAGATTAATTTCACAAAGAAAGTTCCTAGTATCTTCCTGGGAAAATGACATTATAGCAGTTTAGAAATGTCATTAGTTGCTTAAAGCAATACAGCTTATGAAGATTTTCCCCCCACAGTTGGCACTTCAGGTGTAGGCTTACCCTCTCAACTGTGTCACCAGGGATCCAGAAACTTCTGTCTTTCTGTGCTGTCATGTTTAGCAAATTGGTTTTCAATCTCCTGTTGGTTGTGTCATGGTTGCAATAGGTTCAGCCTTCAGGAGAAAGGAGGAAGGGTCAGGATATCTATGATCCTTCATTAGTCCACTTTCACATGTGTCTCCTAGACCAGAATTATGTCACATGTCAATGTCTAATTGCAAGGAAGATGAGCAAGTGAGGGACAGGATTGCCATCGCTGGTGTGGCCAACCATGACTAACTTCGGGGGCTAGGCAATTGCTGCCTCCAAACAAAATTGGGGTGTTGTTCAGAACAAAGAAAGGGCTGGACAATGGTTCCACTTCAGAGGTTTATATGTGTTTTGGGCAGCAATCTGCTGGTGTTTTTCCTATTTTCTCAGAGATACTCTAGTCAAAGTTACTGTCTTACTAATAGCTATTCTTAATGAGCTCGTACACTTAAGTGTGAATTGTAAGGATTCAGATGTGGAGGGATCAGTGAGGACAAGAGTGGTCATGGAATATCTCGTGAAAGAATAAAACTGAAGGACCAGTAGGATTAAGGTAGTGAGGAAGGAAGCAGCATTCCAATAAGAAGGATTGTGCAAATAAAGGCAGGGAGGTCAGCGAAGCACTTGTGTAATGAGAGAGAATGGACTCACCTTCTGAGGAGAAGAGTTGGGACTGTGTTAAATATGTGCTTTATTCTGACTCTTTGATATCTGGGACCTTGCTGACCCGAGAGACTGTCCCTCCCAGGGCTGGTCAATTCCCAGGGACAGTAAATGATTAGCCTGAAAACACATGCAAAGCAACCAAACCAGAGCCCATAATAGTGGCCATTATCCACCTGCCCTACTCATACCAGGGCCAGGTATGAGACACCCGGAGACACCCCCTACACCCCAGAGCCTGCTGAAATTATTCAAAGGAGCCAATCCTGTCAGCTTCCCGTGCCTCACCCATTCCTACCATGGAAAACATAATAAAAGCCCTTGTTCACTCCTTCTGCTTCCTGACTGACCCTGTGCTCCCCTCCACTGCCTCCTCCCCTCACCCTGCTGTGCCTCCTGTTTCTAAGGATTCGTGAATTTGTGAGTACAAAATTCTTTCTTCATGGCAGACATCTTCATGTCCGTGTATCTTACCATACCTGGTTAAAACAAAGGAGTGGGGTACACTCCACAACACTATCTTTATTTGAAGGGTCACCAGCTAGATGGAAAATAGTGATAAATAAAGTGTCATGCTGTGCTTTGAGACATCCAGTTTTGCTTGGGTGGGGAATAAGGAGGAAGTTTGGTGAGGAAGAGAGACTTAGGAGACTTCATAAACTTGCCACGAAGATCACAGGACTCTATTACTTGGTAGTGTGTGGGTTTTTCTTTTAGACATTCCTCAAAACATGACAATGTTACTATGCAAAAGTTAATTATCTTTCGAAGTGATAATTATCTTTTCAAACTGAAAAGTTTGATTAGTGTCTGAGAAAGAACAGTGAGATTACTAGAAAGATTGAAGCTAATAAGCTGCTGATGAGACCCAATAGCTCCTCTGTAACCTTGTTTCTACAAATGACAAAGGTTTTTATTTTCTGAGAAACAAGAGATGTATTAGGAAGACAAGGAAAACTAGTGTTTTCCCTTCGAACAGAATCTCTTTCTTCTTTTACTCTACCATGAAACATTTTTGTGGACCATGTTAATGTTTGTTGTTAAAAATCCTAGAAACCCCTCTTTGGAATTCTAGAACCCAAATGATTGTTCATATTTTATTGATGAGATTGATGATTGTTCATATTTATTGATAAGATTGATGACAAACCAGAACTAATAAAACTTGTGGTGATTGTCAGATTTACTAGTATGATTTTTCTACATAACTGGTCTGCAGTTAAAGTAAGGAGGAGACTGTGGGATTACACAGACCTGACAAAGATGGACCTTAGCAGAATTGCCTCCTGGGGCTGCGTTTCCAGAGATTTCCCCTGGCAAATTGCCATGCTTAGAGGCAGGAGAGGGACCATTTAGAGAAGAGGCTTAGAAACCCTGCAGCTGATGAAGAATTGTGGTAACTTTTAACTCTTCAACTTACTTAAGCAAATAAGATTCAATGAAAGCCAGTTCACGCATCTTTGGTAAATCTACAGTTTTAGAACCCTTGCTGTTAAAATTCAGCTTACTGAACTACCTCAAATCATTTTCCCCTTCCAAATTATATGTGTTGAAATATGTGAAAGATAGAAAAACAACTCGAATAAATATGGTAATTAGGAAAAGATTCCCATTCTCCATTTTCTTGTGTGTTTGATAAAAGCCCGAGTGCCTGATAGAATAAGATGCTGAGAGAGCCCGTGTGGCCATCTGAGACAACAAAACAACCGTTTTAATTCATAAAGAAAAGAGTTTCACTGTAATAGCCTTCATTATTTGGTGCTCATTCTAAAGTCATTTAAGAGGAAAGAGAACATGTTGTTCAGATGTAGTAAAAAACAGGGAGGCAGAATCCCTTTAAATGAGGTTTGGAGATTTTGTTTTTCATTGAACCCATTTTGTAAATGGGTTTCCCACCTGATTTAAACCAACCAGTCTGTTCTTCAAAAGTCTGGATGGTTGTTTCGCATTTAAAAATATAGCCATTCTGCAGGGCAGTCTCTGTGATTAGAGGGAGAATTTTAGATCCCTTCTGCCACAGAGAGGCGTGGAGAGGAAAGAACACCAAACTGAAAAGGCAGCTTGGCTCTGCCACCTAGCAAATTAGGCAAATCCAGTGCCTCTAGGCCTCACTCTTCTCCTCTGTAATAAGGATATAGTTGGACTAGATGGTCTATGCAGTCTCTGGCTGCCCCAGGATTCTGTGATTCCAAGTCTCCATGAAATATGACTGTATAGTCCAGACAGGTAACTTAATGGGAGAAGTGGGGAAGCTGTAAACTGCAGAAGTAACCGAGTGGTGTGTGCCTGGGCTAAGGGACACAGCTATGGATCCGTCTGAGTCCACAGATGCTGGCACAGCCCCAGGGCTAGTGGTGCAAACTCTGACTTCTTCAAGAGAGGCTGCCCAGTAGTCTGTCCTTTCTGCTCTCCAATTTATTCCTCCACTCTCCGAATTTCTACTCTAAACTGTAGGGGCTGGCTCCTACTGGCTGTGGTTCCCGACTCTCACGTCAGCTGGTTTTGTCTGGATCCTGCTAATGGGAGGACTTGGTGGAGATGAGGGTGGGGAAAAAGGGAGAAGCCAGAGTATTTCTAACCCCGCCTCTCTGCCTTGGACAAAGCCTCTTGTAGCAGAAATATCTCTGTGAGATCCCCAGCCTTTGTGAGGCAGTCTCACCAGGGGTCCAGCATTCACTGGGTGACTCTAGTCCCCTCCTCATTCCCTTTTTGTGTCTCTCTTCCCCGATCTCTGCCTCCTCCTCCCCCTTCCGTTCTAGACGTGAGACTGTCCTCAATGAAATCCCTCTGAGAATTTCTAGAGCACAAATTATAGCCCAGAATCAGTCTCATCTTGAGGCAAGTAGTTGACCAACTCTATCCCTATGTGTCAGTGACTGGGCAACTGCCCAAGCCTCAGAAAACCCATCCTTGTTTCAGCCATGTTTAAACAGCCATGATGATTTTAACCATATTGCCTGTGGTAAGGTATGATGAGGTCAAAGAGAGAAACTGGGGTCTTACAGTTTTGTTATAGTGAGTTGGAGGAAACACAACACACCATGCAGGGCCACACTGGGAGCACCAAGGGAGGCAAAGGGAGAGGGGAACTATGGGTAAGTATCTTCATTATGGTTTCTGTGTAAGGAATGGGTGAGGCACAGCAAGCAGGCTTAGGATTGGTTCATTTGAATAATTTCAGTTGCCTCTGCTGGTGCAGGGCCTGCTCCTGCTTGTCTGGTACCTGGTCCTGGGGCAATTAGGGTGGTTGTATCATAGCCTGGAGTATAAGAGCCCCACATGGGAGGTGCCTGGGGTATGAAATTAATCTGCTGCTCAAGAATGGGAGTGGACAAACCTCCAGTCAGGCCCTCAGAACTGGGTCAAGATAATGCACACACATGCACAAAAAACTATATTATAGTGATCCACACAGAAACTTCTCCAGGAAGATCTTCCTGGATTGCAGGAAGATGTTGCCTTTTCATAGAGACGGGGAAAGCTGACTAGTTCTCATCATTGCAAAACTGCTGAGTGATGGTGCCAGCACACCTTGCTCAGCAAAGAGAGAAGTTGTGGGAGGTCAATATTTGGCCCAGGCAAAGGGCAGGGCCCACAGCAGGTCCCTGGCTACCCCATGGCCACTTTTATCACTTCTCACAGCCTCACTGAAGTAAGCTGTGCTCCGGGCTTGATTGACAGTTTTCCCTAGACTCCTCAGCGAGACACACAAGCATATTTCACTTAATGATCATTCTTGGAACATTTCCTTGAGAAAGACCTTTTGTATTTCAACACACTCAGAGTTGAAAATGAGTAGCTTTGTGGTTATAAAAAAGCATCATATAATCTTTCTCCTTTACCTAGATTTGTTCAAAGTGCAGAAGCAGCACACCAGACTGTGAGCACTACAAAAGGAGCCTCACCTTCTTCTCTCTTTGGAAACAGGCTCAGAGAAATGAAAAGACTTGTTAAGGTCAGGCAGCAAGTTTGGTGGCAGAGTCAGAATTAGAATCCAGGTCCCTTTATTTTCTTGCAGAGGCTGGATGCTCCTGTAAACCAATTGCCCCACTGGATAACACACACATAAATCATACTCAATACATAAGTAGAATTAGAAAATGAAGGTTGTTAAAGCTGAACTTTATTTGTTAAAGGTTGTAAGAGGGACCTTTTCCTGCTCCGTTTCTCAATGAGGGCAATGAAAGTGGCTTGAACTTGAATCAAACAGTGAGTGTATGCAAAATACCCTGAATGCCTGCTCCTGTGGGTGGTGTTGTCTGCTCAAAGAGAGTATCGTGTTTGGCCCAGGCTGGGTAGCTGGGTGAAAAAACCCAACTAAGCACAATGACAATTTCAAATGACTGCTCACTGGTTCTCTATTTAGTGGATGCTGCTCCATTTAATCACTGCATCATCCCCAGGAACAGAAGGTACTGCTTGAAGAATCCCTGAAAGAAAACATTTTCAGAAGGGCACCCCTCAAAGTGGAGTCACACAGTATCTCTGTGAGCAAGAATGGAATGAAAGCACATTTGCATGCAGTCTACCCAGATTCTGGTCACGGCCAGGTGGATTGAAAATTCATAGTCATCTTCTGTTCTTCTAGCTTAAATAATCTTTATTCTTTTTTTGTTTTTCTCTTTTTTTAACACTTGCCTGAGGATATGCTTATTGATTTTAGAGAGGGAGGAAGGGAGACAGAGAGAAACACTAATGTGAAAGAGAAACATTGATTGTTGCCTCCCATACGCACCCCCACTGGGGATCAAACTCACAACATAAGTATGTGTTCTGACCAGGAATCAAACCCACAACTTTTGGTGTATGGCATGATGCTCCAACAAACTAAGCCACCCAGCCAGGGCAATAATCTTTATTCTTTTCACTTTCCCAACCTTCTTCAAATGCTTTTCAGTGGTATTAAGTATGTATTTGTTGACAGGCTTATCATTTTCAGCTGTTAAGAATTATCTTGAAGTGAGTAATCACCAACAGCATCATTTTGCTTTTATAGATAAAGACAAACTCCTTTTTGGAAAACTTCAGTGGCTACCACTGCTTACAGAATAATGCCAGAACTCCTTGGCTCAGTGTGGGAAGCCCCTCTGTCATCTCCCAATGAGGAGGCATTATTGTCTCATTCCTCTTAGGCCTCAGCCAGTTTGGACTCATTCATTCAGCAGATATGTGTGAGCCCCCACCATGGACCAGGCACTGTGCTGTGCATCAGGGACAGAGTGAATCAGAAAGGCGTTCCTTATCCTCAAGGTCCTTGCTGTCAACATTCTCTTCCAAACACACTATGGATTTTCTAATCCTTGAGTCTTAGCTCTCCCTGTTCCCTGACTGCAGTGTCCTCCTTCATCCTCTCGTCAGAAAAATGACCACTTAGCCCTTCTGTTCTCTCCTCTGAAGTTGCCACTGGCCTCCCTCTCCCTCATGTGTTTTTATAGTACTTACCATATAGCATCCTGCCTTCTGGCCAGTTTACAACTCAGATGATTCAAAACACTCCATTGTAAATCTTCATGAACAGGAATCATATCTCATTCATCTTTCAGTCCTTGCTGCCTGGCATGGTGCCTGGCAGCTGTGTAGGATGAATAAAGATTTACTGGACCGATGGGGGCATTATACCATCTTTGGCCTCCTGGTGCTGTCATTAGGCGCCTAATTCCATCTATTTGTATTTTGGCTCATTTATAGTGACTTATGTCTGCATTAGGTCCAGGAAAATGTCCATCGCCCATGATTTGGAACCTTTAGAATAGCTTGAACAGAAGTCAGCCAGTGGGAGTTCCCTCCGTGTTCAGTGAATCATTCAGTGGGAAACGTGGGGTTAAGGCACGCTTGCTTTGTGAGTGTTCATTTGTTAATGTTTAGTAGTATTCTATTTACTTGTTCTGATAAGGAATCTTGGTTATTTCCGTTTATTTTTATTTTAGGCTTTCAGCAACTGCTTTGAGGACAGTGAAAATAATTTATTTTCTTTTTCGAGAGTAAAGTGAATAGTGTGTGGAGGATAATCTGAGGCGCACTGCTCATATGGCTGCTCAAATGACCTAGTTATTAATGTAAAGCATCCTTTTCATTTCAAAAAGTGTTGACTGGACTTGATTGCTTTTTGATTATAGAGCTAGTGAAAAATATTAATACTAATCACCATGGATTTTATCATTTGAAAGGTGACACATTTATTTCTGTTTCAGTCTTGAGTTAAACATGGATATGTCCTTCTGTAGGATTTTTCCATAAAAAGGTCATAGTTGCATATTTAATTTCATACATGAATCAATTATGAATTACAAGGGACCTTCTTTATTTGAACATTTTTAGGGTTTTAGAGATTGGAACTTAAAACTAAAGTCATCTATCTATCTATCTACCTATCATCTTTGTATCTAATCCATTGAATATCTATTTCTATCCATCCATCCATCCAATTTTTCTATAGAACTAGAAGCTGTAGGATGTGTTTTGTATTTATTTTTGGTTACAGCACGTGGTTGGATTATTCATCTCTTAATTAATTTTGGTTTTATAGTTTAGGGTTCCTCTAGAACTCATAGATGAATTTGCTTACTCACTATTTCTAGTCTTTGAGGAATAACAGGAAGTGAAAGGATGCCAAAATAAAAATATTCTGGGAAAAATTTAATTCTTATATGAAAGAGAGAAGATGGAGTTCACATAGCAAAGATTGGTGCCCCTGAAACTAATATTGGGAATAAATTATTGAAAGATAATTATTGAATATTTAGAAAAGGAAACCATATTCACTAAGATTCTCAAGGGCTCATTTTGTTAAAATAATACTTTTTCTAATTGCTTAAACAGAGCTTCTTATCAGTTGTTGTTTCCTGAATAGTTTTATGCTACTGCACCACTTTTTCTGCCCTTTTTGGACCTCGCCATACCCTTTCTTCCTCATCTTGTCTACTTAAAGTTTACTCATGTATTAAGATGCAACTCAATGTTTTCATGAATCCTTTTCAAATTCCCCAATAACTATCCAGTGCAACATCTCATAGTATAAATAGTGTATCCATTTTCCATTTTTCATTGTGTTATATTTTAGTGTTTACAAATCTGTTTTTTTTTTTGCCTGTTTATTGAAGACAAAACTGCCCAGCTGTGCCCATGACTGTCTTCTAGGACAGTTGTGAGCTTATACATATCAGGGCTGTTTTCTCTGAGGGTTCCATGGCATCTTCCTTTTCTTTCAACTTCTCCTAATTGGATAAAACTAGCTGTTGAGTTATTCTTCCTCTTTTCTTCTTTTACTTCAAAGGAATGGTACCAGAACAGCAAGCATGTTCAATATTGGTCAGAATCTCTATTTTCAGTAGAATGTCTCTTTCATCTCTTATGTTATCTCTGTGCTAGAATTGTGATTTGTATGGGCAACACACATCATTTGTTTTCTCTGCAGAGCACTGGGAAGCTGGAACTTCACTGCAATCTGCTGTTGCTTTATCTTGATGGTGTTCACTAACGGCTTAGACATATCTTTTTTCTTTGCTTCTTCTTATAAAGGCCTGTTTGTCGCAATCAAAATTGAGACTCTCATTCATTCAATCATGTATGTGACAAACATTTAAGTCACAGTATGTGCTAGGTACAACGATACAAAAATAAATAAGATTTTTTTCCCTAGGAGCACTCTGACTTCTCAACAAGATAGACGCGCAACAGGAGCACTTCAATGTCGTGTTTTAAGACAAAGCCAAAGAGAGGCACAGACTTCATGGGAATCCTTAGGGACAGAAGGGACTCTTCCTGGCTAGTCCGGTAGGATAAGGGAAGGTTCCCAGAGGTTGTGATCTTGAAACTAACCAGTTAGACATGAGTAAATATTAGCCCTGAGTAGGAATTAGCTACATAAAAGTGGAGGGTGGAGTGTGGGGTTGGGGAAATGATATTTGGGGCAAAGGAAGAGTCACGAGCAAAGGCATAGATGTAGGAACATCATGATGTGGACTGGGAAATAAAAACCATTTGGTGGTTTCAGTATGAAATTAAAGGCAGAGAGTGTCAAGAGATGAGGCTAGAGAGTCAGTCAGGTCAGATCTCAGAGAGCCTTTACACTTAGCCAAGGATCTTGGCAGGGTTCTTCTCTGAATTCCATCCCAGCAATTCTCAGTAATAACTGTATTATTGTATTTCATTCTTGAAAAACTTATCATATTTTGCCATGTGTAACACACACCCACGTTTTGTGCGCACTATACATGGGATTATTATGCCCATGGTATGTAATCATTATGCCCATGTATAATGCACATCCTTATTTTTCCCTCAAAAATTTGAGCAAAAAGCAAGCATTATATGTGACAAAATACACTAAATTTTCTTTGCCTATTTTACACAGATAGGTAAGGCTGAAGTTGGTTTGTACTGACTGTTGAATTTTCAGGAATTTTGCAGTTTAATTGTTAAATGTAGCTGTTATTGAAAATTAAATTATAGAAACATACAATTAATTAATTAAATTAAATACAAAGTTATTAAATACTCAAAATGTATCACTTTACAGTTATATTAGTACATATTACTGTACAATACTCTCAAGGTTATTCATGTCCCTTGTTCCTGAAATACTACATAATGATGTGCTACCCCTGCACATCCCTTTCCAGCTTTGCATTTTTTGTATCATACTGGAACTAGCCATGTTGGGAATATTTACACCATGAAAATGAGCAAACACAGTGAATCAGAGTTTGATTCATTATTTTCTTCACTGTCTAGACTTAAGAAAGCAATGGAGCAAATGTAAATAAAACAGATTAAACATAAAAGTGTGTCATGTCTGTAGCCATTCCACTGGAAACAGGGTAAAAAACAAGAATATGTTATTTTAGCATTTGAAAAGTGTTTTCCGCTTCAGCAAAGAAATCACTCACATCATTGACAAATGCTTGTTGTTTTTGCCTTTGTCCTCACTTGTGAAGCTGAAGAAAAACATCAAAATTTATTTCAGACCTATGCTCATTTGCCATTTGCAATTGTAGTTTGGATATAGCTACAAGAGTTTAGCAAAATTCAACAGAAACATTTTGTGAGAATGAATCAACTATATGGAATTTACAATAAATAGTATCATATATTTTGCCATTATTTATAAATTGTGAGGTATACATCTTTTATATTGGTAAAATTTATAATTAACTTCTATGCTGCACAATTAATTTTTCAAAGAGCTGATTGCAAACATCTACCAATATATTATGGCCTCAGCTTAGCCCTAACCCTGGTCTAGCTTGTTTTCTTCTGGTGATCACTGAGTTCTGTCCTGCAATTGTTCTTTCTGTTTTCCTATGTCATACGCAGAACTTCTTATCACGTTTGGTCTTACAAAAGATCCAGATTTTCTTTCTCCTACCTAATTTTAAGTTTAAATCACTCTTAAGAACAACGACAAATCCCCAGGAAAATAAGTCTTTCCTGTCTTTTTGGGACACGCATGGGGGCCTTAGCCGTCATTCTATTACCGGGTCCAGAAAATGGAAATTTGTTTTGCAACTCCTCTGTGTGGCTATTTGTTTTGTTATTTGTATTGTTATTTACCACTTTTTCTGTTTTCATCCAAATTCCCAACTCTAAAGTATAAGCTGAAATATATAAATTCCACTTAGGTTTGTAGGTTCTGCAGATTTTTTCCCCTTGGACTTCATAGTGCTGAGAGAAGTTTTCTAAGCCTTTTATGGCAGAATTGGTACTTTCCATGTGAATTATAGAGGGTATCTGTCCAGGCCTTCATACTCTTCATAGGAGGGGCGGCCACTAAGCGAACATGTCAGATGGATGACAACCAAATCTGTCATTCCAAGAGTCTTCTTGCTACCAAGAAACAGGATTCTCAGAGCCTTCTAGTCCAAGTCTTCTTGTCATAGAAAGCATAGATCATTGCTTATTCTCTAGGAGGTACCAATCTCTGAGAGATTCAGCTGCACACTGTCTTAAGGCTTCATTGCTCTGGTCTCCTCTCATCTTCTTCTTGGTCACATTCTTCCACCCACCAACCTCTCCTCAGGCTCCTTGATGCCATCAGCTTCTTGGTTATTTTACCTTTTAGGTTAGACATCTTGACCTCTAAGAAGTCTTCCCTTGAGGGGTATTGCTTTTAAGTAATTCTGCAGCACCCTGTATTCTTTTTATTTTTTAAAATTTTATTTATTGATTTGAAAGAGAGAGAGAGAATCAATTTGTTGTTTCATTTATTGATGCATTCATTGGTTGATTCTTGTATCTGCCCTGACCAAGGATCGAACCTGCAACCTTGGTGTATCAGGATGATGCTCTAATTAACTGAACTTCCCAGCCAGGACAGCACCCTGTATGCTGACTGCCGAGGTACTGATGTTGTACTGTAACTGCCTGACTTCCCAGCCATCTCTTATATTGCTCTCTGAGGGCAGAGACTGTGCCTTTTCTCTATGGTTTTATTTCCAGCTCCCAGCACAGTACCTGGTTAAATTGTAGGCAGTTAATATACATGTACCGACAGAAGCAATAAGTGAATAAATGAATGTTCTCAGATCTGGAGAAGGCTCCTATTGATTCAAAGATTGACACACCAATAAGGCAAGTGTTTTGCTCTATAATACTGAAACATCATTACAGTGCAACAAATTCATCCATTCCACAGGAGGAAAAATGGTAGCCTTACAGTAATCACTGGTTTACTGCAATTTTGAAGCTTCACCATCAAATGCAGCAGGGACCTCCCACTCTCAGGGTGGAGAATATTCTTAGAGCAGGCTTGGGTCCTGCCGTCTGGGTGTGGCTCCCAGTTCATTGTTTCCTGTAGGGCCTGGCTTCTCTCTCAGAGGTAGCTTTCTTTTGCCACAAACCTCTTGGCCATTTCAGAAAATGGGATTTGAATTTGTTCTTTGAGTGCATTTTTAGCCTTCTCTGTGCCCAGAGAAAGTTGGGGACCCACAGACTCTTTCACAACCTGACCAGGGTCAGTCTCGTGGAGGGCAGGCTGTCCGTGCTTCTACCAATGCAGCTATTCTCTAAAGTTGCAGGTTTTCTTATAGTATTTGATTTGAGTTCAGTTTATGTGCCAAAGGCCACACCAGCACTTTATTTTTTAGACTTAATTAATCCTATTTTCAGCATAACTGGTTGCTGTGGGACCATCTCTTCCCCTAAGCTTTATAGAAGCATTTTTGGTGCAGCTGAGAAGATACTTTATTTTTTTCGGAGGTTTTAAGAACGAATGTGCAAACTCTTGATTTAATCTTTACCCTGAGGGCATGTCTTACTGCAGTGCCCTAGATGTTAGCCCCAGGATTTATCTTAATTTGAGACTCTCTCACTGGTTGGAAAGAATGGAAATGAGAAACTATTTCATTTTTCAGATCAGCAGGTCCCCGCGTTTCTGGGCTATGTTCCCTCTTAGTTTATTTTGCAAATCTGCTGCTTCTTGCTTGCTATCCTCTCTCTTACAGCACCTGGTCATGAACAGCTAAAAGGGACCAGCTGATGCTTTTAACATTTTGTCTATGCATGGATAAGTTCAAAAGTTCATTAGATACATTTTCTACCTTCCAAGTTACTGTAGGTGACAGTTTAATGAAGTGTTTTATGTCTACATCATAGAGACCACCACTTCTCTCACTAGCCTTCTGTATGTTTTCTAACCATTTTCTAGCTTTCTTTACAATTTCTTTGCCATTTTCCCAGCCTCCATCCACCATTAAGTTCCAAAGCCTCATAATTTAGGTTTTCGTTACAGCAGCACTGACTTTAGGCTTCAATTTCTGTATCACCAGCTATTTCCGTGTGGTACACTAAACTCACAGGCTTAAAATAACAATCACTTATTAAGTTTTAATTATAAATAGTTCTGATCCACATGGCAAAGGGAATAGATACAGACAGGGGTGAAGTGTGACCCTTAATACAAACTACCCGAAAGATTAAGGCTTTTTACTTTGAAATTGTGGAGAAAACCCTTTTATTTTTGTGTTGGATAACACTGTTACTTTCTTTTCACACATTAATGCATGCTTTGATTAAAGGGGGCTGTTTTTTCCTAAGAAGAAATCACAGGCGGGTTTTAAGTCTGCAAAAATCAGTAAAGAAAAGGAACTGCGGCTTCAAAGTTATAAAGCAAAGTTCGAAGCAACTAAGATTTCTGCGAGCTCTTACTTCAAACAGTAGAGCACCAAGCAGGGCAGCTCGATGGAGAAAAATCTTTTCTTTATCGGCAAAGTCACTCTAGGAGCCAATACGTTTTCTTTCTGCGAAGGCCCATGAAAGGAACGTATCGAGCTTTGAAGTCAGATGAACTAAAACCTTTGGGGAAATTATTTAACAAGGCAGAGGCCGATAATGAAGAAACCGGACATGGCGGGGAAGCTGCAGACTAATATGACCTTATGACCTGGGGGCTCTGGAGTCTGGGGAGTGAAGGAAGCCAAGTTAAGGGCTCAGTCCTTCAGTGCTTCGTGAAAAAGAAAGAAAGGTTTAGAGTTCATAATGCTAAAGAGGGTTGCAAATGTAACCTCTTATGTTTGAAATTTTAAAATCTTGTTCTGGATATTACTTTTATAAATACAGTAATGAGCTAAGGTGTGCATGCTATAAAATGGTTTTTGCAAAACGGAAAACCTGTGCTCTATTCTTTGTAATTTAGTGAACTAATCAGGGAGGCAGCAGTCCCTCCAACCCAGTGGTTTAACATAATAGAAGCTTGTTTCTCACTCACTCCACAGTCTCAGGTGGACAGCAGGGAGGCTGTGCTCCAGGAGGTCCTTCCGGAATCCGGACACCTCCCATCTATATCACAGCTCTGTGTAGCCCTCTCTCTTCAGCTGGGAGATGGAGAAAAGAGTGAAATGGCCACATATCCTCTGTGGTCTTTTGATGTGCACATACCTCTTATGTACTTGAAGAAGTGGCATCTTCTTCCCTTCCCCTTGAATGTGTATATACTTAGTCACTTGCTTTTAATGGCTAGAAAAAGAAATGGAAGTGATGGTGTGTGGCTTTGGAGACGAGTTCATAAAGGCACTGCTGCTTCCAGCTCGCTCCCTCTCTCTTAGATTGTTTATTCTGGGGGATGCTAGCTGCCACGTCACAAAGACACTCGAGTAGCCGTGTGGAGAGAGAGGCCCACAGGATGAGCAGCTGAGGTCTTTTGCCAATTGCCAGCAAGGAAATGAGGCCTTCTGCCAACAGCCGCATCAGGAAGCCACCTGGAAAGTCAATCTTTCAGATCCGGTGAAGCCTAAAAATGACACCACCCTGGTCGGTGGCTTGACTGTAACCTTATGAGAGACCCTGAGCCAGAAACACCCAGGAAAACCACTCCCAGGTTTTTGACCCTCAGAAACTGTGGGTGTTAATACGTATTTGTTACTTTAAGCTTCTAAGGTGTAGGGTGATTTGTTACACAGCAGTAGATATCTAACAGAGAGCGAAGAATTGTGCATGGATGGGGGGTTCTAGTCTGAGCCTGCCAGAAGCATAAACTACTTCCTACTTCATTCTTTTGGCTAGAGTTGACTCAAAGGTCATACTTCACAGCCTCCCTAAGAGAAAGGCTGGGGAATTAGTCCAGCTGTGTGTCCTTTCGGAGGAAAGGAAACACTTGGGCGAACAGTGGGCCAGTCTCTGTCACATTCAGTGAGTTGGTATTTGGGAAGGTTTGGACCACAAGGATCTGGTGGATGTTTAACCAAATTCAGACAAACTTCTTAGGGAAAATAAGTAAAGCCTTGGACATATTAGCATTTAATATCAGTCCCTCTTCTGGAGAGATCCCAAATGCCTCTGCAGTTACTCAGGAAAATATTAAGAGGCTTTGGTTTGTCTGATTTGCTAGTGTTATGATAATAAAAATAATAGTAATAGTAATGATAATAGTAATAATAATAGCAGCTGCAACAACAACAGTTATATCAAGACCAGCGATTAGTGTTACCAAACATCCGGGCCTCACAGGGAGAATTTTATTAATCATCACAGAATAGAATGAAGTAGGCGCAATTATCTCAGTTTTACAAACGGGGAAAATGAGATGCAGAGAGCCCCAGGCCACGTGCTCAAAGTCTCGTCAACATCTGTGAAAGGCGCAGATCCAGCTCTTTAACCTAAGTGTGTATTCCTCCAGACTTTAGACATCTGACCTCTAATGGGGTAGCAGGGTGTTGAAAGGTGGGACTGAGCTCCTCCGAGACTGTTTTCGGCAGATGGTGCGGCAGGAGCCCCGACTGGCCACCCCAGTGCGGTGCAGTGAAGGTCTGGCCTCAAATACAGCTATCATCCTAAAGGCAGGCTGGAAGACACAAGCTAAATGAATAAAACTCCAACGTGGCCAAATACACACCTTTTTCTTCAGCACATGTTGAGTTAGATATGTGTGAGCTCAGATATATGTGAGTTAGGTGTGTTTCTTCTATATACCAGGAATAAAAGTACCTGCCATAAGGGCTTATCATGATTTTTGTGAAAACATTTGGAATATTTTAAACAATTTTTATGAAATTTATTGGGGGAGACATTGGTTAATGAAAAAATAAAGGTTTCCAGTATACAATTGTGTAATTCATCATCTGTATATTGCGTTGTGTGTTTACCACCCAAAGTCAAATCTCCTGCTGTCACCATATATTTGGCTCCATTTACCTTTTATCACCAGCCCCTCCCCCCCAATCCCTCTGGTAACTACCATACCGTCTGTGTCTACAAGTTTTTGTTTGTCTTGTTTGTTCATTTGATGCTTTCAGTTTTATATCCTACATAGGAAATCATATGGTTCTTGACTTTTTACATCAGGAATATTTTTTGGCAAAACTACAATTTTTTTTGAATACTTCTATCACCAGTGTCATTATTTGGGAGAGACTAGAGGCCATGTCTTATTTAGTGTTATGTCCCCAGTGCCTAGTAGAGTGACAGGCACAAGTGATTACACAACACATTTGGTTAATAGAATCATTTCTTCATTCTGCCTGGGGAGGAGGGGGCGCAGTCCAAGCTGCGTGGGCTGGTAATCATCTCTTCCCTTCGAGTGCTGCTCACGAGTTCACCCAGTGCTTTCACACACAGTGTGTGCTGCCAGTGCCCCTCCAGGAGGTCGCCCCTTCCCGCTTCTAGGGCAGTGGGAGGAAACCCCTGTTAAGGTACGTTGTCCAGCTCAGGATTGAAGAAAATCTCACAAACTCAGACAGCAGCCAGAGGAGAGTAATAAAAATTGATTAAACAGACCTTCTGAGGAAAGGTCAAGAGAATTGAAATTATTTTAGCCAGTGCCGCTGGTGGGGGAATAATAAATGTTCAAGAAACAAAAGAGTATTTTACAAAACTTTGTGGTTGCAGCGGGCTAGTCCACTGAAGAGAGCAGAAAAGGAATTTTGGTGACTTTTCTGTTTGACGTTAACAAGCAGCCCCTCTTACCCTTTCCACCCATGGGATTGTAACAGCCACTGGCTCTCTGAAAATTTTTTTATTGCATTAGGACATCCTGTAAAGGGCATTGTGGGTCTCAGGTGTGAGGTCACTGGGGCAAGGCAGAGAGGAGGCATTTTAACTAAAAGGTTAAATGATATTATCCCCTGACTTGGCATTTCCCAGAGAGAAGACCATGAACCCAATTAACCAGAGGACCCAAAGACATTTATAGACACTATACCTCCCTCCTTTGCTGACCTCCCAAGACTTTTCAGGGCTACCTCTTGTAAATCTACTACATTCCGTAACGTGCACATGAATAGCACACTCATTTTACTCTTATTCAATTCTCTCATCGTATTTGTAAATAGAAAGGTTTCCTAGGAGAACAGGAACTTGGAAATGGGCATCAGCACTGCCACTAGAACTGTGATATTCCTTGCCTGAGCCATGAAGTGAACTCATGTTCATTTTACACAGCGTATTAACATAACCGATGCTCATCAAGTGCATTCTACATGCCAGTTGCTGTTTTAAGCACTGAGAATTCAATAGAGAATTGTATATATAGGTCCTTGCCCACGCAGGATCTGAACACAGGCCAGTGGGAGATATAGACAATTCAAGAGGCAATTTTAATGCAGTCAGATATGTGCTATGAGACCATATGAAAAACCAGCCTACCCCAGAGTCGGGGGCCTTGGGGAAGCTTTTTGTTGAATATGATGCCTAAGTGATCCATGAAAAGTGAGTAAGCATTGTCAATTATCATTAATTTCTTCTTTGATTACATTGTCAGCCTAGATATCTCTTATTTTGGAAATAGACATCATCACCTAATCCATTCAGTAACCTCTCTTCTGCCATTTATTATTTTTCATTTTATTTTCAAATTATTATCTCTATGATCCAAAAATCACCTGTGTGGTTTAGGGATAAAGATATCTAGGTATGGTTAACCCAGGTTGAATTACTATATTTTTGGACTATAAGATGTGCTCCCCCCCCCCACAAATTTGGGAGGAATAATGGTTGATAATGCTGCTGTTGAGTTCTGTTTACGTTTACATTGGTGAAATGTTATGTTATTTATGTTATTAAATATTTTACTGCATTTTTTGCTTCAAAATTTTTTTCCTATTTTCCTCCTCTAAAACTAGGTGCATCTTATGGTCCAAAAAATACAGTAATGTCAAAAATCATATGCCAATAGGTAATGCTTTGTCTGGAAGCACTGCATTGGTAAAAATCCTGGCAGCCCACAAGTTTCTGTACCTCTGATCCTGAGGTGCACAGAGAAAAGAACCTACACTCACTTGAACCGCAGCGTATCAACAGCCTGTACAGGGGGCCCAGGGCACTTCCATGGCATTGGTGCACTATTGTGGTTTTCATTAATTTTTTTCTGTTGAATAATAATCTGAGGTCCCAGTGTAATGATATAAGGTCTTGAAATTAAATTTGAGCTGCTCAATGTTAATTAATCACTATTAGTTTTGTAGCAACTCTACAAAGGGGTGAGTGCCATGCTCAGGGTGGTTTCTCCCTCCTTGGCACAATACCCACACCCGGGGGATGGCCTCCAGTGGTTGTGCGTTCACAGCTGACAGATCCAGAGCTAGAGACCTGGTCCAAGCTGGGCCGGTCCCATACCATGTCCGCTATTTTTGTGTTGGAACAAGAGAGAATGTGAGCCATCTTTTGGTGGTAGCCAATGCAGGAGATAAATCTTGGGCACTCGTAGTGACCATGTGCCTTCCTCTGCTCTGCATGAGAAGGATATGAAGAGATCCAGGCAAAACATGAGAGAGAGCGAGAGAGAGAGAGAGAGAGAGAGAGTGTTTTAATGACATATTTGTCCCTGGCTCCCATTGTTCCTAAGCCCCAGGTATTTTTGTGACTGTCCTGCAGTTTGGTTATGTGAGATAGGTCAGTATTCTTTTAATAAATTCTTTGGGTTCTGCCTAAGCTATATGAAGTTGGGATTGTGTCCCCTGAAACTATAAGTCCTAGTGAAGACAGGCCTACAGTATAGGTAGTTAGACACCTGCTAATTAGCCACCTGGTGGCAGACCACCACAGGACAATGCTTAAGGCTCTCTGGCCTCCCACTTTATGACCTTGCCCATCAGGAAATCTTTGGGGGCATGCATAGTCTGGAGAGGCCACACATTTGGCTCAGCTACTGAGGTTCTGTTCTACATCTGCGTTTGCAACCTCGATACCAGGCTGCCCACTGCCAGCCCGTCAGCTCTGTGGCTGTTTCCAGGGGCTCTTTCTAAGATGCAACTGGGTGTGGTAGTTACCTGTTTAGGTTCCAGACTCTGACAGAACGAGCTTGGGCTTCCAGCTCTGATGTTTACGGGCAGCCATGTGACTTGTGTTCATTATTCACTCCTCTCAGTCTTGGTTTTCTCATCCAAGAGAAGTGGAAGCCTCACTGGGTATTGTTAGGATTAAAGGCTTTACATATAGAGTATTGGACAGAGCACCTGGCACAGAATAACTGCTCAAAAAATATTAGCAAGTATCTTATTCCAGCCAGGTCTACAAATAGGAAAGAAATGTGCTTGTCAAGTCAACTGGTACAAAAGGTATTGGATAGGGCCAACTTTGCAGATGCATAGAGGTACCCTAACCCTGGTATAGAAGAACGCATAGCCAGAGCTTTAGTGCCACAGAAGAGACCCGAACAAGGGCAAATTATGATCCCTTTGCTGCTTGTGACATAATCCGATAGTCTTGCTTTCCCCCTATTTCCTTGGAAAAATTGCAGAAACAGCCTCTAAAATCATGCAGTGACCTTGCTCTACGATGCCTCACTTTATCCTGGAGTCCCACAGACCCTCTTCAGGGGGTTTAATTAGTCAAACTATTCAAAGAAACTAATTATAACAACCCAAGATTGCCCTGAAGTTGCATTTATGCTCAACAAAAAAAGGTCATAAAATCTTTCCTGCTCATAGCTCCTGTTTAGGTTTTCACAGTTTGAGGTAAAGATTGCTGATTGTAAGAAGAGTTTAAGGTCAGCCAAATTTCTTTCTGATACTTCTCATTTTCTTTCTCTGTCCTGAAGCCTCTCTCTCCCCTATCCCCTAATCTTCCCCAATTCCTGCTCCCCTCCAAGTTAATAAGAGACTTGAAAAATACAATTGAGAGTGGCTTTTGAGTTAGACATCTCTGATTTCAATCCCAGCTCTAATGTTTCTAATGTGGTGACAATTACAACTGCTTCCCCTCATGTGTATGTAATACATGCTCAATAAATGAGAATTGATAATGATTATTATTATTGAAAGCAGCTGCTTCTATTAAAACACCCAAGTAATGATCCTTGAAATGTGGTCTGAGAATAACCTTCATCAGAGTTGCCAGGAGTTCTTACTGAAAATGTAAACTGCTGGCCCCCTTCCAAAGCTACTGACGTTTGGGAATCAGGCCCAGGAATCTGCATTTCCCCCACAAGCTCCCCAGAGTATTATTATGCACATTAAATTTGGAGTCACTGAAATTATACTTGTAGTGATGGATGCACAATGTGTCACCTTTGTCAATGGTATTTATATTTTGGCCTGACTTCTGACTGTGGGGTGGGAGAATTTGGGGCTGTGTCTCAGGCATGGATGAGCTGGAGTTCAAAGGCTTTTATGAACTCCAAAGGCACCTAACACCCTGAAGTCACAGTGAGCCCGCATTGAAGGCTGACTCCAAAGGTAGTTCCGCTTTCGCTGTTTGAGCCATTAGTCTCCTCAGAGCGGTGCTCGACGGTGGGTGGTGTAGGCATCTGGGAATGTGGGGTTCTTTTGGTTACCAAAATGATGGGAGGGTCCGGAGATGCAGAGGGCCTGCCATGTTTGAGGTCATTCTTACAATAAAGTGTCTTGTCTCCTGTGTCATCATGTCCCTGCCGAAGGCCATGGGCAAAGGGAGATCAAGAAGGCAGTTTTCTGTCCCTGCTCAGTTATGATGGTGGAGGCACATTCCCCAGAACACCTGGAGGTGAGAGGCTGGTGACAATCCCCAAACATTTGTCTGCCATGCTGCGTGAGACTGGGTCTGCTCCTGCACAGAAATGCCTCCAGCTCCTCCAAGCCTGGGCATCTCTCACTTGCAGGTGATGCCTTTTTCTAGGAATATATGCATGGATGTTGCTGGAAATGTCTCCTGATCAGAGGCAGAGTGACCAGAAAGCCAATGCAGCTGCTGCTTCAGAGCTCTTCTCTTGCACAGATCCACTGAGTGCTGGGAGCTAGAGCGGGGAGGGAAGGCTAGGCTGCCATCAGGAAGCTCTGTCTTCACACGCACTTCTGGTCACTGGCCTAAGATCTCATGGGAAAGGCACCCAGATTTCAGGGTGCCAGTAATCTGTGATTTCTTTGCTCATTCTAAGCAAATATTTACTTTTGTACCTAGTTTTGTATTTATAATTTTGCATTTGTTTTCTTAAAAAGCCCCTACTCACCAAACTATATAAGTTTTAGACTCCATGAAACCTGGATCTGCCCTCACTGCTGACTGGGGATCACTAACTGTCTAGATATATGTTTTGCGGAAGTAATCAATTTTGCACATGAGTATAAAGTGAAGAGCCCATGTTGATGTGTTGGGGCCATGGGTAAACGGAACATTGTGCTGCACTTTTCACTGGTCAAGGGTCGTCTCACGGCAGTCAATCTCCCACGTTTCCAGGCTGCTGACTCAAGGCACTCTCAGGTTGTATCTGCGCAGAGCTGTTGGAATTCTGCAGGGACTGGTCAGTGCAGCAGTGGCTAAAATAAGAGGTGGGTTCGAGCCAGCTGATGAGATGTACAAGGGCTGATAAGTGCATCTCCCATGTAACCATCAGAGTAAAGTTAATCAGGACGATTCTCCACTTCTACGTGTCTATCGTTGCACTGCAAACAAAGCTAGTTCTACTGAAAGATTCCGGTTTCCAAGAGAGTAATTAAAAGAATCGATAACACCCAGTGGATGACTCATCATCTATAATGCGGAGTTGGCTGCTACTGAGTAGCTGGCAAGTCTTTTGACAGAAAATTTTGTTTATGGGCAGAAAAGGAGATAGGAATTAATTTGCTTCTCTCAAAGGAAAACTACATGTTGAATCTACTGGCCCAGTTGATTGTGAAGCCTTGTATTGTCAAATTTGAGCAGCTATTTGGCAGTGACTTTCACTTTAATATTTACTCTGCTTTTTCAAAGTTCTTCATTGAAATAACTAATTTTCAGACAAGATCTCTTCAACTATTTGTTGAGGTTTTCCTCACTTTTTCCCTCCAAAATACCTCCATTCTCTTCCTATTTCCATGCATCACAAACTAACTGACCTTGAGCAAATCTTTTAACCTCTCTGGGCCTCAGCATATTTCTGTGTTAAATTTTGGTTGGTTCAGTGGATCTTACATACCAGGGTACATCAGAGTCAGCTAAAAGAGGTTATTAAGACAGATTGCTGGCTGTACCCCCAGGGTTTCCTTTTCAGTGGGTCTGGGATGGGGCTGAGAATTTGCAAGTCTAATGAGTTCTCAGGTGATGCTGTTACTTCAGTGAGTCTAAGGGTGTATGTACTATGACAACCCCTGGGCTAGGCAAGTGGACCCTAACTCTGGCTGCTAATCAGAATCATGTGGGGGAACTTTAGACTAATAAGGATGCCTGAAATCCATGCCTGCATGCATTGGTATCTCTGGGAGCCTGGGCCAGGACTAGGGTGAGGTGAGTGAGGCACTCAGGTTGCAAAATGAAAGGGTATGCACTTTTAGGGTTGCGCAAGAGTGGACCCTGGGAGTGAGTGCCTTCTTAAATTTTGCACCTTCAGAACCTCACTCATCTCCCTCTAGTCCTGGTCCTTTTGAGAACAGAGTTGGGAACTTCTGTTTAATGCTTCAGACTAGCGGCTGCACACATGTCTCTCCAAAGCTTGCTGGAGTAACAACAGTATGGGTTAGTCTTTTACCCATTTGTAGATTAGGTGATTTCTTTCAACAAGGAGTATTAGTGGAACAGTAAAATTTTTAGGGCTAAAGATTCACAGGTCATGCCCTGATCAGTGTGACTCACTTGGTTGGATATCATCTCACAAAGTGAAAGGTTGCCAGCTGGTTTTTTCAATTCCAGGTCAGGGCACGTGCCTGGGTTTCAGATTCAATCTCTTGTCGAGGTGTGTATGAGAGGCAACCGATCAATGTTTCTCTCTCACATTTTTTCTCTCCCCTTGTTTTCCTTCCTTTCTCCTCTTTCTAAAAATAAATAAATAAAATCTTTAAAAAAAGATTCACAGGTCATGCTCTTACTAATTGATTTCAGCCGAATCCCTTTCTCCAGAAGAACCTTCCGGTTATTCAACCCGTTGAGCGCGAACCGCTGATGAACCATAACATGCAGTGGAGGGCATGTTGGAGTTGGAGCTGGTGAGGTGCTCAGTGTAGCAGCTCCTCTTTCCTCATCATTCATAGACGTGCTTGCAGATACTGTTTAGTGATAGCATATCACAGAGGCAAACAATGCTTTCTTTTTCTTTCGTCTAAGAATAATTTATTCTTAAATAATTTCAAACTCACAGGAAAGTTACCAAAACAGTACAAAGAACTCCTATATCCCCATCATCCAGACTTTCCAACTGATAATTTTTTATTTCATTTGCACTATTGCCCCGTGTTCATCGTCTCGGATCCATCAGGCACAGGCAGGGTGTTTAGTATTCAGTCTCTTCAGTGCGGAAGAGTTCCTTGGTTTTCCCCTGTCTTTCATTTTGTTGATGGTTTTGAGGAATATAGCCCCCTTATTTCAGAGGTTGACTCACAACTGTCTGATGGTTCCTCCTGACCAGGCTCAGGTAGTGCATTCTTGAGAGACACACCACAAAAATGACCTTTCTTAGGGCATCATATCAGGAGCACTCTCTTGACCCGTCCCACTGCTAATGATGTGGACCTTGATCATCGGGTTGCGTTGGTGTCTGCTGAGTTTCTTCACCAGGTTTTCCTCTGTATTTAACTAGAATGTTGTGGGAGGTATTCCAAAATCACACCAATATCACCCCACTTCCATGATGGCTGTCCAATGGTGATTCTCCATTTCTATCATTCTTTCTACATTTATTAATTGTTATTTAACTATAAATCAGAGCTTATTAATATACATGGACTCATGATATATTATTAGGTTCTACAGAAAAACAACCAATAGGAATGTCTATATCTATATTAAAATATATACATATCTATATATCTACCTCTCTATCTATGACTGACTCTTGAACAACATGGGGTCATGCTGTGTGGGCCCACTTATATGTGGGTTTTTCAGTAAATACAGTAAATGTATTTTCTATTATGATTCTTTTAATGACATTTTCTTTTCCCTAGCTTACTTTACTGTAGGAATATAGTATATAAACATATAACATATAAAATATGTGTTAATCAATTCTTTATGTTATCTGTAAGGGCTTTCAGTCAATAGTAGGCTATTAGTAGTTAAGTTCAAATCAAAAGTTATAGATAGATTTTTGACTTTGTGGGGGATTGGTGCCCTGAACCCCCTTATTGTATATACACACACATATATATCTTATACATAATATAAGCATACTTGTTATAAGGTATCGACTCATATGATTATGGAAGCTGAGGAGTTCCAGGATCTGCCATCTGCTGGAGACCCCGGAAAGCTGGGGGTGTAGTTTGGAGACCTGAAGACCAGGGGGGCTGATGATGTAGATTCCTGTCCGAGTCTGAAGTTCTGAGAACCAGGAGCAGCAAGGAGGGCAGGACAAGATTAATGCCCCAGATCAAGCAATCAGGTGGAGAGAGGGCAAATCCAACATTTTTCTGCCATTTTCTTCTTTTCAGGCCCTTGGTGAATTCGATGATGCCCATGTGCATTGATTGGGAAAGGTGATCTGCTTTATAGGATGTCCTCACTTAACATGATCAAGAGAATCATGAAAACTGTGACTAAGAGAAATGGCATATAATGAAACCAATTTTACCATGGGCTAATTGGTATAAACACCGTATTTCTGGCCATGAAACATCACCAAACTTATAAATAAAAGACACTTCTACTATTAAACATGGAAATAAATGTGATTTATACATACATTTAAGAAAGATGAATAAGAACAAGTAAATTCATGATTTTCCAATCTCCTTGTTTTAGTTCAGGGTTACGGTGGCCAGAGCCTGTCCTGGCACCTCAGGCTGCAAGGCAAGAACCGAGCCTGGACAGGTGACCCTTCATCACAGGGAATATCACACATATAGCACACTCACTCAAGACTGGGACAGTGCAGACACGCCATTCACCATGCATGCACACCTTTTTGACGAGGGAGGAAACCAGAGTCCCCAGAGAAAACCCATGCAGACGTGGGGAAAATGTACAAACTCCACACAGAAGTGGCCATGGCCGGACATCAATTTTCCTTTCTTATCATTGTAACTAAACAATGTTGAATGAAAAGATGTTATTTGAGGACATATAGTACTCAGTCCCCCAATTCAAATGCTAATCTTGTCCCAAAGCACTCTCACAGACACACCCAGAAATGACATTTAATCAGATATCTGAGCATCCTGTGGTCCAGTCAAGCCGATACATAAAATCAACCACCACACATGGATTCTTATTTTATTTAGTGGTTTGTAATTTGTACTTGCACTTTATTTGAGGGTTAAACTTTCCACAATTTGAACAGTGGGAGCCTTTCCATGACATGTTCCCATCATTCACGGAATATTTCCTTATTTCGTGGCACCTAAGAAGATGCTCCAGGCTCATCATGTACTTTCTGTGGCTCAGCCCAGAATGACCTGTTTCTCCAGGGAGACCCCTATTTTCCCAACACTCCCACCAAATAGCATTTATAAATAAAAATTACATGCTAAAGAATTCATTTGTTTCTAAATTTGGGCATAAGAATATTAACAAATGTTAACAATTCAAAATGAAATGTATACATGAAGAAAGGGATAAATATCAGAGATTAGACCAGAGAAAAGTTTGCATAGCCCTTGTTTCTTTCTTTTTTTTTTTTTTTAAAGATTTTATTTACTCATTTAGAGAGAGTGGCAGGGAGGGAGAAAGAGAGAGAGAAACATCAATGTGTGGTTGCCTCTCACATGGTTCCCCACTGGGGACCTGGCCTGCAACCCAGGCATGTGACCTGACTGGGAATTGAACTGGCGACCCTTTGGTTTACAGTCCAAGCTCAATCCACTGAGCTACACTAGCCAGGGCCCTTGTTTCTTTATTTTTGAATTATACCATCAACTGACAAATGTGTACACATTGTAGTATTTTATTTGCACCCTAAGTTCTTTTAATATTAACTTGCATCTAGTTACTGTGGTTCCTTTTTGCTCTGGGGCTGGTTTGATGACTTAGATTGATGAGAACAGTTCTGGCTATTGACCATTTAATATATATCCATTGAGATCAACTAGAGGAAGCAGACTGAAGAGTTCTAGTTTGCTTGTGAAGCATAAGAAAGATTCTAGAAAAGACTAGGGTATTGTGGGCAGTTTTTAATGCCATTCCTCATGAAACCAAAGAGGGTGTCCAGGAAAAGAAATCTGCTGATAACATGTTAGTCTGGTGAAGTTCTTAGAAGTTCCCATCGTTTCCTCCTGAATCTCTGCCAAAATATTTAACTCATAACCAGGGAACTGTAGCAAAGAGAGTGGAAGGAGCGACAAGACACAATTGTTTCCTGTGAATTTTTACTTTCCTGAAAAGATTTCAGGTTTTGCAAACACCGTGTGCTGTTTTTAAATGTTCTTTTTCTAATGAGAGGAGACCCAGCATCAGTAATGGTTGAGCTGGTATGATAATTGCATCAAAATAAATAGCTGAGGTGCTGGACCTATGACCTACTGTTCTCTGCCAACAGGGGACTCTTCAATAGCAACAGATTTTAGAGAGCTTGTATTCATTTGGGCCATTTCTTCTGGGTGTAAATAAGGCAAAGTCTGCCTTAAGGGCTTTGTGTTGGGTATGAGTAATATCACAAATTTGCTAAGACGAGGAGCATTATTATCCAGAGAAAATTATGATGACAATTTAGATAGAAATGATATAGGAGATAGTTGGAAAAATCAAACCTTTTGATCTTCAAGCAAGAAATTAAGGCATCTTGGTATTACTAGGAAGAAAATGGATTGAAAATGGCAGTTTTTTAAGAACACAGATCTCCTTAGGATATGGCAGAAGAATACTGGTGTCTTCAGATTTACGTAATAGATATGTGAAGATATGTTTCATATATATTCCCCTCCTAAGGCCATTATTAACTTAAGGTGTAAGCTTACAGGAGAAAAATAAACTTTTTATAGCACCAAGTGTATTTGCATTGAAGTTTTCATGTTTAAGGCACCCTACAAGGTGCAATGAATGGGGAATAAGAAAGGTATAAAAATCTAGCTGTGCCCTTAAATAGCTTATGATTATGGAGGGGGCCACAGTGGTTAGGTCAGTGTGTGTATGAGTGGTGTATAAGCGTGTTTGTATGGTGTGTCCATGTGGCTATAGATGTTTCTAATGCAAAAGATATTGTTACACTTGGCAGGTCACAGAAACAGGGCTGGCTGGATGCCAGGTGGGGCCTCACAGCATGGCCGTTGTCGTGGTGAATTTGCTAGTGTCCTTACAAGGTTTCGGTGTGGAAAGTGGACTCCTCGGTGTCCCAGAGTTGATTAGATTCAGTGATGCTGACTCATTTTAACAAAGCTTATAAAAGTTTAATGTAGCAATCCAAAAGGCCAATTTATTACTCCACACTAGAAATTACAACCCTTACTGAGCAAACATTTCTGTCATCAGCCTGGTCAGAGTATTCTTTCCTTGAAGTCCTACAGAAGCAGACGTTTGCTTAAAGTCCTAGAATCAGAATCCGGTTGGTTATCTGATTTCAAAATACAATGACATCACACTAAATGATGCTGCTGCATCATTTCCTAAATGAAAGGTAACGGAGCCCATCAGAATGCATCGCTGAGCCAGAACGGAACATTCTTCTCTGGACGTTGCTTGGACCACCACTGCTCATGGTGGCCAGATACTTTTTCTTATACATTTCCATGGATACCTGAAAAATTCTCCGCTCCCATTGGATTGAGACTTTTTTTTTTTTTTAGTAGTAGAATCTCCTCTACTTTGAAGAGATTAGAAGTGAAAGATGTTAATTATTGGCTAAACAACAATTATTGGCTAAAACTAAAAAAATGTTTAAAATGATGCACACATAGTTACATTAGAAACATTGAGAGGTATCATTGTAAATTCATTCCCTAACCTTTTGCTGTAGGGACATCAGATCACATTTGCTCTGAGTCTTAGTTGGATTGCATAATGGATACCCAGTATGCTTTGACTCTAATGAGCTTAAACTCAACCTGGTGTGTTAGAGAGTAGCTGGTCAACCCAAACTGAGCACTCAGCCTGCTGGGGTGTGGTCAGATACACTGCAGATAGCATTAGGGGGGCTGGGTTAGTCCAGGGAGCTTCTACTGTGTGTAACTAACTGTTCGCTTCATTTACAAGTTAGATCTTGCTTGCCCTGAAGTCATTCTCCTCTCCCTGTCTTTGCATTTCTTTTTATTAGTCCATTATATAAGTGCTATTGAGTAATTAGAGAGCAACCTCATTTCCCTTTATCAGCAGCACTTGCTTCGAGAGATTAGGTTGTTTCTCTCCTTTCTAGTAAGAGAGGTGCCAGAAAAATCATTTTGGAACTACTCAAAGCAGCCATACTTCATGCTGAACACCACAAGGGCAGATGTGACAGCTCTGGATCTTTGGGGAGCTTCCACAGGGGTCATTGCTGGGTGTATAGTTCTATTACCAAGGGACATGGAGTACAGTCAGATCCTTTGTGTTGAGAATGAAAAGTTTCCTGCCTTCTTAGGTTTCCATGGGGGGACTGAAATGCTTTGGTTCCGGGTTTATGAGGTGGAGGTGCTAGAACCGGCACCAACACGGTATTCCCTGGGTGGGCTGATGCTCTGAATGGCGATGGTTACGTAAGGTGAAAAAGCTGGGGTGTGAGAATTTGGGATCCCAAGCACAGGTTATTCCAGACTAAATTCAGGTTGGAGTGATGGCGGTCTTCACCCCTGTGAACCAAAGTGATCCACGCAGGAATCTGGACCAGCCGTGCGCCTGCTGACGACTATCCCAAACGTGAAAGTAATGACAAGGGGAGGAGCGTGTTCTTTCAGAGTCATGCTGGAGCATTGTGTACGGGCCACCCGTGAGTACTTAATTACTTTTGTTTTGGCTCAACTATCTTCTAGAGATAAAGGCCCAGGTTTTTTGTGAAGTTTTAGCTAATGGGTAGATTTTTTTTTTTTTGGTAAAGATGAAAATGAGTCTGTCTTGTAGAAAAGATAATCCTAAATGTTATGTTTTCAGTGCCTTATAAGACCTCGTAAGTTTTATATCCAACCTAGTATATATTCTAGAAAAACCAAATCCAATCTAAAACACCCAAATTCCTCAAATGGTCTTGGACCCAGCTTTCCCATGAATGAGTTGAATAAGGCCTTTGCCTATATTCATCCTTTATCTGCTTGAGTAGGTTTGCTGACATACCTCAATGTGTCTTTCCACTGATTTAGGATCTGCCGCTATTAGTGATCTCATGTGGGAGAGAGAAGTAAAAGCGTCTTACCCTGGTGGGGTTGGTGGGGAAGCTGGATTGAGTGCCCCTGTTATGTAACTTAGGTTTCTGAGTACGTGGACAATTCAAGAAGAGAACAACATTTCTAAGTTTTTCTGCTCTTTGTAAAGGGGTTGAAGTGGTGGTGGGGGTGGGGGTGGTAAGGATGGGGATCCAGTAACTAATAGGAAAAGGAAGAGATGTGACTGCAATTCTACATTGCTTGTGTAGTTTATATCAGTTATCTAGAGCAGTGCATTACTCTTGAACTATTTAAGTAAAACTTATTCTGTTCCCCTTGTACTTCTAACGGTGACATTTAAAAGGAGTCCTAAATATGAAAAGATGCTCAACGTCACTAATCATCAGAGAAATGCAAATTGAAACCACGAGATATTACCTTGCACCTGTCAGAATGTGTATCATCAATAAAACAACAAACAAATGTTGACGAGGTTGTGGAGAAAAGGGAACTTTCATGCTTTGGTGGGAATGCATATTGGTGCAGCCACTGTGGAAAACAGTATGGAAATCTCTCAAAAAATTAACAGTGAAAATATGACCCAGTGACTCCACTTCTGGGTACATATTCGAAGAAACCCAAAAGACTAATTTAAAAGAATATATGCATCCCTATGCTCATTGCAGTGTTATTTACAGCAGACAATATATGGAAGTAACCCAAGTGCCCATCAGTAGATGAGTGAATAAAATAGCTGTGGTACATGTATACAAAGGGGTATTTCTAAGCTATAAAAAAGAAGAAATCTTACCATTTGTGACAGCGTGGATGGACCTGAAGGATATTAAGTTGAGTGAAATAAGCCAGTCAGAGAAAGACAATTATCATATGATTTCATTTATATGTGGAATCTAAAGAACAATATAATTGAACAAACAAAAGAGAAAGACTCATAGACAGAGAGAACAGACTGATCAGGTTGCCAGAGGGGAGGGGAGTGGAGAGCCTGGGTGAAAAAGATGAAGGGATTTACAACTACGGGTCAGCAAAATATAGCGTAGGGAGGATAGTTAATAATATTGTAACAATGGAGATGAGTGTGTAGGAGATTAATTTGGGGTCCACCTTATCAACATCTTGGGAAATCAAGGAAGCAGGATGGATCAGAGGGAGAAGTTGGGTTGCGATGCAGTTACAACAAAGGCCTCAGCTGACCCTATAGAAACCATGAGTTTTTGAACCCCTACGCTGACTACTCTTTGGATGCAAGCTGCCCCACAGAAGGGGCTCTGACTTGGGGCAGAGTGGTGTTCCTCCCAGGGAGCAATTGCGGGGCGGTTCAGTTGCGAGCTGTCAGTTGCCAACATTTGGGGAGCTGGGGGGAAGTGTTCCATCCTGAAGCAGCAGTGGGATCTGAGCATCCACTAAGCAAGCTTTGGCTTGTGTTGTGTGTATGATGCAAGCTAGTCTAATTACCCGTCCATGTTTCCGGACATTCCTTGTAGGTCTTTCCAAGGGCTCATTTGGCTTTTCCCTACTTAAATGTTATTTCGTAGGGCTGCAGCCTCAGCCCTTTTTTCTTTTCAAACTACTTTCAATTTTTAGGGGAGCTCATTGGCAATCATGTCTTCAGCTTCTTATACAGAGGACAATCCTTTTTTAAAAAAATGAATTCCCCAAAGTAGTTACACAGAGCTATTATTGGCTTTAGTAGCTTTCTCGATGATATTGAAATCTTATAAAAGTACAATGTCGTAACTCTGGTTGCTGTAACAAAATCCCATAAACGGCATGGCTTAAACAACAAACATATTTCTTACAATTCTGGAGGATGTGAAGTCTAAGATCAAGGTGCCAGTACATTTGGTTCCTGGCTTACAGACAGCTGCCTTCTCACACAGCATGGAGAAAGAGATCTCTGGACCCTTTTCTTCTTGTAAGGACACAAATCCCATCTTGGGACACTACACTCACAAGCTCACCTAAACTTAATTATGTTCCCAAAACCCCACCTCCAAATACCATCACATTGGGAGTTAGGACTTCAACATACAAATTGTAATGGATGCAAACATTCAGTTCATACCATACCCTATCACAAGTTATATTAAGAAACTGAACAGAAAACCTATAATAATACATAAGTGCCCCCACCACCACTTTCGATAATAGATCACCCAGACAGAAGATCAATAAGGAAACAGTGAACTGAGTAATATTGTAAGCCAGATGCCCTTAATTGTCATATACAGAATATTACATCTAATAGTAGATAGAAGGAATGTGTCCCAACATAATAAAGGTCATATATGGCATTCTCACAAATGACATAGTCAATGGTGAAAAGCTGAAAGCTTTTCCTCTAAAAGTTAGAAAAAAGCAGACGTCCACTCTCTCCATTTCTATTCAACAGAGTATTGAAAAATCTAGCCAGAGCAATTGACAAGAAAAAGAAATAAAAGACATCCATAACTATATGAAGTGATAGATATGTTAATTAGCTTAATTGCAAGTAATCATTTTACAATGCACCCATATATCAAAACATTGTGTTATACACCCTAAATGTATATAATTTATTTATTCATTTTTATACCTTAAGAAAGCTGGGGGGGAAAATCTATAAATACCCATCATTGTGTGTAGATTGAACTCATGGAGTCTGAGAATTCCTGAGCGACTTCAGGCTGAAAATTGTTTTCTCCTAACAGAAGTTTTTAGTGCTTTGTTCTGTTTCCCAAGAGGCATGCAGGGTATTGAAGAATACAGCTTTCAAGAATTCCAAGAAAGATGCTGAATATTGTAAGTGGCAAAAATTCCTTCCAGCTCTCTACCTCAGTTGGTTGTAGCCTCTCGTTTTCAGCACCACCAGCCCTACTTCTCTGGTTACTTAGACGGCTAGACTACTGTTTCATTTTCTCCTCCTCTTCTTCCTTTCTCTCTCTCTTTCTTTCTTTTTTGTTATGGCAAGAACATTTAATATGAGATCTACTCTTTTAACAAAATTTTAACTGGACAATACAGTATTGTTAACTGTAGGTACGATGGTGTACAACAGCTCTCTATAACTTACTCGTTTTGCATAACAAAACTTTATACCTGGTGAATAGCAGCTCCCCATTTCTCCCACCCCTGAGCCCCTGGCACTGACCACTCTATTCTCTGCTTCTATGACTTTTGTTGTTTTAGATTCCTCATATAAGTGGTCTCACACACTGGCTTATTTGACTCAGTATCATGTCCTCTAGGTTCACTCATTTTGTTGCATGTGCCATGGTTTCCTTTTTAAAACCTGAGTAATACTTATATACTATATATTATTTATATGTATATTTCATTTTAACCCATTTATCTGTTGATGGACAGTTGGATTTTTTCCATATCTTGTCTTTTGTGAATATGCTATAGAGAACACGAAGTGCAAATATCTTTCTGTGATCTGATTTTAGTTCTTTCAGGTAAATATCCAGGATGGAGACCACTGGACCATATTGTAGTTCTATTTAAATTTTTTTTAGGAAACACTATACTGTTTTCATAGAGGTTGTACCATTTTACATTCCCACTCACAGTGTATAGGCTTCCAATTTCTCCACATCCTTGACACTTATCTTTTTTTTTAATAACAGCAATCTTGACAGGCATGAAATGACATCTCATTGTGGTTTTGATTTGCATTTCCCCGATGATTAGTGATGGCAAGTATCTTTTTGTATGCCTGTTGGTCATCTGTATGTCCTCTTTGGAGAAGTGATAGATTATTATTTCTTATTTTGTCTTTTTAAAATTAAAGTATAGTTAATGTACAATATTATAATAATTTCAGGTGTACAACAACATAGTGATTCAACATTTATATACGTTGCAATGTGATCACTGTGGTAAGTCTAGTAATCATCTGTCACTATGGAAAATAATATGGAGGCTGCTTTAAAAAATTAAAAATATAATGACCATACAACTTAGAAATTCCTCTCCTGGGCATTTATTCAAAGAAAACAAAAACACTAATTCAAAAAGATATATGCACTATATATCTGAATATATGCACCTAAGTTCACTGCAGCAGTATGTACAGTAGCCAAGCTGTGGAAGCAACCTAAGTGTCCACTGATAGACAAATGAATGAAGAAGAAGTGGTACAAATACACAGTGGAATATCACTCAGCCACAGAAAAGAATGGAATCTTGTCATTTGCAACAACATGGATGGACCTAGAGTGTATTATGCTAAGTGAAATAAGTCTTTTCCTTTTGCAAGAAACCATTGGTGATACTGTACCCTTTTGCAAGGCAGACCCAGGGAGTGTTAGCTAAGATCCCAGATGCCCCCTGAGGGGCATGGTTGAGTGCAGCTGGGCACAGCCTGGGCTCAGGACCACACCGCCTACAGGGAATGCTCGAGCAAGTTGCTTGTCTTCTATGTGTACCTCTTCCTTCCTAAATAAAATCTTGATTACTAAGGTTGTTGGGTGACAAAATGAGATGCCACAAGTAAAGTGTAAAACTATTCCCTGACAGATATTTAGTAATCTGTACACATTTCAATGACTAATTTAATATCCTGTTGCTGTATATTTATATTTTGTTTCCTTTATCTCTTTTTTAATGACTTTTTTCTCTCTGTGAAAGTCCGCCCACCCAGCTTTTCATTCCTGTGTACAAGAGCATATCCTGTCCTGGTTCTGGCATACAGATGGATGTCCTATTTTGAGTGACATATCCCTGGCCAGACCCTCCCTTTGGCTGCTTGTTAGGACCTCTTCTTGCTCAACGCTCAGATGCCTCAAAGCCAACAATTTTAAAACCAGACTCAGGCTCCTGCTTGCTGAACTTTCTTCTAGAATCACCATGCCCCAATTTTCCAAGGCAGAAATGTTGAAGTTGTATCAGATTCTTACCCTTCTCTCACTCCTTGCATGCAATTGTTCATCAAATTCCTACCTCTGTTCCTTTCATTCTCTCCAATCCCATTTCTGCAGCATAGGTTTAAGCTCTCGTTTCTTCAGTGGATTTTTCAATGATCTTTTAACAACTCATTTCCAGGGTCCCACTACTGTCTTCTCCAATTAGGCCGACATATAATTTCTCAACCAAACTGGGACACTTTTGAGAGTGAAATGGAGGCGTTATTAAACATTACACTCAGAAAGCTGGCATCAACAATGACTTTTCCAGGCAAATTAGGTCATATGGACACCCTTCTAATTTATCCTGCACAGCTGTCAGAACGTGCCTTCTAAAACACTTGTCTGACCTGTCACTTGCTCTGGCAAATAGTGTGTCTCAGGGGAAAGTGTGTACTGTTTTAATGACTGGAGCGTTCTGCTCTACTTGGCTAGGTTTCTTGTAATAAATCAATCAATAAGCTGTCTGCATCACTTGCAGTCTAGGGTAAATTTGAGCAAATAGAAGTCTTTCCAGGGTTGGATCACTTTTGAGTATCATTTAAAAAACAAGCTTTGGGATTGGAATACGCTGACCTGATGGAGACATCCCGTGGCAATTTTGTTCCACCCCACAGTGCCACCCCTCAGAGACCTGCTCCCCACCACCTCCACCCCTCCGCTGTCATCTCTCCACTACTGTCTGATCAGTGGTTGAATAAATCAATGAGCGAGCAGCTTCACAAATGACTGAACCAGGCATAAAGCGATCAGTGATCCTCACCTAATAAATCAGCACTTTCCACCTTAGCTTTCTGCTTTTCAGGCAAAGTAGCAAAATACAATATTTTTTCCTGATAAAAACACATTTACTTTTTACTCACTGAGGAAAGGAGTTCTTTCTTACAACTTTGCTGCAGAAATCAGCTACTCTTTTAATTGATATTTGCAATCTTTCTTAAATCTTAAAAAATTTCATTATATAAGGAATCTATTGCAGAAAATTGGGAAGTGCAGAATAACAAATGGAAAAAATTACCTATCTTTCTGCCTTGCACACAAAATCGTATGAATTTTGTATACATTCTCCAGATGTGTGCTATATTAATAGTATAAAAATACTCACATATAACAAAAATAAGAGCATGCTGAGCGTGCTGAAGTGTAATTTTCCTTTTTAGCTTAGTAATAAAAAATGCTTTTTGCATTAATAGGTGTGTCTCTATCATTATTTATAAAAGCTGCACTGTATTCATCACATGGTTTCTTCATACTTTATTTAAAATCCTTTATATCATGACATTTAGGAAGTTTCTAAGTCTGTTGCTATATAAGAAAATGTTCCTTGGAGCAATCTAAATGTCCATTACGTGATGAATGAATAAAGAAATGTGATTAGATAAACAGATAGATATTGGTAAATATTGATACGATATGTATGTGTGATGTATGTGATAGACTGTGATAGACATACAGTGGTATACTACTTAGCTATAAAAAAGAAAGAAATCTTGCTATTTGCAACAACATGGGTGCAACTAGACGATATTATGCTAAGTGACATAAGTCAGACAAGACAAACAGCATGTGATTTTACTTATGAAATCAAAACACAAACAAACAAAGGAACAAGCAAAGCAAAACTAAAACAGACTCATAGAAACAGAGCTCACATTGATGGTTTCCAGAGGGATAGGTGAAAAGATAAAGGGGAAATATAAATAATATTGTGATAAGTTTGCGTGTTGACTGAGGGTTACTAGACTTAGTGTGGTGATCATATTGTAAGGTATATAAGTGTCAAATCACTATGTTGTAGACCTGAAACTAATATAACACTGTATGCCAACTAATCTTAAATATATTTTTTAAAACTGGGGAAAAAAAGAGAAAATGTTCCTTGGATATCGTTAAATATCTTTTCCCATTTGATTATTTTTTTAAGGATTAACTTAATTTAGTTTTATTATTTTTATTTTTCACCTTTTATTTTATTTTATTGTTGTTCATGTACTGTTGTCTGCTTTTGCCCCCGCCCCTCTCCCCCACCCCAGCCATCCCCGCCTCCCTCCCCTGAGTCTACCCCCGTTGGTTTTGTGCATGTGTCCTTTATAGTTGTTCCTGAAATCCCTTCACCCTTTCCCCCCATTACTCCCTCCCACCTCCCCTCTGGTTACTGTCAGTTTGTTCCTAATTTTAATGTCTCTGGTTATATTTTGCTTCCTTGTTTGTTTTGTTGATTAGGTTCCACTAGGATTAATTTTAAAATCAGGATGCGCTGAACCGCTTTTAGACTGTCATGCTTCCTGGCCAACCTGATGGGCTTGACGTTCATGTGTGTTGAGCTTCATTGCTGGAGCTTCACTGATGGACCTTCGATTTCTTTAGTCGCTTAATAGAAAATAAGTTTTCAGCTCAAAGTAATACACTAAAAAAACCTAAAAACAGAAAAAAAAACTCCATTCCAATCCTCTGGCCGTGATTGTGCAGGTAAACTGAAATGGGACATGATCTGATGAATTTGCTCACAGAAAACCTCAAGCCCAATATATATTTTTTCTCCAAAGTATTTTGTTGTGGTTTTTTCTTCCACTCTAAGTCATAGGGGAAAAACATTGCTTCACTTCCTTTCTAGAGATTATCTAGTTTATGTGGATTCAATTTAATATTGAACATTTCTAAGGAAGACCTTAAAAGACCCAATATTTTTCTAATTTTGAGTAGATATCTAGCCAATTTAAGCAGTTTGAATTAACCAGGACAAAAGGATCCGATTGTGATATATAATTGAACTCTGATGTTTTATTCTTCAAACTTCTTTTATAGAGTTTGGTATTTTTTTCTGGACCCACTAAAAGTAAAGTTTTTATCAGAGTCCTTTGTGATTAGTGTCAGGTAAAAATTGGCAGTATGACTCAGAATTGTGATGGATTGTGGAGGATTGACTCCTCAAGAGAAAAATTGCTGTGATACTACAGTGTTCAGAAGAGTTTACATATTCTCAGTTTAAAAAGATAATGTCAAGATGAACGTCAAATTGCTTTAGGTATTTTCTTAGTGACAATACCTTGATCTTTGATGTTCTACAGTAATTTTCTCCTCCCAAATCTATTATCTATCTATCTATCTATCTATCTATCTATCTATCTATCTATCTATCACCTATCTATCATCTATCTATCACCTATCTATCTATCATCTATCTATCATCTATCTATCTATCATCTATCAATTATTTGTTTTTGCTGAAATTTGCCTCCCTATGTCCACCCTAACTCTTTCTCCAGAGGGCTCTTCATTTTCTTCTGGTCTTTCAACATGGGCAGGAGTGGGGTGGGCTGGGGACTGGGAATTGAGACTTTGTTCACACCTGAGGTGGTTTCTTGCTTTCTAACCTCTGAAATCCTAAAACATTAACCTGTGGGACAGAAGCATGAGAGATGAACCAGCCTCTTCTCTCCCCAGGATCAATTTTTTGGAATCTATTAACAGTGACTTCATTGTCATGTGCAATTATAACAAAGGTCCTAATCAGTAGAGCACTTTATGGGTGGCAAATGTAATAGCTAGCTAATGTTAAGATCATGTCAACAGAATTAAGAGGCCATTAAGATTTTCTAGTTAAGCACTAGGGATTTGAAAATGCTGCTTCAACATCAGGCAGTGTTTTGTTCACTGCCATTCTGCAATAGGCAATCTATAACTCACAAGCTTGCAATTATCTATGGCATCTGTAGAAACTCTCCTGTCTCTAGATTCTGTGACTTCTGGACATTTTCCTTCCACCTTAATGATGCTGAGCATATGGGAGGGCCCTGGGCCTCAAAATACCCACAAAATTGTGAGGATACCAAGTGGTAGCAAGTTGATGAGATGGTTTCTCTTGGTATAAAGGGTGAGATTTATAGGAGTCCAGGACAATCTGGATAATGATCTTTTAAGTCTTGATCATAAGATGTGACAGTTACAATGTGGGAACTTGGGGAATGGAACTGGGAGAACACAGAATGAAATGCTGGAGAAAGGAGTCTTTGAGATCCATATGATTCTAAGTTAAAATGTATACATTTCATACAAATTTAAGGTACCATGCCTTCAACTCTTCAAAGCTTAACTCATAAAAGGAGAAGTCCTGGCAGTCATAATAATATTCAAGAGATTGAAGCTTCCATCCTTTATTTTATTTTTTAAATTTTAATATATTTTATTGATTATGCTATAATGGCTGTCCCATTTTTTCTTCCCTGTATTCCTCTCCTCCCTGTACCACCTCTCCCACCAGCATTCCCCCACCTTAGTTCATGTCCAAGGGTCATACATATAAGATCTTTGGCTTCTCCATTTTCCATACCTTTCTTAACCTCCTCCTGTCTGTTTTGTACCTACCATTTATGCTTCTTATTCCCTGTACCTTTTCACCCATTCTTCCTCCTCCCATTCCTCGGCTGATAACCCTCCACGTGATCTCTACTTCTGTGAATCTTTATTTGTTCTGGTTGTTTGCTTAGTTTGTTTTTGTTTTGTTTTGTTTTTAGGTTCAGTTGCTGATAGTTGTGAGTTTGTTGTCATTTTACTGCTTGTATTTTTGATCTTCTTCTTTTTCTTAGATAAGTCCCTTTAACATTTCATATAATAAGGGTTTGGTGATGATGAACTCCTTTAACTTGACCTTGTCTGGGAACCACTTTATCTGCCCTTCCTTTCTAGATGATAGCTTTGCTAGATAGAGTAATCTTGGATGTAGGTCTCAAATACTTCTTTCCAGCCCTTTTTGCCTGCAAGATTTCATTTGAGAAATCAGCTGATAGTCTTATGTGAACTCCTTTGTAGTTAACTGTCTCCTTTTCTCTTGCTGCTCTTAAGATTCTCTCCTTATATTTGGGTAATGTAATAATGATATGCCTTGGTATATGCTTCCTTGGGTCCAACCTTTTTGGGACCCTCTGAGCTTCCTGGACTTCCTGGTAGTCTATTTCTTTTGCTAGGTTAGGGAAGTTCTCCTTCATTATGTTTTCCAGTAAGTTTTCCATTTCTTGTATTTCCTCTTCTCCTCTGGCACCCCTATGATTCGAATGTTGGAACATTTGAAGTTGTCCCAGAGGTTCCTAAACCTCTAATTTTTTTGAATTCTTTTTTTATTGTGTTCTGGTTGAATGTTTATTTCTTCCTTCTGGTCCAAATTTTTGATTTGAGTCCCAATTTCCTTCCCTTTACTGTTGGGTCCCTGTACATTTTCCTTTATTTCACTTTTCATAGCCTTCACTTTTTCCTTATTTTGCAGTCATACTCAATCAATTCTGTGAGCATCCTGATTACCAGTATTTTGAATTCTGCATGTTAGGCTGGCTATCTCTTCATCACTTAGTTGTATTTTTTTCTGGGGCTGTGATCTGTTTTTTATTTGGACCATATATTTTTTTGTCTCAGTGCACCTGTTATAAGGGGTGGAGCCTTAGGGAGGGGCAGGCCATGTGGCTGCATTGTGGCCCTGTATGTGGGGGAGGGTTCTGAGAGGGAACAATGACTCTTTTTCAGCTCTTGTCCAACTTTCAGTCACTTCCTGTGCTACCCACAAACAAATTGGGCCCTTCTGATGCTGATTCCTGGGTGGGTGATTTGTGTATGTTCTAGGACCCTGTGGGTCTCTCCATCCAACTCTCCTTTGAGGCTGGGAGTTTCTCCTGCCACCTCAACCCCCACAGGTTTTTTTCAGTCAGAAGTTTTGAGGCTTTATTTCCCTGCACTGGAACCCTGGGTTGCATGGTCTGTCTTGCTCCCTGGTTGTTCCTCTTGGTTTATCTGCACACAAATGCGGGACTGCCTGCTCTGCCAGCTGCCAACTTGCTGTGAGTCTTCTCCACCCCGCCTGCCTGTCTCTGCCCCTCCTGCCAGTCTGGATGAATATTTCTTCTTTAACACCTTTGTAGTTGGACTTCCACGTAGTTTGGTTTTCTGGCAGTTCTTGTTATTTTTTGTTTTTAAATTTGTTGTTGTCCTTCTTTTGGTTGTGCAAGGAGGCAAAGTGTATCTGCCTACACCTCCATCTTGTCCAGAAGTCTATTTTATTATTATATTATATTTTATTTTATTTTTATCATTTTCATTGTTGTTCATTTATAGTTGTCCTGACTTTTTCCCCATTGTTCTCTTCTGCCCTGTCCCCCACCCTGCTCCCACAGTCAATCCCCACCCCATTGTCTGTGCCCATGAGTCCTCTATTCATGTTTCTTTGCTTGCCCCTTCCCCTTCTTTACCCCATTATTCCCCTCCCCCCTCCCCTCTGGTCATTGTCAGTTTATTCTTTATTCCTAGGTCTCTGGTCCTATTTTGTGCATTTGCTTGTTTTGTTGGTGCTAATATAGGTGAGAGCATATGGTATTTGTCTTTCACTGCCTGGCTTATTTCACTTGCATAATACTCTCCAGTTCTGTCTCAAAGGGTAGGTAGAGCAGCCATCTTTTATGCCAAACACCTGTGTTCTCAAACCTGGTCAGGAATGTGGGTGACCTTGGTACCATTGATCTTGTGGCTGATGTCTGGAATGAGAGCAGTCTAGAATGGGAGTCTGCCCTTAACCTGTGAAGTCTGACCTAACTTCAGGTCATTAGCATCAGAAGTCAATTGCAGAGATAGAAATAATTGGGAAACCAGTAGAATAATATAATGCTTGGCATATAATTGTTTCTCCAACTATTAATGGGCTTCCAGTTAAATAGGACAGAATCATATTCTATACTGGAATGAAATGAAATGGATAAAATCTATAATTTTGCAGCATCCAACAACAGCAACACATTCAAAATGATTACAAATAGAGACAACTAATTCAACAAGTTTGTCTTCTGAAAATATCTGTCAAAAAACAGGTACTACGAATGATGGCAAACCTGTGAAAACATCTAGGCTTAATTATTTAAAATTTCACCATGAAGATAATTAGCGTCAAGAACATCACCAGAGAGGAGACTTTACACTTACCAGTACATAAGCACCAATAGACAGAAAATTTTCTTGATTAAAACTACTATGGCTCTTTCTTTAAAAAAAAATCAGTCAGTAGAAGATACCAGCTTCTAATTTATTAATCATAAATCATAACTTTCAAGAAGACTGTAGGCAATTTTGTAGAACTTAAAAAATAATACAATTATATTAAAAAATCTTCTGAAAAGTGACAGTGACATGATATGAAAGGCAGATGTGGCTGAAAAACTGGCATATGTGACTATGTAGTGTTTCACTCAGGATAAGAGTCAAAGTCCTTAGGATAGCTTGTGAGGCTCTCCTAAAGCGCTCTTCTCCTCCGTGACCTCCCTCTCCCTCTCTCTCCCCTTGCTCACTCTGCTCCAGCCACATACCTCTTTGCAGTCAAGCTGTCATTTGCACTCTCCAGGCATATTCTGCTGATCATTGTCTAAAAGACTGGTAGACCATACAACTGGAAAACACGTCTCAAGTCCCTGGAGCTCTGGATGTGCTTGTACTACTGTACTGCTAATTACTACTAATAAAATAATTTCTTACTTTATTATAATTGGTTTGAACCACGTGAAGTTGCCAAATATATAAAAAGAGAAAGTAATTTAATTAATTCCCCAATTTGTCTAGTCTTAATCTCTCTAAAATGAATTGACAAGTGCCAAGCAAAATCGAAGAGAATGCAATAGTTAGAGGACAGAGACATGGCATAGAAATATTATATATCACCACGGGAAGATGCATCTGTTTGTTTGCTGACAGGTGTTGTGAAATCCACAGGCTTAATGTAATTAACCCCACTTACCAAGGGGCCAGTCATCTAGTCTAGTTTCCATCAGCTTTATCTTTCCTTAAACAAGAGGTTTACACTGCCTTCTCCTCTCATCTCTTGCCATTTTTTCTTTGATGCCCTACTCCTGCCCCCACCTCTTTTACTTTCAAAATTTACTAGTGACCTCTTAATTACCAGACTAATTAGCCTTTTTCCAGGCTTTTCTCAGTTGTGCATGAAGGGCTTTTAATAGCTGACCACTCACCAATTCACTCTTTATTTTGGATTTTCATAACACATTCTTTCTCTTCTGCTGTGCTGTGACCATTTTAATCTTTCGCTCTTCTCTGTCTCCATTTGTTGGTTCTGACCACTAATAGCCTCCTCTATCCTTGGTCTTCTGTCATTTGCTCATTCCTCATGTGAGCTCATTCACCCCGATGGCTTGTCACTGCTGTAGCACTGACTACCTAATCTCTAAATTCAACCTTACCCTCTCACCTGCTCCTCTATGTCACACTTACAAACACAGAAGCTACTTGCTTTTAAAGTACCACCACGCCCTCGAAATCAACATAACTAACATTGAATTCCAGACCACTTTTCTTGCCCAACATCTCATTTCTGTTTGGGGCATTATTTCAATCTCCCAGGCAACAAGACTTCACTACAAAAGAAAAATTTAATGAATAGGAAACTGAAGTCATTATCTTTCCTCCCAAAATGTTTCTGCTTTCAGCTTTTTTATGTCTTCAGTGTATACTTCCCTGTCCCTGCATATGCCGTGGTCTGACAGCATCCTTCCATTTTTCAATCTCCAAATGTGATCTATTTCTCCATGCTTTTTCTCACACTATTCCTTCTAGTATAAGTCCTACTTACTCTTTAATGTTCAGCTTAAATCTCATCCAGAGCCTGTCCAGCCGGAACCACTTTCACATGAGACTCCCCACACTGAGTCATCTTTGGTAAATAAAGATATTTCTATACATATCTCTCTCTACAGCTAGGTGATGTACCCCCTGAGAGCTGAATCCAGGTCTGATTCTCATGTTTTCTGTTTCCTCACAGCACCCAAATAATGCTCATTGAATATTGTTTTAATGGAATGGGATGGAGTCTCTTAGCCGGGGCTACAGAGTAATCATCTGATTCTTGCTTATGCACGAATCTTCTCCTCCTTATTATCTGCAATTAAATGTTAATGAAGAATCATTGGAAAAATTAAAATGCGCCAAGCATAGCTAATAATATAAGAGGGATGACAGCCCAGCTAAAGACCCAGGCACACATTCACATCCCATTAACTAGTCCTATTACAGTTGTCTCCTGAGTTCTAGACCTGTAGAAACTGAAGGGAGTTACACAGGCAGAAACAACATCACACACACACACACACACACACACACGCACGCACACGCAGTACCTGACCAGACTGACACCCTTAGTTAGAACAAATATCTACTGCTAGAGCCTGCCGAAGTATTTGTTCATTCTTCCAGATCACTTGCAGGAGGAGCTCTGATGACAGGCTCTAACTCTGTTATGAAAGGTGTTCTGATGAGTGTGCCAAGCTCAGCATTCTGAGTAAGGATTCTCTGATACCATTCTCTGCGGGGCTGGCCTCCAGCTAACTGCAAAGTCTATTACCTTATTCCTTCACCTGTCCTCAGGGCTGCCCTAAGTTCCTGTTCATCTACTCTCTTCCCAAACCTCTGCCTTCCCCATCAATATTTGAAAAAGTGTTGGGGATACTGAAAGGAGAAATCAGAAAGGTTCATTTTTAAATCCAAATAACACATGTACATAATTTTTAAGTCAAGAGTATTCCAAGGTTAATAACAACAATAAAAAGAGCAGCTACCTGCTTTTTTCCTTCCTCATCTCCTGTTGAGACACTCAGACACAGCCACTTTCAACTGTCCTTGAATTGACCTGCATTTCCAAATAATGTGCTTATGTGTCTTTATTTTTGCTTTCTAATTTTAACATTATCTCTTAGTTTCTTACTAATACATTTTGAACCCTTTCCTCCCACTTCTGCTAAACCTCCAATGGTTATATCACAACTGGGTACAAAAATAGTGGGTGTTTTTGCCATTAGAACAGTATAGATGTTGGTAGTAGCTCAGTCATATAGTGTATTATGATATATTTTCTTTCTTGTTCAACTTTTCCTCCCCTAGGTTAATAAATGCCCCATTTTTAATGCTTATTTTAATTTTACCTAACTAAATCAGCCTCAAACTTCTCAAAAGAATGGCTTACAGTGTAAGCAGCAAATCAAGTCATCTATCAGTTACTTTTCTGCTTTCTTTCTGGGAGTCTCCCTTCTGAAGCTCCTTGCATCATTCAATCTGATTAACTGCTCTTGATGCCACTACACAGTAGTATTCTGGGTCTGTCCTCACTCTCACCCTAGGAATTTCCTTTGTCCCCTATATTGGATGGTCTATTTCCTGCGTTCCGTGTCTTTCCTGGGGTCATTTTGGTGAAGTACCTTCCCAGTGGAGGAGCATAGGAGGTAAATGTCTTCAGAGATTGCTTGTCCAGGGGTGTCCAACGCATGGCCTGAGGGCCATGTGAGGCTCAGGATGGCTAAGAATGTGGCCCAACACAAAATTGTAAATTTACTTAAAACATTATGAGATTTTTTTGTGATTACGTGTCACAATGTATATAATGTGGCCCAAGACAACTCTTCCTCCAGTGTGGCCCAGAGATGCCAAAAGGTTGGACACCCCTGTTAAGTGTCTTTATTCTGTCTCCAGCTTAATTAGTAATATTTTAGGGTTTAAATTTCTAGGTGAAAATGATTTCTGCTCAGAATTACATTGCTTTTGAGAAGTCCATTCTATTTGGTTAGCTGTCTTTGGTATGTGAGCTGTTTCATTCCTCCTCCCTGGGGCACCGTCAAATTTTCTTTCCCTAAATCAAGATGTTCCAAAGTACAATTATAGAATTTCAAAATGAAATCTTCTGTACCATTTGACCCCTTGCTTAAATTGTTTTGTTTCTTTCTTTTACAAGGATCGATTTAAATGTCTTCTTGCTCACAGCTTTGTTTTCAATAATTGCAATTTGCTAAAAGCTTCAAAGGCTGACATTTTTAGCACTTACCACATGAAATACCACCTCCTGAAACCAGAAAAAGTAAGCACATTTCATATTAGCACCCTGTTTTCTGTCCTTGACAAGGTCTGCCTGGACAGGGTCAGGAAGAGAGAGAGGAGGATCCCTGGTGATCTTCCCGAACATAGCACAAGTTGAGACGAAAGCCCTGTTTCCTGCAAATGCATCTCACATGCTGCCAAACGAGAGCGTGGAAACTCAAGGTGAAGGCTGATCAATCCAACCCAGGATTATTTTGGAGCAAATATTATATATTTCTAATAGTACTTCATTACAAGTAAAAAAAAAATCTTGATAACTGGTAAGCTGGATCAAATTCCAGAGCAACTGTCATGAAATAGGAATATATAGCCCCCCTAGATATAGGGCATCTTTAATGTTATCACAGGGAGATCCATTTCAGAATTTATGGAAGGAGACTGATATCCTGGAATATTCACTGGATATTTCTGCAAATTGCTCTGGCCTGGGAATTCTGAATACATCACAAACAAACAAGAAAGAAGGAATTACAAGAGAAGCGAAAGGTTACTTGGTTAGAGAAAGGGGCGGGGTCATGGAAAGTACTATAGATTGGGCTATGGCTAGAGGTAAAAATGTTATGGATTCATTATTGAATGGTTTGAACAAAACTCCAAACACAGTTTGGGGATTTAATACCCTTTTGGTGTCTACAGATGAAGGTTCCAGTTGGATGAGGGCTCAGGAAACAGCACATTTAATAATATTTCAACTTTTTAATGCAGTCTCCAGTTTGCATGGTGTGAGAATTGTTTACTAATTTGGTGACTTACGAAATGGCTGCGTAACACTTGTTCTGAAGAGTTAGAGAAGATTGTGAGCCTTGTGCTACGCCTGTGGGCCCCTGAAGTTGACCCACGGTATTTTTTTTTTTTTTTTTTTTTGAGAAAGCCAATGCTGGCTCTGTGTTTGCCAAGGGCAGTGGTTTGTCTGAGGTCAAGGAAAAGCTTGATGAAAAGGTTCCTTTTTGGTGATGTCTATAAAAAAGATAAAATATTGAGCTCAGAAACAGGCATTAGTAAAATTGGGGAGTTGCTTTAGGACTATTTACTTACCCATTTAAATATATACTATGTATGTCCCAATTACATGTCAGGCTTGATGCTAGTTAAGAAGGCAGACAAGGTTCCTGCCTTCCTAAAGCTTTGGGATGAGTAAGAGGAAATACTTCTATAGGTGGAGGTAATTCTACGGTATCCATTACCTACCCTCTGCCCTTCCAACAAGTTGCGCATTTCAAATATAAATTGGTGCCCAGTACACTCCTCATTAGATTGATCTAATAGACACGAAATATTTAACTCATTGATATATACGAATAATAGTTGTAATGATAATAATATATAATTCACTGGGTGCTTTCCATGTTCCAGACACTGTGTTAGGAGCTTTCTCTGGATTACTTCATTTAATCCTCTCTAGAGTCTCATACAATAGGCACTATTGTTATCTCCATTTTTTATTTTTAAACAAGAAAACTGATCTACAAAAGGGTTAAGGAACTTACTTGCCCTAGGGCATTTAGGGCATATGGATGAAACAGAAACCAAACCTAGTGAGTTTGACTCTGAAATGTCAGTGTTTACTCAAACATCCCCCCTTCCCTCAGACTCAGGCTAAGCAGCATCCCTTTGTGTGGTCACTGTGGACAGTCAACACAGTTGCTCTTTTCAGATGCTGACGTGGAGTGAAGGGACTGTTGAAGGGTCTGAAAGGTCTTGTGAGCACTGTTCGAAGCGTCACCTTTCAGGTAGCACTGCCTCACTGAGGGCGCAACGGAAGTAGGGTCTGTATCTTGTCAATGTCTCTCTGTGGAAACTCTGCCCGAGAGTCCAAGCACCTGGAAATGGGCACACACCTACTCAACAGGACCCGGTTAGAAGAAGAAAAGTTGCAATCCCAATTTGCCTTGACGTCAAGTAAATATCCTATGTCAAAAAGACCAAAGTTGGCTCGGAAACAGCAACTCAAAAACAGCTCATAAGTTGGCTCATATAAGAGGCACTAAATAGCAGCTTGAAAAGCACCGGGAATGTTCAGAATAAAGATGAGCTGAGATGTAATCGCTTACAACTCCTCTGTGTGTTTGTGTGTATATGCGTGTGGGGTGTGTGTGTAATTGTGTAAGTCAAGCTAGTGTCACAGATATTAAATTATTCAATTAAGGAGCACAACATTAAGCCCATAAAATGTGTTAATGTGACACATCATTTCACAAATGGGATTTTAGGAGGGCTTGCTGGGATTCTCCAACATGACAAAAACACCCATTAACTTTTACTGCAGTTTACGACTGAGATAGAAATCAGCTAATAGTTCAAGGAAAACATGAGAGCAGGGTGGGAAGGGGTGTTGGAAGTCAGTGTTCTTGAGCAGTGATTTTGCCTTTGTAATTTGCTTTGTTGTTTTCTTAAATTCTCTTCAGACATACGAATAAGATGTTCCAGTCAATCACTGGACAATAACATCTACTCTTTACTGAGTTTTATTCTGGTGAATAAACCAGGTTTTAAAGAAATAAGCTCTATTCAATATATTATTTATTAGATATTATTTGTTATATGCTACTTATTATTCATATATTATTTGTTACATATTAAACTTTGGGAACAGTCTGTGGGGGGGCTCTGCCCGCAGGGCCTCCCTGGCTGCCATGGATGAGAATAAGTCTACCAAGACATGATCTGCTTGGGGAGGAGAGGTGGCCCCTCTCTCACAGGAGAAGGGCCAGGAGCTTGTTCCTCAATGGGCTTTTATTGGGTTCATTTGCAGGGGAATACAGATTAAGCTCATTAATCATTGTCAGGCGGTAAGGATCAAACAATAGATAACAAAGAACTCTGAGGACCTATTTTGAGTCAGGGTCAGATAGCTAAAGAGCTGTAAAACTTTGAGGAACAAACTCACTTCTTATTTGGACTCTTCTCATTTAATTGAGAGCATTCTAAACAAAGTAGATTTCACAGGATTTTACATATTCTTTCTTAGGCCTCATTGACCAGGAAACCCACCCTTTCCAGCACAGGGCTGCACCGCCCTCTGTCATTGTTTCAGGCTTAAGGCATTGTCTCAGGCTTAAGACAGGCAGGTGTAGTAAAGCAACCAGGAGATTAGGAGACTTGCAGACAAAATGAGGACTCAGGCTTTGTCAAAGCCAAGGGGTGAGGATCCATCACCTCCTTTTGCTGTACCCCCCAAAATCCTTCATTGGGGGCCTCCCACGTGATCATGCCTGGCTTAGGTCGTTCCCCTTTTTGGGGAATCTTACCCATCATTGGCTAACCGACCAAGCATTGGGGGCCAGGTATGGATGAAGTAAAAGGAGCAGAAGCGGCACTCCTGCCAGGGAGAAAAGCTTTGGTCTCCTTAGTGGCTTATGGTCCAAGGTCGCTCCCTCAGCCTTAGCCTTGGTGCGGGTTGCAGCTTCTGAAACCAGGCAGGGTGGTTCCCAGCAACAGTCCACATGCTTAACAATTGGGAAATGAGTGACACGTCCACGTGATGAAATAATTCTAGTCATTAAAATGGTGTTAACAAAAAGTTTATAATAACAAGCAAAATACTGATTGTTAAAGAAATAAATTAAATTAAAATTTGTTGATACAATGTAATTTTTGTAAAATATCCATAGAAAAAAGAATGAAGGGAACATTCCAAAATGTTAATGCTGTTTATCTTTGTGTTACAAGATATGAATGTGAGATTTTTAACTTCTTTTTTTCACTTTTTTGTGTTTTTCATATAATCTGTCATAAATGTTATTTTCATAACCTCAAACCAAATTCAAGAATCTAATTTGAGAGACATTTAAAATACTCCTAAGTGCCCATGGAAATTTCAATAAGCCAAGTCCTCATTATGTTTGGGTCTACAGAACTCTTCCAATACTAGGCGATTTTAGAATTTTTAGTAAAAGTGACTTGTTCAAAGTATGAAAATACATGGTTTAATTATGACTTTTTATGCAAATTCCATTCATGGCAAAAGAACTGAGGGGACCTGGGTTGCATATTGACTTCCTGTTGAGCTTGCACTGTGTGAGTGCATGTTGGGGAGCACAGCAGTATAAGATACCCTCCTGCTCGCTGTTGGGGTCCCTTGCCTAGATGCCCTGTCCTCTCTTCCTGACCTGGCTCGCCCCCACTCCCACTCACTGAGCACCTGCTTAGAGCTTGTTCTCTTGGGGAAGTCTTCTCATGCTCCTCTTCTCACTCACCACGTAGGCCCCAAAGGAAGGTCATCCTGCTCAAAGCACTCCCCCAGCACCCCGCATGTCTCCAGGGAGCCGTTTCCATGGCGTAATAGCACATTCCGGTGTAGTGTGTGTCTACGTGTCTTCCCATTGCACTTTAAGCTCCATGAAAGGAGGGGCAGTGTCTGTCGGTTCCCTCTTGCTCTCTCAGCACCCAGCACAGAAATAGTGCATAAGAATTCAGTAACTCTTTGTCACCTGAATGAGTGAATTCCTCATATTTTAGAGACGTTAGATGTGAATTTCAAATGTGTAAAAATCCCCACACGATTGAAATCTTGCTTGAAGGAGAAGCTGGGAACATGATGGAAGTTGGTTGTGCAGTGGAAAAGTGAGGATTGTGCCTTCTATCAAACACACTAGCATTTCTGTGCACGTGTGTATGAGACTGAGTGTGTGTTAGTCTATTACCCATATCTTTTCAGTCAGAGCTAAGGTTTAATGGTAGCATAACATTCTGGCTGAATATGAAAGCAATAGACTGACCACTTGGTTTTGAATTCTAGTGGGCATTTACTATATGGGTGAATGTGACAGGTTACTCGATATCACTGTCCCTTAGTTCCCTCAGTTGTCTAATGGGATACAGTGCCAATTAAGATAATTGTAAAGAGAACATGAGATAAAGCACACGGAGTGCAGAGCACAGAGTCCCTGAGACACTGTGGATGTTCAATAAGTTTTTACAACAACAGCAATATTGTTATTATTAATGATTTCTAACTTAAAAAAAAGTCATTACCAATTTTCTGAGACAAAAATTTCTCAGTGACCACTAGATGGCATTAAGGATAACTTAAAATGGAAACAGTGTGGTCCTGATTCATATCAGTAAAAACATGAGGTGGAAAGTAATTTCATACACTTCAACTTATAAATTGTGTTTTAATGACTAAGGACTTCTCTTATTTTATGTAGGAAAGTCCTAGAAGAGTTCATATATAATTCAGCTATGTTTCCATTCAGAGCTCACCATGCTTCAGTTTTTCTGGAATTAGGAAAGTTATTGCTGAGTATTCTGAATGATGCTGCAAAGAAGAATGGCCATCTCATGCACTAAAACCAACATTACTGTTTTGTAGCCATGGTGAGATGTACTGATGATCAACAATGTGCCGAACTCAGTGGTGAACGGGAGGGAAGGCTTGTGGGTTTCCCGGGCTGGGAGCCTAAGGCAAGAAGACAGTGATTATGTATGAAACATGTAAGTGTGTGAAGGAAGTGCCTGGGAACCCCCAGTGGAAACGTGCTCACTCCCACCCTGCTCAGGGACGCTGAACTGTGAGTCTGGTGCCTGCTGTTTCTTAACCTTCGCTGAGCAACAAAAAAGCAAATATAAATATCCTCCTAAAAGACACTGCAGTGACCTTAAAGATTCAATGTTGCTGAATTTTTTGTTGATGATCGAGCATTAATTTGTGGGTATGTTATCAAAGGTATGATAGAGGAACTATGTCTTTAAAACATTCAAAAAAGAGAATCATTTAAAATAATAATGTCACCAACGTTTAGATGACAAGTAATAATTTAAACTTTGCGTGGTTGTGTAAGCTCTGTGTACTATGAGCAGAGGTACATGAAGTTTATCTGAAGGGGAAAGATTAGTTGTGTCATAATGGACAATGAGTATAAGCCGGGGCACTGTCAATTTGGCAATTTTGTTGAATCTGAGAGGTGGATTGGGAAATGGTTCAACTCACCTTCAACTGTGAACTACACAACAGCAGCTAAGGTGGGTATATGTCACCTCTGAATCTCCAAAGTAGAATATGGTACCTACAACATAGTATGTATTTAATAAATGTTGGTTAAACAATGAATGGACAAAAAGGGGCCACATCCTTAAACTGACAAGCTCAGGGGAGGCCACAAACTCAGAGCTGGAAGGTAACCACATAGATAGTCTGAAATGAACACTTCCTAACTAAAGGCATGTCTTAGGCTGATATCTTCCTTGACAAAGGTCAGTCTTTACCTTAATGGAGCCTGTCTGATGTCTTTTTGCATCTAGGATAACATACCTCTAGAACGTCAGAGTAATCCATCTTTTCCAGACACCCCCTTCCCCCTGCTGGGGCACAGTTTTCCACCAGAACAGGAGACCACAGAACCCCTCATTGTTATCTTGCCCTCCTGTTATCCTGCTTACAATCCGTATGTGTTGTAAATTGCTAACTTTCTTATGCTCACCAATGTAAAAGCAGTTTGAGTCTATTAGTTTTACTTTTCATCCAATCTCAGATTTCCCCACTTTGCTTTCTCCCGCCTCCCTAGTCAGTCACCAATGGGTTCCAAGTAACCCCCTTACATCTCCTTTGACTCTAATTTATCAAATAAGTGGTAAAACTGCCATTTTCCAGAGCATTTTCTCAACCTGTTGAGATTTTGCTTCCCAGCAATGGTTAGTTTGGCTCAAATAAACTCACAAACATTCTCTACAGGTTTGAATGTTTCTTACATTGACAAATGAATGATAAAAATTTCAGTCAGAAGATAATTGTAAATGAATACAATTAGTAAATAAAAGAATGCTATTGGGGTCAGCAAGGGGATTTCTTTTTGTCCAGATATTATATGAGGGGAAACTCCCCCAAACTGGAATTATCTTTTGGAGGGTGAGCTCCTTGTAGTACAGGCTTCCCCCACTAGGTGAGTGTCCTAGGACCCATCTGTACCAGTGTACCAGCTGGTGTTGTTGTGAGAGGCTGCATTCGGTTTCAGTAAATTTTTCTGAAGACTCTTTCAATACATTCACATATTTCTTTTTTAAAAAAGATTTTATTTATTTAGTTATTTATTTAAAAATATATTTTATTGGTTATGCTATTACAGTTGTCCCATTTCTCCCCCCTTTATCCCCCTGTGCCCTGCACACCCACTACCACCTGCATTCCCCCACCTTAGCTCATGTCCGTGGGTCATACATCTAAGTTCTTTGCCTTCTACATTTCCTATACAATTCTTAACCTCCCCCTGTCTATTTTCTACCTACCATCTATGATACTTATTCTCTGTACCTTTTCCCCCTCTCTCCTCCTCCCACTGATAACCCTCACCTGATAACCCTCCATGTGATCTCCATTTCTGTGATTCTGTTCCTGTTCTAGTTGTTTGCTTAGTTTGTTTTTGTTTTTTTAGGTTTAATTGTCAATAGCTATGAGTTTGTTGTCATTTTAGTGTTCATACGTTTGATCTTCTTTTTCTTTGATAAGTCCTTTTAACATTTCATATAATAAAGGCTTGGTGATGATGAACTCCTTTAACTTGACCTTATCTGGGAAGTACTTTATCTGCCCTTCTATTATAAATGAAAGCTTTGCTGGATAGAGTAATCTTGGATGTAGGGTCTTGCCTTTCATTACTTCAAATACTTCTTTCCAGCCCCTTCTTGCCTGCAAGGATTCTTTTGAGAAATCAGTTGATAGTCTTATGGGCACTCCTTTGTAAATAACTGTCTCCTTTTCTCTTGCTGCTTTTAGGATTCTCTCCTTCATTTTTACCTTGGCTAATGTAATTATGATGTGCCTTGGTGTGTTCCTCCTTGGGTCCAACTTCTTTGGGACTCTCTGAGCTTCCTGGACTTCCTGAAAGTCTGTTTTCTTTGCCAGAGTATGGAAGTTCTCCTTCATTATCTGTTCAAATGTGTTTTCAATTTCTTGCTGTTCCTTTTCTCCTTCTGGTACCCCTACAATTAAGATGTTGGAACGTTTCAAGATGACCTGGAGGTTCCTAAGCCTCTTCTCTCTTTTTTTTTTGAATTTTTGTTTATTCGTTCTGCTCTGGTTGAATGTTTATTTTTTCCTTCTGCTCCAAATCATTTATTTGAGTCCCAGTTTCCTTCCCTTTGCTGTTGGTTCCCTGTACATTTTCCTTTATTACACTTTTCATAGCTTTCACTTATTCCTCTATTTTTCAACCATACTCAACCAATTCTGTGAGCATCCTGATTACTGGTGTTTTGAATTGAGCATCTGATAGGTTGGCTATCTCTTCGTCGTTTAGTTGTACTTTTTTCTGGAGCTTTGATCTGTTCTTTCATTTGGGCCATTTTTTTTTTGTCTCGGCCAGCCTGTTATGTGGTAAGGGGTGGAGCCTTAGGTGTTCACCAGGGCGGGGCAACCCACTTTCCTGCCTGTGATGCTGTGTGTAGAGGAGGGGTTGGAGAGGAAACAATGCCACTTGTTCTTCTCTCTGCCAGTTTTCAGTCACTTCCCCTGCTACACATAAGGAAATTAGGCCCTCTGGTGCTGATTCCCAGGTGAGTGGACTTGTGTACGTTCTAGAACCCTGTGGGTCTCTCCAACTAACTGTCCTGTGAGGCTGGGAGTTTCTCCTGGCACTGCAACCCTCACAGGTGTTTTCAGTCAGAGGTTTGAGGCTTTATTTCCCTGCACTGGAACCCTGGGTTGCATGGCCTGTTTCGCTCCCCAGTTGTTCCTCCCGGTTTATCTGCATGCAGATGTGGGACCACCCACTCTGCCAGCTGCTGCCTCGCCTGCCCTGGTCCTCCAGCCACTGTCTTGCTGCGAATCCTCTCTGCCTGGCTGCCCATCTCCATTCCTCCTACCAGTCTGGATCAATGTTTCTTCTATAACTCCTTGGTTGTCAGACTTCCATACAGTTCGATTTTCTGTCACTTCTGGTTGTTTTTTGTTTTTAAATTTGTTGTTGTCCCTATTTTGGTTGTGTGAGAAGGAACAGTGTGTATATCTACGCCTCCATCATGGCCAGAAGTGCATTCACTTATTTCATGATGGGCAATTTACGAGTGCACCTGCCCACACTGTGTTGAGTGTTCAGTAGTTTTTGACCAAAAACAGCATGACTCCCATTCCCTACCCTCTCTATTCATCCAGTCTTGCCCTGAGTTACTTTTTTTGTTCTGTGGATGAAAAAAATCCTCAAAGTGAAACATTTAGCTGAAGTGGAAAAAGTGAAACAAAAAAATGGCAGAAGCACTAAAAAACATCAAAGTCAATGAGTTCGAAAACTGTTCTAGCAGTGGAAAAAATGTTTTGATAGGTGTATTACATCAAATAGAGAGTACTTTGAAGGTGACTGAAGTTTAAACATGAAAGAATAAATACACAATTTTAATAAATTCTCTTTTTCATGTCCCCCTCATAGCATATAAGAAAACACTTCCATTTTTTCCAAATATATAAGATAATATAAAATATACATAGAAAAATAAAGTAAAAACCTATATTACAGGCCTGTCCAGAAAGTATCCAGCCATGAGCTGTGACAAATAGAGACATTTATTGAAGGAGATACAATATACAAGAAACACTGTACATAACACAATGACACCTCAGTCCCCTTCAAAGTAGGCACCTTAGGACCTCACTCAGTTCTCCCAATTGCCATCAGCTGTTGTGTCGTATTTTCCTGAATCCCATCGACAGTCTGAAATCTCATCTCTTTCAAAGGTGATTTTAGTTTTGGGAAAAGCCAGAAGTCACAGGTTGCCAAATCTGGGCTGTAGGGGGCGCTGAGTCACCTGGATGATTTGATGTTTCATCAAAAAACTCTGCATGAGATATGATGCATGAGTGGGCACGTTGTTGTGATGAAGCTGCCAATCACTCATTGCCCACAGCTGCGGCCTCCTGAATCATTTGAATAGTTTCTGCAGAGGAATGTTCCAGCTTAAAGCAAAATGTGATGCAGATTCATTGCTCACTCAGCCATTTTGAATTGACAGCCACACAGTACACATGCTCACTCAATGGCGTCTACCACCTCCACTGACCAGTACAGTGAAGTTGTCATTGTTCACACACGCACATTCCAGTCCACGCTCCTTGGCTGCCAGGTTACATCGATGTTGTGCAAGCCATTCTCATTATGTTAACAATGACTGGACTGTTTCTGGATAGACCTCATAAACCAGAAGTGGAACATAGTCATAAAGCACTGAATAAAGTGGTAATTATAGAATACTTGGCTCTCTGTGTAGAAGAAAGCAGTAGATCTGGGAGTTTTGATCTGTGAGTTACAAAGAAAAATGTTCTCTTTATGGGATAGGGACTTGAACCCTGGCTTACTGCTTGCATTTAACTCCCAAGGATCTTCAGCAGAATTATTAAGAAAGTACTTTAAGAGGAAGAATAGTGAACCCACCATGATCTAGATGTCTAGGCCTTAGTCTTATAGTCATAGAAAAGTATGTGTGTTTTTTTTCTTAGCCAGTTTAGAAAGGAACCATCACTCATGGCAACAATTCTGATAGGACAAGGCCCCAGCCACTGATAAAAAAAAAATGGAAAGAAATAATGAATATCCAAAGTACTCTCTCTTTAGTTGGTATACTATAAGGAAGCCAAATTATAGTCAGAAGTTTGCTTAGCACTGAATTAGAGCAAGGGAAATTGGTTACATGATTAGAAAGTATTATGGTAGGGGTTGGCAAATTTTTCTATAAAGGGCCAGATTGTAAATAGTTTAGGCTGTGTGGGGCATATGGCCTTTGTAAAGACTGCTCAATTCTGCCATTATAGTGCAAAAGTAGCCATGGGCAATGGCTAAATGGATGGGCATGCCTGTGGTCCACGAAGACTTTATTTACAAAACCAGAATTTAGCCCATGTGTTTATCAAATAGCCTTGTTTTGGGGCACCAGGTCCTGAATGTTGATTCAGATGCTATCTGTTTACATGAGACACCACATTCTTGATTGAAAGCTTTCTCTCCTTTAGTTAAGCAGAGACAAAATTAATTCTGTGACTTGGCATTTTGCAGACCCCTGTGGTAGCCAGCTTCTTTATGGTGAAGACTTTCTTTAGATGTAATTCCTTCAATTAGATTAGAGTCTTGTTACTAGTTTAGGAGGCTCTCAGCCTTTTTAAGGTGACTTTGCAAATCTCTGTTTCACTTCACTTAGCGTTGAATTCTCAGGGGACATTTTATTTCCCAGTCCCAGACTGGTCCCCGGTTCCTCTTATTTCCCAGTAGGAAGAGGTTTCGTATTATTGCTCCCACATTGATCCTGTAGTGGTTGTTGGTGGGGTGGATCCAGCAAAGGGAAGTGTTAAAGCATGGATATCAGCTGATGCTTGAGATGCTTATTTCTCCCAGCTGTGTAATTCCAGGGAAACTGCCTTAAATTTGACCACCCCAGAGCATTCCCTGTTAGTCTGGGACACAAAAACACTTTGCTGATTCTACATTTTAAACACACTGACAGGTAAAGGATTTTTTTTTCTTCTTAAGCACTGTTTAAATTTCTGTTCTAGTTCTAGTCTGATGGCCTCTGGTTCCTTCAATGTGTTGCTTTAGTTAATTATATAAGCACAGCCGTTTCTCATTTTAAAAGGTTTCAGGGTCTACTTTAGCAACTTGTGACGCAAAGTGTGGCCAGGCCTACTGCTGCATTAGCATTCCCTGGGAGCCTTTTAGAAATGCAGAGTCTCAGGTCCCCTGACCTACTGAATTTGAATTTGCATTTCAGCAAGATCTCCAGATAATTCATGACAGTAAAGTTTTGAAGTACTTCACTAACTTACATTGCATTGGAATGCTAATTATTTTTTTAATTTTTAGTTTTTCAATTTTATTTCAGCTTTATTGAGGTATAATGCACATATAAAATTTTAAGGTATTTGATGTGTACAGCATGGTGATTTGATATACATAGACCTTGTGAAAGGATTCCCACCATCTAGTCACATCTGTTAATTAATATGAATTAGGAAAAGATATATCCTCTGGATGGCAGAATTAGGAAAGGCCACAGATTTGAGGACAGTGGGTGTACTTTCCCCCATATTTCTGTGCCTTTGGACAGGGCGTGAGGACACACGGTGGCCCTCACTGGTATGGCCATCCCCAAGCCCAGTCACCCCCCAAATCAATATGCTGACAGGGAGCAGGGGTTAGGAAGACTAAAATATAGCAGAATCCTACTTTATCAGCACCCTTGGTTTTCAGATTTTAAAAATCTTATTTTCATTGAAAGCTTGTGCAATTTTCTCCATTTCTTTTCATTAAAATATTGACAAACTGGAACAAACCTTATTTCTTTCAGGGCCTTACAATCTGGGGCTTCCCCTTCTGAACCCTCGTTGGTAGATCTCACATCCACAGGTCTGCAAACCCTCACACAGCAATTCACCAAAGCACACCTTGGGGAGCCTCCACTACATGGCACAAAATGAACCACATGAGATGGTTAAAAACTTTACTCAGGGGTGTCAAAGTCATTTTCATCGGGGGCCACATCAGCCTCGCAGTTGTCTTCAAAGGGCTGAATGTAATTTTAGGACTGAATAAATGTAACTACTCTTTAACAGTGAAGCAGGAGCTTGGTGCTCCCACCGGGTAGAAACCAGGTGCTGGGCCAGATAAAACAAGGTGGAGGGCGGATTCAGCCTGCAGGCCTTATGTTTGCCACCTGTGCTTTACACGAAAAACACTTTTAGGGACCTCAAATAGTCTAGATGTATTTGAAGACAAGATAAATAATTGATACTTGGTTTTGTCAGATGAAGGCTTGCATATCCTTGGGCAAAACATTTCTCTCCCTCCCACTTCAAAGACTGGCAATTTCTAACAAAATAACTTCCTATGTTTTTGGAGTTGGCCTTGAAGTTTTTTTTTTTTTTTTTTGAAAGCTTCCTAAGTGATTTTAATGCTTAGCTCATTTTGAGAAGAACTAACAAAGTCATTGAGCCTTGACTTTGTCACTTGTGAAATGGGAACATTACTTATTTCTTCAAATGGTTGTTGAGTGCATTATGTAAAATTACAAGTGGGAAATGCTTTCTAAAATACAGAGCAGTCCAGAAGAGCATGCAGTAGTTTTATTGTCATGGCCTGTTTGTCAGTTGTGTCACAAAGACATGACATTTGGCAGTGTGTGAAGAAATAAAGGAAGTGTAAATGAAAGGAGAGACTGAGGTGGCAGAACTGAAAACAAATGGGCACTACCTCTATTTCCTGTCATGAAGAATTTCTATTACCTGCCATCAGCGGGGGGCCAGGACTCTGAAATACCTCTACACGTAAAACTGAATTTCTAGTAAAGAATGGAGCTTACATCCAGGTGCCGTCTAGACAGTCCTGTGTTCCTCCCTTATAATGTTTTGTCTTGTCTTTCTTGGCTTAAAACGTTGCAGGTAATTTGAGGTCAGGGTTTGGGACTTCTCTATCCCACCGGAAATCCTATTAGAGTTCCAGGTAGAGAGAATATGCTCAGCAAATGTTGATTGATGATTGGTTACACTTCTGGGACTCCTTTCCTGCGTAGTTGAAGCCTCTCAAGTGACTCAGTTTTAGAACAGGGTTAACTAAGGATGTCTTTCTATGACCAGCTCACCCTGTTACATTATTACTATTTTCTTATGTTGCACAGAAAAGAACTCACCATGATCTGTCTGAACATAAACACCAAGATTGCATCGCATTCCGACTTGAGTCATAAGGAGTTGATTTAGTGGGGAGGGTGGGTTTGAAACCTACACTGCTTCTCTTTTCTTTCAGAGCTTGTTTTATAATAAACTCATCATGTTGCCAAACAAAGCCAAGTCACTTTCAAGCTGCCTCCTTGCTGTCAAAAGAAGCCAGCTCAGTCCACTTAGTGGGAAACAATGAACTGGCTGATGTGACAAGACAAAGACCACCCTTCAACTGATGGGTTCATTTTCCAGCTTGTTAACTCATTGCTGTCTATACAGTCTCTGACTAACAGATTCTATGATGGTTCAGAAGAATAACTCAAAAGAACTGTTTTGGGGAAAAAAAGATCAGTGTGACTGCTGTTTACCAACCTTATCCATGCCTGTGTGGGTGCTAACAGAGGGATAACAAGCAGTTGGCCGAATTTTTCTTTTCTTTTTTCTTTTTCTACTCACACAGTATTGGCCCAGGAGATGTAGAAAGGAGGAACTTTACAATATTTTAGGAGTGTGTCTCTACTTGTCTTCTTATTAAAAAGGCGTCTGTGGGCTCTTCTCAGGCTATGGTTCCAGAGTGCAGGGCTGGCCCTCAGCTACAGGCACAGGAAAGGGGCAAACCAAGATAATGGCTATGGAACCAAAAGATGTTCTTAAACATCAACTTTGAAGGGCTTAACAATGAACTTTGACTTGATCCATATCAAAGGATTAACACTTGAGTCAGGAAAGACAAGTAGGAGCCTACAGCCAAAAGGAATTCCCTTGAAGTGTACCTTCAAAATCAACTTTAGGCCTCTAGTAGTTCCCCAGTGTAACCGCTCAGTTATATCGATAATGTATAAAAGCACAAACAGGTACAGGTGGTTAACTGAAAGACAGCAGTCATACTGCTGCCTAGTGGACTCAGTCAAAGCATGTTGCAAAATATATGGCTTTATGATTTTTTTCCCCATAAGGTTGCCATAAGCTCTTTATGGAATCTGCCACTCCTGCATACTGGGGAGTTCCTTCTCTTGCCAGTCTCATATTTTGTCTGCTTGTCTCTAGGTTTTCCACCCTTTATTTTTACACTTTGCACATATACACCCTCTTCTGCCAACCCCCACTCCAACCGTGGTCTCCAGGCTCCTTCTTGAAGTTGGCCACGTGGTTCACAAGGTCACGAAAATCACTGGCTCTGTGCTGGAAGGACAGGACCTTGCTGTCTGCCAGAGGGTAGGCTTTAGGCATTCAGTCTTCACAGAGGAACAGCTATAAAACCAACAAAACCTTCTCTTGATGGGCTTTCATCCCTGAACTTTGATGAATTATTCAACCATGCTGGCAGATCAGTCTTTGCTCTCTCTTATCACAGACCCTCTTCACTAGGACCACTAAGAGAAGGGAAGAAGTGGGTGGGAGAGATGAAACATTGTTCTGGGTCTTTATGGTGCTGGTAAGTGAACTGGCTATTATGTAGAAGAAGTAGACAGAAAGGTTGTCTGACTACAAAATGTTGAAAATAGTACTTACCCAATTTTGAAGCATCTTACAAATCAGTGTCCACCTATTTTAACCATCCAGCTCTTGTACTGAATTGTTTAAAACCTATTGTAGTGAAACTTGTATCTTCTTCAATCATTTAAAAGGAAGTCTTACAAATTTTTCCTGGGATTCACATTTATGGAAACTTTCCCTTTAAGAGGAACTCAGAGATGGGTTAAAATAAACGCCAAACTGATGTCAAGGTGAAATAAATCTTTGGGTTAGGAGGAATTATTCATGGGCTTCATAATTGACAATCCTGTGCAAGATAATTGGAACATCATTTCAGAAAGTCCTTGTAACTTGATTGAATTTAAGTTGTGTTCCAGTGTTCAGGCTAAAGGTATGCAGAATGCATAATTATGTTTGAAATAAAAACTAAGGGAATTTTGGGGGAAAAAATTGAAAGCAAAAAGCAGTAGACATTGGTGGACACAGACACAGGATTGGGGTTGTTCCAGGTCAAACGGTCCATACCTATGCTGGTCCATAACGGAAGAAAAGATGAACTACACAGGGAACTTTCTATTGGAATATCAGAAGACTATAGATCAAGGCTAGTAAATATTCAGTGTCACTGTTGCCTCTTGCCTCCAACCTGTACCCCTGGCAGACATTGCTAATCGATCAAGGCTCACCTTTCCAGCCTGCAGTTATTCTTGCAGTGATCAATACAGTTTTCCAAGTAGCCAGTGAGAATTACACAATGTGATATCAGAGATACAACTTACTCTTTATTTATTTTGTCACCAAAGAGTCTCTCAGGTAGACTTGAAAGACTTCTTTGTCCAAGTATCAGAGAAGCATTCTAAAATGTAGGAGGAGAAAGAGAAGATCAGGTACAAAGAAAACGTTACTCTGAATTGAATGTGATTCCTTTACATAGCTGTTTGAGTATTATTTAGGCTCAACTTGGACAAAACTTTTCTGGTAGTCATTAAATTGTAGTCAGGGCCAAAACTGAACACCCAGGTTGCTAAATACTCCCACATTCTAGAGATGGCTACAAATGAACAGCCTGGAGTTGAAGCCAGAAAACTCCTTATCAAGAAATGGTCAAATCAGTCCCATTACCACTAATCACCATTGCCTTCCTGGTCTGTGAAAGAAGCCTGGGGTGAGGGAAAGTGTCATCACAGTCCTCTGGGAACTGGGGAGATTTTCCCTCTCCTCCCTGAAAGCGAGGAGACAGGACTCCAAGAAAACCATCTGTGAAGATAGTAGGAGTTTTCAAGGAAGGGAAGACTGGATTACCTTTGTTTCCCACTTTGACAGTGTGCTCTTAGGCCTCTGTGCTTGTCTGAGCAGGAAAATAAGAACTGGAGAGAGGAGATGGGTCAGAGAGATTGGACAGCAGTATTGAACCTGTATGCTGGCACTTGGCATGCCAAGGAAACATGAGTTTTCCAGGAGTTGGGCAGACACACCAGTTAGTTTGACCCAGTCAGTCTATACCCACCTGGGAGGAGATGCTTTCTGGATGTAATAGGGACCTCAGTAGAAAAAGGTTACAGTATTGACTTCTGATGGGAGGTACTAGGGAATTGATGAGAACAGTTGAGACAGAGTCAAATCTCTAATGTCAAGGAACTCTGAATGGAGAGACCCCACAGGGCCCTCAAGATAGGCCTGGTAAGGACTCACAAGATATTCATCATTAGGATGCCTAGCACACAGAAGACACTGATTGTTTGAGAGTAAGTATACGGAGATAAAGCAACAAGAAAAGAAGTGAAACCTCTTTCACTTATCTGTGAGGAGAAAATTGCCTTTTCCAAATATGGTAGCCAGCCTCCAGGACAGCACACACAAATCCTCACCTTCTAATAACCAGTGTTGTACATTCCCTCCCTATGTCGCAACAAGCCTAATCTTTGGGACACGCTGAATTCTGTGGAAGAAATGGTGTGAGATTTGCTAGTCTCTGCTATAAAACACATTACAGTTTCCATCTTCGGTTTTTGGGTGGCTTGCTCTGAGGAACCCAGTAGCCATGCTGTGAGACATTCAAGTAGCTCTCAGAGCCCCATGAGGAAAGGTACTGACCTTCTTCCAAGGACCAGCACTAACATGCCAGTCATGTGAGTGAGCTGCCTCGAAAGTGGATCCTCCAGCCAGAGTCTAGTCTTCAGGTGAGCAGCCCTGGCCACCATCAGATGCCTACCCTACAAGTGATGCTGAGCCAGAAATATCCAGTCCACTGACTGCTGAATCCTTGGCCCACAGAAACTGCAGAAGGTAATATATCATTATTATTGTTTTAAATCACTATGTTTTGGGGGTAATGTGTTGTACAACAACAACAATTTACTTCCTACTCATTTTCCTGCCCTAACACTGAAGGAATTAAAAGTCTAGAAGAGAGAGGAGGGAAAGATGTGTAAAAGGTGAGACATTTTGAGCCCTGCAAGTAGAATGTCTTACCTGCACTCGGGATGAGAGATGGTTTTGAAGGAATATAAAGTTAAACTGGACAAGAACCTCATGGAATCTTCCTAAATTGACATTACTGGATAGGAAATGGGAATTTTATATTAAATAGTTGGGCAAATTATTTGGGGAAACAATAAAGTTTGACATGTGTATACTCCAAGGAGGTGAAACTCCTTAGTAAATCACTTATATATAAATTAATAAAGATTATTTTTAGAAATGCAAAACTCGATGGAAACATCTGCTCTGTACTCCATGATTTAGGCAGCCTGGACCACTGTCTGTGATCACCAGCACCCTGCCCTATGGAATTAGCCCTCCACAGTAAGCAAACCATGAATTACTAGTTCTTCAATCCCAGCAGTTATCTTTCAAAAGAGCTCTCCTTTCTGCATTTGCCACATGCAGAGAGCTGTAGAAACATGGAAAGTCAATGCCATTTTGTAGACATTTCCCTGTATTGTGAAGGTGTTCTAACATTGCATTGATTATTTATGATGGATGGGGGTAGATGGTATGAACTCTGCATGGTGCTCGGGGTAGCTAATGTAGTCCTCCTGTAAGTCAGTCCAGCTCTGATGCCAAAGGCAAGGAGAAATTGGCCAATAAGATTTGGATATGCATAAACTTAATACTTACCTTTTATAAAATATGATCGGTTATTTAGCTTCTATATGATTGAAAGGAAGAATGTGTAGTAACAGGTCTTTTAAGATAAACTTCTAGAGATTCCTTGAGACAAATTTGGAGACAGTGCAAGTCTGCAATAAAGATTTCAATCAGTGTTGAGTTATGATAGAGTCAGGGTTCTATTCCTTTGTAAACAATATAAAATCTTGGTCCTTTTTTCCAGGACTGTCACTGTGCTCCAGTGCCTCCTGAAACAAATGACCTAGGAGACTTCCTATTTGGTGATACAAAGAAATTTCCCCTGGTGTGAACTGTGCACAATACCCATGCACCAGAGTTGCACTGGGACCAGAGAGGTCTGGGAGGTCACAGCTCTGTACAATGGCCAGCATTTCCAAGGCAAGGAAGAGCCCAGGGCTTTAATTATCATATTCCGGACCCAGAATAGAAACAAGTCTATGTAGCCAACTATGGCCCATTACCTGAAAGAAGAACACTCAGCTAGTGTTTACAAGGAGCATTCACATCTGCTAACTTATTGATTCTCACAAATCAAAACAAAAGCTATGATGTTGGGATTTTCCTAATTTTACCTAGAAAGAGGCTGAGGTTCAGAGGTAGTAGTTGACTTGCCTAAGGTCACACAGCTAGTGAGAAGCAGAATTCAGTTTCAAGTCCAGGCCTTTTGATTCACTCATCATCTCAGCTGCTTCTCCTTCTTTCCTTAGGTTGTATCATTATTATCCATAGAACTAGGCACTCCAGTAGCAAATGAGGGCATGCTCCTCAATGCTGGCATATGATTCTGATGGTTTTGAATTTTATTTTTTGGAGCAAAGAGGTGTTGTTAGGGTACTTTCTTTTGGAAATCAAGGCTAAGTGTCTTTGTCTGTCATCCTGAAGGACCTTCTATGCCAGCTCTCTCTGGGTGCCGTGAAAAATGAATCTCTCCTGTTGTCCTTTGGGCTATATTTTCCTGTAATGCCTTAGATTCCCCTCCCATGTTCTCTATCCTCCAACCTTGCACTCCTGCCCACCTGCATGGCTCTTTCCTCCTCTGGTCTAAGGCATAGGAAAAGATATGGATTCCAGGATGGAGTCACAGATTTGGTGTCAAGTAGGATCAGCTTGCAAGTAATTGTAGCTGTGGGAATACTGGGAGAAATATAACTCTTAGTGTTTGAATTTCCACTATTTTAACTGTAGTCTCTGGTTTAACTGACTCTCTTTCTTCCTTTTATTTCCCCCCTAAAGTAGATACTCATTAAAGTAATATAAATTTCTAATAATAAAATGAAAAATTGTAAATATTCTTTTGTAGAGTAACATGGCTGGAAGATGTGGTCAGTAGGAAAAGGAAGTCATCTGTGATGCCAAGATTCTTAGCTCAGGTGCTTACAATGATGGTGGGAATCAGAGAGATGGACCAGATTTGGGGAAAGAAAATTCAGGATTGGATGGGGTACATGTGAGGGCCTGTGGGATGTTCAGAGATGCCCATGAAGCACTTGGACTTTTGGATCTGAAGCTCAGAATACAAAGATTTTGCTGGAAACAAAGATTTGAGCATCATAAACTTGGAGTAATTAATGTCTTGCAATAGATGAAATTGCCCAAGAGGCCCATATGTAGATAGAAAAACGAAGCCAACATCCTACTGATATAAAAGACAACAAAGAAAGCAGAATTCACAAATGTGGTCACAATTGTGTGAAAAAAAGTCTTAGCACAGCTGAAACTCAGAAATGCCAAGATGGAATGAATCGTCATAATTTGGGCTCTTTCCCCCTCTGGAATTCAAAGTTCTTCTCCAGGCTAATGCCTGTGTCCCACCCACCTGCCCATCCTTTGATAGCAGTGCTTGGGTCAGGGCAGTGAAGGTGCTGTGCTCCTAGTCTTCATGGGTAAAGGAGAAGCCCACAGAAACATGGCGATTCATTTTTACTCTCCTTTAAATACGAAAAGACTCAATGAGAGGTGAAGACATTACCATCTAATCTAGACTTGTTTGGGGGCTAACCCATTTCAGGCAAGCATTTTTGGCTTGAACCATTTGTGTCAATGAATAATTAATTTAATTATTTTGGATCTTTGTATATACCTATTAAATTAATAAAATAAATAGTAAATTGCCTTAGTTTTGTCTGTTTTTCAATCAGGCAGTATTTCTAAGACAAAAGGAAGGAGTGCACTGGGACAAAAACAACACTATTGGAGAAAACTTGTGTGTGTTAAATAATTTTCAGAATGGTTGCTTTTCTTAGAGTTCTCTGAATCATACTTGGGAGGCCTGGCTCATATCCCTGAGTGGTGCTTGAGTTGAACCCCACTCTGCAATTTTCTCAAAAGCAATTACTAATAAAAGGCCTTATTGAAGAGGCAATGAAGCTGTTCATCATCACAGAAACACTTTCCACCAGGCATGAAGACCTTTATGAAACACTTGTTGGGCTGGGTGGGGAGTTTTGCTTTTTTAGTCTCTGTGAGGCTATCCTTACCCGGCCAAGGAAGTGGGAAGTAGAGGCAAGAATCTGAAATGAACAAGACCAGAAGATTCTGTTTTGAAGGAATGTTGATGTCATGACTGTTTTTGGAGTGATTCAGATCCAGTGTCTACGTGAACCCATTAAGTGCTCTTGTCTCTTGTTCCCTTGGCTGAATGCAAGCATACCAGTATCCTTCTTGTGGCTCCCAGGTGTGCCCTGGGTAGGGGTGTCATGCCAGGTGGGTCATGCCTTTCATCCTGCAGCCTCTGTGGCCAGGAGTGCATTTCTTTGGGTCTCAGTCATGTTTGGATTTGAGTCCTGTCTCTGCCACACCCGGTATGACCTTAGCTGAGTTAATTCTGAAAGATTCAGTTTCCTTAAGGTGGAGAAAGTAATAGTAAGAATAACACTCATTTCATAAGGACACTGTGAGGATTAGATAAGTGAATGCATGTGTATAATATGCCTGGTCCATGTTTACTGACTGGAAGTCATTATTTATCAAGTGAGGAAATTAGAATAGTCTATGGGTCTCAGACTAACTGCATATGATCTGGGGAAATTGTTTAAAAAGAAATATTTGGGGACTTATTCCCTAAATATTCTGAAGTTTTAGGACTGGGGTGAAGTCCAGTTATCTGCATTTTCAGTCAGTTCCTAGGTGATTTGGATGCAGTCGTTTGGACATTTTGTCAGGACATTTTGAGAACCATTGGACCAAATGCCTGATCTCTTCGAGCCCTCTTAGAGCACCAAGATTCTCAGACTCCAGTCTCAGATACAGAAAAGAGGAGTCACTTTTGTTTAAAGATGAGTGCCAGACAAAGTTCTGAAGACAGGAGGATTCTGGTTTGGTGGATAAGTGAAGGTAGAAAGGTAGAAACTTGTCACAGACAGAGGGTGGGCAGGGACAATGACTTGGAGGTTGTAAGAGAAGGAGGAAGTGTGGCCGGAAGGAGATGTACATAACTGAGGACCACAGTGGGAGTTGGAAGGTAGGAGGTGAGAAGAGTTAGTGAGGAAGAGCCTGGTGATATACACAGAGCTTCCCCCTTCCCTGTGAATGTACTGGTGGGGCGGATTATTCCTGTGATGTTGTGCATGGCAGCCCAGAAGGTATCATGCAGCTGGTGTGTGTCAGGTCTGGGCTCGTTAGGACTGGCATTAAGGTGGCAGCCATAGGAATGGAAAACCAGCAACAACATCTCTAGGGTGTTTTGAATAAGTATTCACTGAATTTTAAAAAGTGTTCAAGTCCATCTCTGGGGAATTGCACAGATACAAATTTGCCATCAACATGGACATTCTGCCACTAGTGAGTGAATAGGGACTTTGCCTCAGAGCAACAAACATAAAAGACTGGTAACAATTGTTGAAAGAACTGATACCTAAGCATACCCCTTCACCTCTCCAGTGGTGGTGGGGTCAACCTGGACCCCATATGTAAAATACTAGATTTGTTCTTCTCCTGGGCTCTGTTTTCATCTTCAAAATCTGTCCAACACAACCTGTATATTGAAATAGTGGGGGGAGAAGGGGAGCAGGTCTGTGACATGCTGTAGAGAGCGCTGCCTGCGTGTGCCTTCTGTTCCAGCTTGCTGGGTACCAGCTACAACGAGAGTGATGCTGAGGCCCCGGGGCCTTCAGTCTGTTCTCTCTGCAGTGGCTGCTGGCTCCATCCTGGCAGGGCAGAACCGAGCAGCTGTGAGACCCAGGGTACCTGGATGTCTCTTTGCTTCCAGGATTTATTCCTAGGTATGGAGTGGAAGTGGGTGGAGAAAATCCATTTGGACAAATGGATTTCTGAAAAGGAAACTGGATACCAAGTTTTGATTGTGGTGACAGCAGTCCTTCAACTGCAGGGACAAGCTGTACTTGAAAAAAATAACAAGACTATATTGCTATTAGTTTCTTACTCCAACACAGCGTTACAACTCTGTACTCTCTCTTAAATGGTCTACGGCTCTTGTTCCATCATAGCCAAAATGTTTAGAGAGCATCCTTGTACTTGTGACTCATACTTTCCAATTTTTTAACTGAATTTGCCTTGAATCTGGCCAGGGACTTCTTCAAGCCAGCTTAGTTGCTGCTTCATAGCAAACCTCTGCACTTTAATCCTTTCTTCCTTCCTTTTTAATCCTTGGTGTGTTGCTAAACATATCTCACTTTCTGGTTTGCTTTTTGCTCTCTGCCTTCATTATTCTTATTCTCCAAGAAGGAAATCTGTGGGGTAGAGGAGTCGTGGGCCAGATGCCATAGAAAATCACTTTTACTTGGCTTTGTAGAGCAAGTGAGAAGAACTGTAAGTCTCTCTTCTTGTTTGTCTTTGAAACTTATGTGCAAATTTTAAATGATCAAATCCATGAAGCCACAAATGTAAAATGAGTGTTCTCCATAATAAGAAAAACAGTAGAGCTCAACAAATGTTAGTCATGAGCAAGGCAGTGTGGTAAGCACTTGAGTGCCTTATCTGTTTGACTCCAACCCCATCAGGAGACAGCTATAATCTCGACTTAATAGGAAAAGAAACAGGCTTAGCAAAGTCAGTTACCTTATCTAAAGTAGGTGGCAAAGCAGTAATACTTTGATGTTAGATTTTTGTCTATTATGGAAGGATTTTAATGAGGTGTGGAATATTAGTGATTCTGTATATTTTTCCATAGGATTAAGGAGCTGGATGAGATCAAGGATGTGAATGTCTTCTTTTCTGTGCATGTAAATTAGGTGGCTGTGGCCAGACAATAATGGAACCGAGGCCCCAGTCCTCCCAGAAGAGCCTTGCTAGGTAATTGCAAGTGCTGGCACCGAAGGCCTCGATCTCAGATATGGAGATTACCCGATGGTTAGGGAACTTATGAAGCCCTGGTGTGGGCCTGGAACAGAGAGCAGTGATATTATCTTGGAAGAAAGATTGAGAGTCCCAGTATGAAAGTAATGCCAATGACCTTTGTTTAATGAAACATTCTAGCATCTTAGGATAAGAATAGGAGGCTAGAAAATGCCCCTTGGAAAATGACATTGCAGAAGAAGATAACAGAAATTTTTTAGGCCCTGGGGATTTTATTTAATCGAGCAAGTCACTGATGTAAGGAACTACCTCAGCTGAGATGTAGAGATACAGTTAACTTGTGCTCCAGAATGAAATAGTCCAATTTTACCAGGTGGGATGGACATAGCAATAATGAATGCAATATGGACTATTCTATGAACCTTTTTCAGGTAAATGGCACTTCTTCAGAGGTTGAGAGTTCAAGGTCAAGTTTTTGGCCCAAGGGAGATGGGGTTACCAGGGAATGAAATGAGTTGGAATTTAGTTACAGGGATCAAGACAGAAGCTGTAATTGAGCCAATGGCAGGAGCTGAAGGGTTGAGGGTAGTTTGAAGTCCATCAATGTGGGAGGGACACAGTGGTTGGATTGTCATTCCTGAGGCTCTATTTCTTGTTCTAACTGGCAACAGGGGACTTGGGGAGCAACCTGGAATTATACTTCTTATCATTAGCATGCTGATCTTAAGTCTTGGAGAGAAACCTAATTTAATCTGTGCACATATAGTCTAGCTTTGAGGTTGGATTAGTCAGAGACTGCAACAAAGTAAAAGTTTAGGAAAATCTCTCATTGTACCAAGCTGTGGTCAGCCAGGAAGGGCCACAAAGAAATAGGGAGGCTTGCCTGGGCTCTGTGAAGGTCAACACAGAACTACATAGAGGGCCCCTAGTCCCGCAAAATGCTCCAGTTTACCCAGGAAGGAATGCCTGGTGGGTGCTCAGACAATATGTGAAATTAACTCCAGGCCTGCTCCACTTTACCTATTTGTAGTTATTCTGTCTTTTATTTTCCTGTTTTCAATCCTATTCCATCTCTGTTCTTGCTTTTGCCTCTTTCCTTTCCCAGAACACTTTGTGGTTTTTGACTTTTGTTTCTGATAACTTTCCCCTGTTAAGCCACTTTCATTAACTTGCCCTATTTGATGTGGATCTAGATGCCCTACGAACATTTACTGCTGTCTCATGCAGACCCAATGGGCAGGGCCCGGTACTGGAAATGGACTTGGGAAAGTCCGTTGTTGATACCTGTACTCCTGAACTATTAATATTCTATAGTCTCTGCACCAGTTCTGTCCTAGCTCATCTTAAAAGCAACATTTCCCAAAGTATGTTCCATGAAATGCTAGCTCCACAAGATTTTCTGTGAAAAGTGTTCTTTGACCACATACATTTGGGAAGAAGAATACATTATATCCTCTTCTTGGAGACACATCATGAATGTTATTAGCACATTAAAGCCTCTGAGAAGTCCTGCAGTAAAAGAAACTCTTCAAAAACAAAAGTGTTTCCCAAAGTTACTTGTTCTAATACCTATAAAAATTCTATGAGAATAGTGTTCCAAAGAACAAATTTTAGAAAATGCTATCACAGAGCTCGTGTTAGGCTTTCTGTTTAAGTTGTTAGGATAAGTAAGATTTACTGATAGTCATCAGGTCTAGCCGATAATAAAATGTCCCTCACAAATAAACATTTTCCCTTCATATTGCATTCTCATGACTGCAAAATCCCTCTTGCATCTTGAAATACTATTTGTGATTATCTCATATTAAAAAGAGAAGAAATAAAAGCAGGTATCCTTGAGAATATTATTAAAAGATAATTTTGACTTGGGAAATGAGAAATAAAACATGTACTGAATTTATTTTAATTAGAAATGCACAATAAAGTAGAAATAACTTTGTACTGGTTAACATGACCTGGTCATAAAAGTGTTGATTCTTAGCATTAGTAAATTTCTCATGAAGGCGAATACAGCTATTTAGCCAGTAATAAATAGGCCTCTACTTCTATCAGTGGGTCATTGACGGGCAATGAGAAGTAAACCTCTGTCTCTTATGTTGTAATCTCGGGGGGGATATTCTTGGGGTTTCTGATGGGCAATAATTCAGGGTGCACAAGAGCGCTACCAAAGGTCTGACTCACATTCGTAAGTCTGGGGTTGTCGGTTGTTGTGGAGTGCAGTTGCATCCTTTAAACTTATATCCATGAGGAATCCAGCCAGGCTCAGCAAGCAATATGACAGAGGTTGAAAGTGGAATTCAGGAGAAACATAATTTCATGGTGCTGGTGATTCTGATACCATTACACTCAGTAAGTGTGTACCCAGGAGAAAGCATAAGGTGCAAATCTACTTTCTCCTGTTCCCCAAGTGCCTCTTCTAGTGTGGCATGCCATTGTGCGGATGGTGATTTTCATGTTCAGTGATGTGTTTTCCTCATGAATATGGCCTTCAAATAAAAACGAAGTTATCAACTGGAGTTCAACTAAAAAATCAGTGATTGGTTCTGCTGAACTTACTAAGAGATTATGTATCAAGAGGTAGTGCCTTTCCAAGGGATTTTTTCAAGGATAATTTGGCTGTCTGCAAGTCTTACCTGGTGCACGGACTTCAGAGCCAAGCTTGTTACGGAAGACAACATCCTGCTGGACTCAGGTACTTTCTTGTCTTGCTTTGACTCTCAATTCTCTTTCTCTGATGCTCTTTATCAAGCAGGGGGCTTGCGGGGGGGCTGAATCAAAGTTTTAGGACGAGTCGTGAAAGGTGCATTTGTCACCAGCCATGTACATTCTAAGGAGGGGAATGTCCTGGCCATCCAGGAGCCCTTTCCTGGGACTGGGGTGGGGTCACGGTGAGCCTTGGAAGTTAGTACCACTTTCTTCACTATTTTCTACACACAATAAATAAGAATATAGTCCTTTATAAACTGTTTGACTCAGCCATGTGGCTTAGACTGGGAGGACTGTGGTAAATAGTTTCCACCATCATAATTCTTCCAGCTAACTTAAGTGCCAGTAGGCAAGAGCTGGCAGTGTAAACACATTCATTTTTTGTGTAGAACTCTTTATGGAGACAAATAAAATTTTAATCCTATTAATAAAAACAAACAAATGATAACATATTTGTCTAGCACTTTGAAAGTGTCTAGCTGGTGCATTGCTTTAACTTTAATGTAATTCACCTTGGTGGTGTCTGCTTATAATAGTAAAGCAGATTACAGCAACTGGGAAATAGACGGTAATATGTGTCCACATATGACCACTGGCCATGGGCACAGATTGTAGTGTCCTTGTCTGTACTGGCAGTCATTTGTACTGATTATTAAGTACTTTAAAGTACAGAGTTTCTCTGCACAGGTGAACAAGGAATAGTGGTTATTTCTGGGAGTATTTAAGGGGGGCTGGGGGAGATGTTTTAAATTGTTTTTGTTATATGAATGTACCTTCAGTTTAAAAAAAGGAAAAAACCCCAAACTATGGGAACTATGGGTGGAGCCAAACTTTTGGTAGTAGTAAGAAGCCAAGCCACCAGAAGAGAGTGGACAAGGCCCAGGAGCTGAATGACAAAGACTCAGATAATTCCTAGGGAAATTGGCTCATGGCTGCTGGAGCCCCGAGGAGGCTTAACTGAGCCAGAGGCATGCCATACCAAGAAACCTACAAGAGATGGGCAGTGTGGGTCCACTCCCGAACTTCACTAAGCAGATCTGAGGGGTACCAGAAAAGAAACCTCTTTCTTCTGGATTTTATCTTTGTCCTGGCAACAAAAATGTGAAATGCAAAGTTTGGTCTGTGCCCAGAACTGTCATGAAGGACTTGAATTTCATCATTCTGTTCATCTTCTCTCTCCTTTTCTTGTCCTTCTTGAGATGGAGGGGTTAGTAGTATCACAGGCCCTGTGCTGTGTAAGAGGGGGCACAAAGTGGAGAAACAAGACGCATAGGGGTTCCTTGAGCTGATGGAGCCAAGTGACCCCTCTCTAGGAGGCCAATTCTTTGCCAGTCTACTTTTATTTTGTGCTTCTGTTTTGAATAGAGCCTTGGCCACTTTGCACCTTGATAGATTTATTTTTGAATCTGCTGTCTCTGCATGTCTCTCTTCACCGAACATCTATGCTATTAGCTCTGTTGTTTCTTCAGACACATTCTTTTTCTTTCGAGACTTCAAGCAGAAATGCAGACAGCTACAATTCTGTCTTTGACCTTTTTGATGATTGATGAACTTGTCTTCAGATTCCTCTCTTGGTTTCCACCTCGTCTCCTCAGTCTTGAAGGCTTTGGGACTGGGTCAAGGAGAAAAGTGTGAAAGATGTCTACATCTTGCATGGACTGAACCCCCTCTTCCCCATTAATATGTTGAAGCCCTAATAATGGAATTTGGAGATAGGGCTCTTAAGAAGTAATTAAAGTTAAATGAAATCATAAAGGTGGGATCCTAATCTGACAAGATTGGTGGCCTTATAAGAAGAGGAGGAGAGAGCTCTCTTTATCTTATGCCCGGTGCACTCACACCAAGGAAAGACCTTGTGAGCATGGGAGTGTGTGGGGTGGGCTGAGTGTAAATGTTACTGAAACCACAGAGAGAAAATCCTTTGACTATTTGGGTTTGCATAGTGATGAAAAGCATGGGCTCTGGGATTCTGGTTAGAACCATTTATAGATATTCTGCCTCTATCAGGGGGCTGTGTGACATGGGATGCAACACTCAACCTTAGTTTCATTGATAAAGGAGAATAATTATATATCTCATTCATGGGAACTAAATGGGATGTGTGTAAAGCACTGAGCATAGTGGCAGACACAGTTGTTGGGCCAAAAACAAACTACTAAAAACATGAACAGGAGTAAGGAGATTCCAATTTCCCCTCTTTAGGCTTCGCTGCCTAGATTTATGCTGCCCCAACTTCCAGTCTCTGGGCTAAGAATAGAGCTCATTAGAGCAAATTATCTTGTAAGGGGAGGTAGAGGAGAGGGTTTTGAATCAGCCAGTTGACAGCGTTATGAGAAAGCAGGAAGTATGGGCCTGCTGCCTCCAACCAACTGGCTGAGGATGTGTTTGCACCACTGAGTATTCATTTTCTGTGATCTAGAAATTGCCTAAATGTTTTAATTACGTTTCTTTCATTGTATTTTAATGAGGTGCTAAATTCTTCTACCCACTTTTTATCCTACAATGGATGAATAACTAAAGACATCTTTGTAAAGTGCCAGGAATCAAAATTCGATGGAGCTCTTTCTTGGGTAGTGAAATGATTGTGTTGATTTTGTTGGCTACCAAGCATCTTGGAACACGCATTGTGCTTGAGGCCCACCTAGAATGGGAGGAAAGTGTCAGAGGCTTCCTTAACTTTATTTTTACTTTAGAATGAAAACAAGTCATCTCATCCTATCTCATTTATTTATTCATTTTCTTACTCAATAATCATGGGTGGCACACCCACTGCATGACAGGCATTGTGCCAGGCATGTTGTAATTTGATATCACTGGAGCATAAAATATGAGGCAAGGGTAAGAGAGAGGAGCTTGAGGATAAAGGGACCAGATGATACAGATTTTGTATAGAATTTAGTGAAGGAGAGCCATTAATTGTTTCAACAATGAGTGACACAGATTTACATGTTACATAAAGGACTTTAGCTCTAATGAGGAAAGGGTTAAGGAAAGAGTTACTGTTTATGGTGAGGCTACTGAGGTTTCTCAGGAGAAAATGAAGACAGTGGATGTAGGGTTGGATAGTGGCCACCTGAGGATTCCTCTTTTCCCTCTTCCTCCTTTCCAGATGCCAGTCCTGATCTCAACGGCATCTGTGTGGTTCAGAGGAAGCTGATTTCACCTGTGGCTTCATAGGGGTACAGCATGTTAATTAGGCTGAGATGGGACTCACTGGAGATTTGGAAGAGGCTGTTATTTTCCAGACAATTGGAGGCAGATGCAAAGGCAGATGTGAGGTTCAAAACAGCTCCTAGGAGAGCTCTTGAGACCTATCCACTCAGCCTGAGAGAGTGAAAATGACCAGAGAACATTCTCGGTAGCTTCCCTAACCCTGACCTCTCTTACCCTTTCCAAGGTTTGTTGTTTCCTATATTTAAGCTTTCTATTTGGCACACATAAAATGGTTTCTTATTTTCTCTGATGCAAAACCCAACTGATGCAAGGTGGTAGTTAAATCCATGAGGGAGATTAATATTTCTTGAGAAAATGGTTTCCAGTTCAGAGGAAATATGGATAACGTGAGAAAACTTGAGGAACACCAATTTTTGGAGATCGGCGGAAGAAGACCAGAAAGGAAACTAGAAAGGAATTGCCTAATGCAAAGAAAGAGAATTCGTAGAGTAGAATATCATGGACACTAAAATATTAAGTTTCAGAGAGGAGGAGGAATTACCAAACTAAAGTAAGGGGATTTGGTAAGATAAGTGTTAAAGAATGGCTGGAAGACTTGGTGGATGAAAGATCAAGTGGGACCTTAGTGAGAATAGTTTCAGTAGAGTAGATAAAGATGAAGTCATATTATAGGTTGAACTGGGAGAATTAGCCCTGTCCAAAAAGAGTATGAATTTTAGCTGCATAATACTTTTAAAACACATTTCTAAAACACATTTTTAAAACTGAGATACATGGTATTCTGTATCTTGGTTCCCCAAGGTAGAAACTAGACACTCAGTTCTTCTCCAAACTTCCTTGCTGCACAAGCACAGACATGTAACTTGGGTTCTTCTAACAAAATGCACCCATTTGCGATTTCTATTCAGAAAATACTGACCAGAAGAAGGAAGCATAATACAACTTTGGCAAAGAGAGCTGAGGTCCCCACTGAAAATATTTGTGGTACAGTATATTAAGGACCAGAAGATATCCATACCCTTTGATCCAATAATCTCACTACTCAAAATTGAAAATAATTATCAGAAGCCAAAAGCTATACTTCTGAAGATGATCGCTGTATCTTTTATCTCTAAAAAGAAAAGCTGGAAATGAACTAAATGTCCATCCTTAGTGGAATAGTCTAATAACCATGATATATCTACTTCCTGGAATATTACTCAATCTGGGGCTTTCCCATCTGTTCCTATCACATAGTAGGAATTTATTTAAAAATAATTGATTAAAGTGACAATTATGAAGACTGTTCATGGGAAAACTTTTATAATTTGTAGTGATAATATTCATGAAAGCAAAATTTTGTATATGTGATTATAGCTATGAACAGCAAGACTATATAGATACATGGACTCTAAATGAACTCAAAATTCAAAAATGAAAATATTTGAGGTAGAGTAGGGAGTACGTAAGTGATTTTTTATTCATGTTATAATAATATTACCATGTTTGTTACTTATATACTTATACCAAAGTAAGTTAATTTTTATAAAGAAAAAAAAACAGTTAAATAAGTCTAGTGCAATTCCTGCTCCACTATGGGCTTCAACTGTCCTCGGGCCTTTCTGCCATTTTATGTGATCCCATCGACAGGCATCAAAAGTTTCTACTGATTAGCCCACCAAGCCAGAGAAGTGATGACTCATGCCTCAGGAAGTCAGCCGCTTCTGTGACACTGTAATCCATCAACACTTTCTCTGGAGACTCCCACCTTCATGCACCTTCTGAAAGAAATGTGAGAGAACATTGAAGAGAGCAAAATCTGTACTTGGAGCTGTGCTCTGTTTCTTTGTTTGACAACTTTAATTGGGCTTGTGAGAAGCGACAGGATCTGGGGAAGGGAAGAGGCTTTGGCTGTGTGCAGGTAAATGCAGTAGGAAATCTTACTAGGGTGGTTTGAATCTTTTTAAACGCTCTTATTTTGCTTGTTTAACAAGAAGTCTGAATATAGAGGACACATGGACAAAACTATGGGGCTTGGAAATGGAAGGGAGGAGGGGAGGGATGGGTGGGTGGGATGGAATGGGAATAAAAGATAGAAACTGTACTGAATGATCTAAAATAAAAAAATTAAAAATTAAAAAAAAAAAAGAAGAAGTCTGAAATTAGATGGGCTTGGTGGCTCACTGAGGAGATTAGATATCCAGGCTTTTTCTAGCCTCCTTTCTCTGAGTGTGGTTTGTATGGCCCTTGCCCCAAGAAGGCTACAGCACACTCATGTTCCTGGTAGAAAAAGATGAGTCACCTGTAGACTTACACTAACATCTGCTTGGCCGGAACTGTGTCAAGGAACCACCCTTAGCTCCAAGGAATGCTTGGAAATTTTTTATTCCCTGTTTCATATTTTCTGTTCTTTGTTTACTTTGAAAGGAGAAGTTCAATGAACTTCCTCAAGTGTTTGTGAGGGTCCGATGATGAATGTCAGGAAAGCACCTTATCTAACGCCAGGCGCGGGGGTGTGCTCACAATACACTCTGTGAAGCTGGGACCCTGAGGAACCAGTGCGAAGTCATATTGAAAGGAGGTACACATGGATTCCTAAACTGTTGAAGAATAATTTGTATATATTTTTACTTTAAAAAATTAAATTTTATTTTTTTTTTAAATCAGAGAACAATAGTTTAATAAGACATAATTAAACCAATGGTCTCTTATCCTCCATACTTCCCTCAGTTTCTAGGATGTGATTACTCAGAAGCAATTGCTGTGACACTGTGGGGCATGTATCTTCTGGAATTTATCTTTTGATTTCTAAATGGCATATTTCTATTGATACCTGTTGATATCAGTATAGGTATCTACTGATTTCTAGTAATATTTCAATCTTAGTGTTTATTGAAAAACTATTGTGAAGTGAGGATTTGCTGTCTTATGCTTTACCCCACACTATATACACACTTCCCTGCCCCTCTGTTTAGACTGAAGTTATCAACTGTTTCATTAAAAATTTTTCATTGAGTTTTTAATGTACCTATCAATAATTCATGCCAAACTTTGCACTGGAAGTATAAAGTATCCATGGAAGTATCCAGTGTCCTCTTTTCCTCCTGTTCTCTGTTGCCGTGTTTGAATCTAGGCTGCTGCATAGTATTCATCCTGGGATTTTTTTCTTCTCTAGTGTCCTGGGAACTCTGTTTACTACTCTCTTAGGTAGAATGACTGCCTTCTGGATCCCCTGTTTTTATCCTTCTTGAATTGTCTCTTCATTTGGGTGTCACATACTTGGATTAATTTCCTGAGAGGTAAATTATTTGAGACCTAGCATATTTGAAAATGCTTCTTTGCCTACCTTCACCCTCAATGAATAGTTTGGCTATACACGGGGGTCTAGTATGCATCTTGTTTCTGAAGACTTTGAAAGCTTTGCCCCATTGTCTTCTCCATTGTCAGTCTGCATTCTAGCCTTTTCCATTGCAACTGAGAAATCTGATAAAATTCTGGTTACTCATCCTTTCGTGTGACTGGTTTTCCTTCTCTGAAAGCTCTTAGAATCTGGTCTTTATCCCCCAAAAGAACTTATTTTTGGATTTGTTTGTTCCTTTTTATAGCTTTCTCTTCTTATTTTATGGAGAAAAAAACTTTCCTTTTTTGCATGTTAACTTATCTGTTGGGGTAACTTATCTTCTGCTTCATGCTGTGTCTTTCTCAGAAGTTTTACTCTTTATTTTAATATTTGTCTTTCATGTGGAGGGTTTCTTAAATGTCTTCTGATTCTAGCTGTCCTGTCATGTTTAAGACTGATCTTTGGCTGCAAAAGCAGTGTGCATGCATACATGCTTGGCATTGTTTGAGTGGTTGGTTTTACTATAGGTTTTTCAAGCAAAGACTGCTGTTTCACCGGGGATCCTCTCGGGTTGGTTTTTTTACTGTGTGTTCTTCCGATGCAGACTTGGAGGTGTGAGCCTGGCTGCCAGCGTTCTCTGAGTGTGTGCGGCAAAGGCCCTTAGGGTTCCACCATGCAGTCACGGTAGTCCCCAGTGCTTTCTAAAACTCACTCTGTTCCTCCCCTGTGCCTTATGTTTCTTGTGTAACCTCTCTAGGAGAGTTAATTCTCACTTTTCTGTGGGCGGAGGAAATATAATTGGCTCTGGCTGAGAGGCTGGGCAAGGAGTTCTAAGAGTCTATTAAAAATTGTTATGAAATATTTAGGATATTCAAAAGGTACAAAAGATAATGAAGTTAAATTTCTAGAAATACAGTAATTAGTTATCTGGAAAAAGTGCCTTGTTAAATATACCAAAACCCAAAGTTAGAAAACACACACACATTATTTATTTATTTATAAAACATTTATGTATTGATTTTAGAGAGAGAGAGACATTAATTTGTTTTCCCACTTATTTATACATTCATTGGTTGCTTGTTGTTTGTGCCTTGACCAGGGATCAAACCCACAACCTTGGCATATAGGGCCAAGGCTCTAACCAATTGAGCTACCCGGCCAGGGCTATCACACATACTTTTTAAAATAAATGGCTAAGCTGACATGAACACAGAAGGAATCATCAGAGGCCAAACTGAGGTAAAACTGAATCTAGAGAAGTAAGCAATTAGCAATTGCCTATCCCTGACAATTTAGGTCTTTAATTTAATGGGCACCCAGAGATAGTTGATAAAGCCCAAGCCTGGAAAGGTAGTAATTCGGGTAGTTCAGAAGCCTGTGTATGCAGTTAGCACTCCCAGAGGGTTCTACCTCATGCAAATTTGAGATATATACATTTTCCTCTGCAAAAGAAATAGTGAGGCAAAGAAACTCAAGTCTCCCCATGTAGACTTTAACCATCCTCTTCTTCCTCACATCTACCATATTTCCAAGGTCCCTGGAAACTGCAGGTTCTGAGACTTTTGGAATTCTCTATCATAAACCCTCTTGCTTCTTACATTTGCTCCCCTCATGCTGTAAGCTTTCTGCCCCTTATGATTTGCTGTGACAGTTGTCACACTGCAACGTGTTTTTAGATTTTGTGACTGCTATTTATGCTCTTTATCCTCATGGGTGTATGCCTTTATCCCTTCTGTGGAACATAGAGGTGTTTTAGGAAAGGGAGAGGTATATGTGAATAATTCATCTGTAACCGTTTTCAACAGGAAGGCCAGAGTGTAGTCCTGTACTAGTGCTTCACCACCCATCTCACAGAGAAGTTTCCTCAAAGACTGCAAACGTTGTTCTGTCTGCTCACAATTTCCCACTCTGAGCAGCTGCTAATTCTCTCATTTCCTACCAGCTCTCATTGTCCTTTCATTGTCTCTCTGCAACCCCATCATGTTTCTGCTTGTCCCCAGTCTGAATATTTGGATTTTTTTTATTGTTGTTCAATCACAGTTGTCCTCATTCCCCCCCTCCCATTACTCTCCACTGCCCTACCCACTGCCACCTCCCACATTCAATCCTCCCCTAGCCCTGTTGTCTTTGTCCATGTGTCCTTTACAATGTTCCTTGACGACCCTTCCCTCTTTTTTCCCCCATTACCCTCCTCCCCCCTCCCCTCTGGTCACTGGCAGTTTATTCTTCATTTCCATGTCTCTGGTTATATTTTGCTTGCTTGTTTGTTTTGTTCATTAGTTTCCTCCTATAGTTGAGATCATATGGTATTTGTCTTTCCCTGCCCAGCTTATTTCACTTAGCATAATGCTCTCCAGTTCCATCCATGCTCTCATGAAGGATTGGAGTTCCTTCTTTCTTTGCGCTGTGAAGCATTGCATTGTATAAATACAGCACAGTTTTTTTATCCACTCACTTACCGATGAGCACTCAGACTGTTTCCAGCACTTGGCTATTGTAAATTGTGCTGCTATGAACATTGGGGTGCATAGGTTCTTTTGAATTGGTGTTTCAGGATTCTTAGGGCATAATCCCAGCAGTGGGATTGCCGGGTCAAAAGGCAGTTCCATTTATGCATTTTAATATTGGGATTTTAAAATGTATTTAAGTTGATGCTAATGTGTCACTAAGTTTGAAAACCACTGCTTTTCATAGACTGATACTTGGATCAACCTAGTGGAGAATATTCAGTAAATCTGTGGTGGTTAGCAATGTTCTGGGCTAGGGTAACTCCAGCTACCACTTCAAGTTGTTAAGCCGTGCTAGTTTTGATAGCCTGGAGTTTGTTGCCTGCCCCCTTCAGAGATGTATACTGTGTGTTCACATTTGTGCACATGAACATGTGTTTTGGGAATGTAGTCAGAAACTTCACCAACTGTTTTACTAACTTTGATGGGCACTTGCAGAAAGTTCTGAGAAAATGAGATCGATTTTGTTATACCAAAAGCAACTCTTTATGAAAAACACTGTCTGCAATTAGACAACTATATCTATTTTTTGAAGTGAGAGAAAAAGACAAGACCAATCTGCGATGATGCCTTTGGGAGGTTAGGACACTTTTCTGAGCTACCATCATCAGTCAATTCCAGGCACACATAATTCAATACTACATTAAGTCGAAAGCATTGGCCAAGTTTCTAACGACAGTGCATGTGATCTTGGCTGTCAGTAAAAAAGGATGACATTAGTGTGGGTATTTTCCTTACCTTCAGAGAACATTTATTGCATCTTTCTTGGTCAAGTTTGGCATTGAAGATGAGGTGAGGAATAAGAGGTGAATAAGACATTTTCTTACTCTAAGAAACTCATGATCCAGAAGAAAACGTGCAATCTAGAAGGGGAAAAAGCTAACTCCAACCTAAGAAAAGCCAGGGAAAAGGCCACTGTGGAGACACAATAACGTAATTTCTTTGGGAACGCCCCACCTTCTTTCTTGCTACGATGAGAAAGCTGAACAGAGCCTTATTCTCCACTATAAGACATGGAAGATGAAAAGGTCCAAAGAGAACAGATGAGTGCCAGTGCCACGCCCACTTTGAAGTCGATTAGTGCTTCTTAAGTGCCTATCACGTGCTGGGCATGGAACACACTTATGGTAGCCCGTGCTCCCACCTGGCACAGTGAGTGGTTTAGTGTGTGATGTGGGTGATTCTGGATGCTTTGTTAAAAGACTTCCCCTTCTACTTCTCTCCGAATGGTTTAGGTACTTGTCCTCAGAATATCCAGGTTCAGCGATGCTACCTGTCACTATGTAACGTACTGGGACATAGAAAATAAGTCCTTAGAAATTCCCACTGGGCAGTTAAGTTCAACATGAATAATTAAACCAAGTGTTGCAAGAGGCCTTAGAGTTCATGTCATCGGAGCTCTTGTTTCCTTGATATTTCTGATGGGATAGATGGGATAGCACTTCATATCCATATAAATTTTTTGTCAATAGGGAGCTCACTGCTTCTCAAGGAAGTTTATCACTTATATGACAGTGAAATTATTAAAAAGTTTATTATTTTGAGCTGAAATCAACCGACCACGTTTAACCTTCTTGGGCATTTAAAATTCTGCTTCTTTCTTCAACATATATGAGCATATTGAAAAATCCCAGTTTTTAAATTCGGCCTAAGGAAACTCTTCATGAACCACAATATCCTTGGTCTCCTTTATTTCCAATTATCTCCCTTCACACCTTGCTTTGATTTCAATGGAAGCTTTGTAGTTCACAAAGCTCAAAGCAGCAGTGGATAAATTTCTAGACAAGAAGAACAAATACTGATATTTTCATTTCCAGTCAATCTAGCAGCACCGAAGAATGAAAGCCTAGCTTTTCAAATAAAAGGCTTTTCACAGAATGACTTCTTTTACAGCTTTTATAACAGAAGGGCTTCCAGAAATTAACCAGCAAGTATTTATTCAGTGTCTAATACTTGTTCAGGCAAGCAGCATTAAGGATGCGTAGAAGTAAAAGATTTAGTCTCAAGTCTCAAGGAGATTTCTCTGTAGCTAGGGAGACGACGATATATTTGAAATACAAGCAAGGACTACAGGGCAGATTGGAAAATATATAAAACTTTTTTTGTACATTTAAGGTACAATTTTAGTAGTGTCTTAGTGAGAATAATTGGACCTCATGGATTAAATGCAGATTGAGAAACATTTACTGACTTTTATCGTTAGTTAGTCTGATGTATTTTATGAACAAAGACAAAAAAGAGATTTTCCTCCGATGTCTATTTTTTCTATTAGATCTGTCCCACAGAAAGGCAATGCAAACCATATGTATAATCTTAAACTTTTTAATTAATATTAAAATAAACAGGTACAATTAATTTTAATAATGCATTATTGAACCTTTAATATCTAAAGTATTATTCCAACATGTAATCAATATAAAAATTAACAAAGAGTTTTACATTTTTCATACCAAATCTTCAAATATGATGTATCTTATTTTTATGGTACATCTCAATTCAGATGCTAAATTTATATCAGAAGTAATTGCTTTGTATTTAGATTTTATAAAATTTACAGTTGAAAAGTAAATTCCCATTTCCAAGCTGTTCCAAATACACTTAATTAAAAAAACATTATGTCAAGTATCAATATTAAAATTAAATTAAAATTTAAAATTTAGTTTGTCAGCAGCACTAGTCATATTTTAAGTACTTAGCCACCACATTTGAAGTGTTTATTAGCTATATGTGAGGCATAGCTACCATCATGGACAACTCAGGTCAAGTAAATGAGATTATGCTCAGGATGCTAATATTTGAAGACTTTATAATGTAGACCTAAAGGGATCTTATGGCTTGGCATAAAAATGAACTTACCTACCAAATACACCTATTAAAGTATAAAATACATACAAAAAATATATGCCTCAATGAATGTTCACAAAATCAAAACATACATGTAACCATTACCAGACCAAGAACAGAACATTACTGGAAATCCACAAAAGTAGGAGTCAAGATTCATTTTTTCCCCCAATATAAACACCCATTGACTCAGCACAATGTATTGAAAACATAATCCTTTCCCCACTCCACTCCAGTCATCTTTCTCATTAATCAAGGATATATGTATGTGTGAGGGTCTGTTTCTGGACTTTCTCTTCTATTCCATTGTTTTATTTGCTTATTCTTGTACTAATAACTCACTGCCTTAATAATTATAGCTTTATAATAAGAACTTCTGTTAGTAGAAGTCCTCACATTGTTCTTTTTAAGATTTCTGCTCTTCTTAGCTCTTTTATGTCCATATATATTTTAGAATCAACTTATCAATTTCTACAAAATGCTCTGGGGTTTTGATTGAGATCAGATTGTATCTATAGATCAACTTGGGAACAACTGACATTTTTATAGTATGGGCTCTTTCTGTCTATGACCATGGCGTGTCTATTTATTTAAGTCTTCTTTAATGTCTATCAGTATCTGTTCTTAATTTGTTTGTAGAGCCATCATCTTGCACATGGTTTGTTAGATTTATGTCTTAGGTATTTGATTTTTAAAATTCTTTTATAATGTCATAATTTAATTTTTCTAATTGTTGTTAGTATATACAAGCACAATTGACTGACAATTGATTCAACAAGTTACTAAATTAATTTATTAATTATAAGTTATCTACAGTCTCTGTATACAATCATGTGGTCAGCAAATAATGATAGTTTCATTTTTAAAATTTCTATCCTTCTGTTTTTTCCTCTCTTGACTCTTTGCATTGTCCGGGCCTCCAGGACAAGGGTGAGTAGAAGGCAGAGGTGAGGGCCTGCTTGTTTGTTTCTGTTCACATGGGAAGTGGTGGTGATTGCTGCCATTTTTCCCCAGATAAGCTCTTCAGATGAACAAAGTAGTATTTCATCAGCTTTCTAAGAACTTTCATTTTATCACAAATTAGTGCTGGGTCTTTTTATTTTTGCCCACTATTGAGGAGACTCAGTTATTTTTTCCCCCTCTTTTTTTCTGTTAGTATAGTAAATTTAATTGATTGATTTTTAGACTGATATTCTACCCTTACTTTTCCCGAATAAACTCTTTGGTCATAATGTAATGTATTTTTTTTTTCACTTGCCACTACAGCTATAAACTTACTAGCATTTTATTAAATTTTTACAGGTCTTTGTCTGAGGAATATTTTCCTTTCTTTCAGTGTCATTGTCATGTTTTTGTTTTTAAACTACAGTTATGATCATAAAATAAGTTGTGAAATTCTCTCTATTTTTCTATCATGGAAGAGTTTGTATTTAAGGTTGGTTGTACCGTATTTTGCTGTGTATAATGTGTACCCACGTTTTTGTGTGCATTATACTTGGGATTATTATACCCATTATTATACCCATGGTATGTAATCATTATACCCACATATAATGTGCATCCTTATTTTTCCCTCAATAATTTGGGCAAAAAGTGTGCATTATACATGGCAAAATACAGTATTTCTTCCTACATGTTTGAAAGTGAGGCCATTCATCAGGGAGGCCATCTATGTTAAAATTTTTCTTTAGGGAAGTTTTTAACTATAGATCAATTTGTTTAATAGATTACTCAGGTTTTCTGTTTCTTTTGAGGGCAGTTTTGGTAAATTGTGTCTTTTAAGGAATTTATTCATTTTTACCTAAATGGTCAAAATGCTATTTTCTTATCTGTATTGTCAATGTAGGATATTAAGTGATAGTCTCTTTTTTGTTAATGCTATTGCCTGTTTTATTTCTTTTTATTTTCTTGATCTGTCTTTTCAGTGGTTTGCTGATTTTCCTAGTCTTGTCAAAAACTTTATCTACTCTGACACATCTTTTTAATTTCTCACCGATTCCTTCTTTTATTTCTTTTAGGTGTAATTTCCCCTTTTTTTCTAACTTCTTGTAATGGACACCGAGATACTGATTTTAAGAACAACTTCTTTTCTAATATAAGCATGTAACATTAAACATTTCCCTCCGAGAATATTTCAGTGGTCCCTTCAAGTTTTCTTATGCAATATTTTCATTATTGCTTGCATAAAGATATTTTCACAAATTTTAATTCAGTGTGATTTCTTTTAATAATACATAAGGCATTTATATAATTTCTAAACATTTGAGAATTTCATAACTATATTTTTGCTATTAATTTCCTGCTTCATGTTGCCATCACTGGAAGAACCAATCTGTATAATTTAAATACTTTGAGATTTGTTAAGCATTGCTTTCCACCTAAAATAGAATTTTTATAGTTTCCTCTACCCCTTTTTTGTACATATTAAGCATAATAATTTAAAATTTCATGATTAGAGAACTACATTTCATGATAGAGAACTACATTATCTGAAAGTCTTGTGGGACTATTCCTTTTTTTGTTGTTTGTTTTAGTCAAGTATTATATTTTTAAGTTCTTGCTGGACACTGTGTATAAAAATTGCAGAGCTAACATGAGGCTCTGGTTGATTATATCTCCTTGCAGAGAGGTTTGTTTTGCGTTTGGCAGGCAGCTGAGGTAGGAAAGGCCACCTTAATTCAGTGTGGGATTCAGCTAGTCATGGTTGGGTTGCAGAGTTTTGGGTGGTTGATTTATTCCTGTTTTTCCTTTACTCCTAAAGTGTAGCCTGTTAGGGGTTCCCGAGAAAGTGTGGAATGTTGAACAGGGCTCCCCGACCTTGACAGATGCCCAACTCTAACCATCATCTATGAGATTTTCCAAAGATCAGCTCAGTTGCTCCATGGCTTGAGCTGCCACTTTGTGCTCACATTGTCGGCTCTGGGCCCTAGCAGCTCCTTTTCAATTAGGAAATGCCTTGGTAGGAAAACTGTTGCCAGATGTCAGGCTCACCTCTCTGAACTTCTGTCTGGAATCTTAATTCTCCAAGCACTCATGGCCTTCAGCGCTCTCAGATGCTTTTAATAGGTTAAAACCAATTTTGTCCAGCTTTCCTAATTGTTCTCAGTGGGAGAGTTGATCTGAAACAAGCTAATCTGACATTTCAATGTAAAATCTTCCGAGTGTTTGCCGCAGGCTGCCTTAGTGACTTGGCCTTCCTTCTTCTTCCACTGTGCTCGCTGTGCTTCTGCCGCCCTGAAGACATTTATTAGGCCAGGGGAGGGAGAGAACGAATTCCAGGCATGGGAACAGCAAGCACGAAGGTCGTAGGTGGGGAGGAACGAGCTCAGTTCCCCAAGTGAGATGTCTTGCTTCCCAGATTGGGTCTCTCTTTAAAACTCCTATTCCCAGTTACTTAATCTTTTTAGCACTGATCAAAATTGTATTAAATTATTATGCAGCTAGTAGTTTAATGCTTACCAATATGATAATTTCATATGAGTGGTGTAACAAATTATTACAAACTTGATGGCTTAGTATAGCACAGATTTATTCTGTTATAGTTCTAAAATCCAGAAGGCCGAAATCCCTTCCACTGAGCCAATGTTAATGTGTCGACAGGGCTGGCTCCTTTTGGAGGCTCTCTGAGAGCCTCTGTTTCCTTACCTTTTCTAGCTTCTGGAAGCCACCTAATTGCACTCTTTGACTTTTGATTTCTTCCTTGTGTCACAGCAACTTTTTTCTTTTGTTTTCACATCTGCTACTGACTCTAACCTTTTCTCTTCTCTTATAGGGACCCTTGTGATTACATTGGATTTGCCCAGATGATCCATAATAATCTCCCCATCTCTAAATCTTTAATTTAGTCACATCTGCAAAGTCTTTTTTGTCATTGAAGGTAACATTCATAGGCGTTCAGATTTGAATGTGGGTGTCCCTGGGGAGTTTTTATTCAGCCTATCACATTCAGCATGAACAGTAAACTCTACAAGGGGTGGAATTTTTTTCTTGTTCACCATGGAATCTCTAGTGTATGGTCTACATTCATTCTACCTGAATATTGGTAGAATGTGTACTTCATCTCCAGGCTGCAAGACACCTTGATGCATGTTGATGTAGAGGCTTTCTCAAGAAAAGCGACTGAACAGAAAATGATAGGAGATCAAGAGTTACACTGAACACCTACAACATACCTGTAACAGGGACTGAGCTGGGAGTTTTGCGCTGGCGCCTCCCTTAATTTACATAAGCCTTCTGAAGTGAGTACTGTCATAGTTGTTTTGTGGATGAAGACACTGAGGTTCAGAAAGAATAGAGACACTTTGTTAAGTTCATATAACTGGTCTGTGGAAGAGCTAGATTTCAATGTAAATCTGTCTGATCCCAAAGTGTATTGTTCTTTTCATGTGATTCTGATAAAAGATATGACTGAAATGTTAGGGTTTCTTCCAGGCTTTCTCTTCTTATGTTAACTAAGTGATAAATAATTCTTTGAGCCTATGACTCATTCATGTTATTTGAGAAAGTGTGTTGGTTTATATTTTTTCAAAGTCAAAAGGACAGACTTTGTTCTTGGTTCTTTCTAAGTTCTGTTATATTTATGGATATAATCGTGATATAAAAAAGTTTGAGTGAAAGGAACTAGAAATGTCCAAATTTTCTATCAGTAACTATCTGGTAGCAGGAGTGTTCCCAGATGGGTTCGATTTGGGGGAACTTCATGAAGGTTGGCACGGCAGTCCCGAATGGGTCATCGAGCTGCAGGTATTGGGAGCCTAGGTCCCTCCCCTATCATGTGACAGCACGCCTATTGTAAGAACAAGTGACAACATCCCATCTGCCTGCTTGACAGCCACAATTTGGGCTTAAAAACCTCATGGAATGCTACCTATTTGTTTAAGTGCTTTTCTAACAAATAAGAGCACCCTCTGACTCCCTAGGAAGGAAGAAAGGAATGCCAAAATACCCCTCCACAGTTTATTACTTAAACATTTCAATTTTTCAACATTGCCTGCTTTTCCTGATTATAAGATTAGTACATGTTTTTTACAAATAGAGTCAGAATGTCATTTATCTATAAAACACCTACATAATCTTGGCTAATATTCCAGTGAGTATTCTTCTGAATATTTTCATATATACATGTACATATATATACACACACAAATATACATTCATATACAATTTTTATAAAAAGTGAAATGCTATTCTTCATGGTGAGTTTCAAACTTACTCTTATACTTAATATTTGTCATTATATTTCCAAGTTAGTTTAGGTAGACTTAGTTTGAATGTTTCCTTGTAAGAGTGTACTATAACTGGTTGTTTCCTTACTCAAAGGCACCTTAGTTGCTTCCATTGTTTTCTCTTATAAACAACATAGTGATCAGTCTCTTTTTATGGATTTCTACAGATGGTCTTTCAAATCAAGTCAGCAAATATTTCTTTACTCTAGATACTGGAAGCATACAGATAATTAAGAGAGACATTGTCCATCCCTGTAGGCTTATAGTAGAGGAGTGGAATTAGTCATTGAATAGGTAATTACAAGCAGTAAGAAGGTTATTAAAGGGAAAACTCGAAGTGCTATGGAAATGCACAGCAAGCAGTTTTTGCTTGGTATTGTTGTGGCGGGAGTAGCCAACCAGAGGGCAAGTCAGGATGAGCAAAGGTTTGCAGGTAAAATGGGTGTAGTGGCATTGGGCACTTTAGGTAGAGCAGGTTAAAGGCCAGGAGTCAGAGAAAGCAGGACGTGTTTGTGACTGTGAGGAAGGCTAGGAGGTAGAGTGAGTAGGAGAGAGGCACAAAATAATGTTTGAGAGTTAGAGAGAGGCTAGATTCAGTGAAAGGAGTATTAGAAACAAATATTAGGGAGTTTTAGGACAGGGAGTGACATGATCACTCTGAACTTAAAATTTTCCTTTTAATTGATAGCACTCTATGATTATTTGGATTTAGGGCATGAAAGGAGAAATCAAGTGAGAAGCTCGGGTTTTGGCTCCGGCAATATAAGTGGAAAATGTGTACCATTTTTGCCACGTCCTTGGTGGAGAAGCAGCTTTGGGGAGGGAGGAAGATGCTATTAGCCTTAGACATTTTGAATGTGGGTTACATGTAGGTATCAAAAGGAAGATGTCTGTAAGTAAACATATAGCTTACAGTTCACATGAGAGAACCGAGCTAGACATATGATTCTGGGAGTGGTCAGCATTTAGATGGTAATTAAAACCATGGGAGATGGTGTGATCCCTCAAAAACAATAGGATGAGGGCCAGGACAGGGAGCTGAGGAATTCCTGTCATTGAGGGTGGCCTGGAGGAGGTGGTGACAGTGGTCGGTACTAAGAAAGAATATCCAGAGAAATAGGAAGAAAACCAGGGAGTACAGAGTCACAGAAAGCAAGAGAAGAAAATAGCTGTTCTGAGTGGCCAAAGTGGTAAATTATGGCAAATGCTGAAGCAGGTCAAGTGATGTTGGAGGTATGAATGTAAATTTAGTAACATGGAAACCACAAGTGACATTATTGAGAAAATTTGGTGGAGTTGAGGGGAGTAGAATAAGGAGGTAAGGAATGTGGCAAATGTGTATGATACTTTCCTGAGGTTGTAATTCAAGTAGTAGAATTGATAGGTCAATGCTATTTCATATAAATTTTGACAGATTTTGTCTATTTACTTTTCAGAAAGTTTTTATAAATTTATAGTGTTTTCTACAGTTTTATGAGTTTTCATTTTTACATGCCCTTGCCAGATTTTTAAAATATCATCCCCAAGTTAATAAACAAACAAGGAAAACCTATTTTATATTTAACTTGACTATCAGTAAAGCTGAGAATCTTCTCATGTTTTTTATATCATATTTAGTCCTTCTTTTTCCTATATTTTGTTCTTTTTCTGTTATGTACTTTGATTTAAAAAAATTTGTAACATCTTTATAAGTCTTGATGATTTAACCTATGTCTGTCATATACTGCAATGTTTTATCTTGTTTATTCTCCTTTTGTGTCATGTAAAAATCTTTAAATGTTCTATGTGTAACATCTAATTGTCTTTTCTATTATGGTTTCTGTTTTTGTTTTTGTCTATTAGGGCCTTTCTCACTCCAAGTCTATAGACAGATACATTAAATTTTGCTCTAGTAAGTGTATGGTTTTGTATTTTCATTCAGATTTTCAGTTCACATAGAATCCATTTTGACACAACATCTAAGATAGGAACTCAGCAACTAGCTGTTTATCTGAAAATGCTCCATGCTAATTTAGAGTTGGAACCTGGAGAACAGGTAGATTAGTAAGGTGAACAGGGAGATTAGAATGAGCAAGGCATTCTAGGCAGAGGCAATAGTGTGTTCAAAGGCCCTGAAGTGGGAGGGTGCCTCGTTTGACGAGCTCAGAGACAGGGAGACAGTGGTTTGTATAAAGCTGGGAAAATAAGTGCAGAGCTGGTATTAAAGACCCTTTAAAAGACCTAAAGTTCCTATTAAATGTTTAGTTTTTATTTCAGGGCAACAAGCAGTCAAGTCACTATTTTAAGCACTAGCATGATCATTTTTAAATTTTGAAGAAAACAAAATGCACTTAGTTTGAAATTGGGATAAACACTGGGAAAGAGTGGGAGATGATTGGGAGAGACTGTTTTAGTGTCTATGTTTGATAGTTGACAGTAACTTAGATTCAGCTTTGGGCAAAGGAGAGAAGAGAAGTAGTAGAATTTAAGATATTTAAAAGAGAAATAATCAAGATCTGGTTTACGGAAAACATTAGTCAGAATTTGATTGGAAAAGAAAACTACTCAAATGTGTTATAAGCAGGAAAGGATTTAGCAGAGGGGGATTGGGTGTTCATTAAACCATTGTAAGTCCCTGGAAAGCACTGCCTGGATCACATAGGTCTCCTGTACCTGGGTGGGTGATTCAGGGGAAAACTATAAGCCACTGTAAAGAGAGCTGCCTGCTGATGTTGAAGAAAAAAACAAAAAGGCTTTTGATTCTCTTCCACATTCTAAATTTCAGGGGCATGCCTCTTATTGTGGCAATCTAATCAAGAATGTGCAGTAAGATATCCCAGATAATATCGTGTGCCGGCTTCTACACTTCATTCTGCAGGGGAGGGAGATAGAGGGGGGAAACGGTGCCAGATTACCAGCAGACAATTTGACACAAGAAGAGATGGACAGAAAGGCACCAGTGGTGGCACCAGTGGTTACACCTGTGTCTCTGGCACAGGTAACACTATGGATAGTCATGTCATTTGTAATATAGGAAATCGTAGATGATGATCACATTTGAGGATCCCAGCAGTATTAGGAGTATCTGTATAAGTCATAAACATTTATATGACCCTAAGATGTTCCAGACACTGTTTTAAGTGGTTTACATACATTAACTCATATAAACCTTTACACAATTTTATGAAGTAGGTATTAGTATTATTTTCATTCACAGAGGAGAAAGCTGGCACACCAAGAAGAAACTTGACAAAGGACACAGAGCTTGTAAGTGGTGGAACTGGGAATTCAAGTGAGATAATCTACCTCCAGAGATTGTCATTTTAATCCCTAGAAACTGCTATGGAAAAATTTATACATTTGGTTTTGGATGTATTGAGTTAGAGATAATGTTGGGATCTTTGCAAAGTAATGACAAGTGTCTGTATGGTTTGAAAGCTTAGAGGTGAGGTCTGGCTGGAGGTTTTAAGATTTATCATGTTGTAAATCATGTTGTGTGTCTGAATGAGGTTGTGTGGGTGAGTGCGGAGTTAGAAGAGGTGACCGAGCTTGGAGGAGCTCAAGCATTTCATGGTCCTGCAGAGGAGATTAAGCTTTCCAACGATCTGCAAAAGAACAATTGTGGAGGTGGGAGTAAAATTAGAATATTATGATATTCTAGAATCCAATGGAAGAGAAATTTCAAGGAGGAGAGTGTGGCCAGGAATGTCATACAGAGTACATTGGTGACCTTATCCGGTGTTCATCTGATAGAATGACAAAATTAGAAGCATAGAAACAAACCACTTAAGAGTGGTTAGGAGTGAAGGCGGGTGAGGGGGCAGGACAGAGATAGCAAGTATGCACTATTTTTTTAAACAGAAATTTCACTACAACAGAGAGAAGAGAGATTCAACTCTGGTTGCAAGATAATTGTGTTCAAGAGAGTTAAAACTTTTTTTTAAAAAAATCATTTGCTTGTTTTTAAGACAGAAAGACTTAAAACTTTCTCTGTTTAAAAGTTGGTGGAACCCTGACTGGTGTGGCTCAGCAGACTGAGTGCTGGCCTGCAAACCAAAAGGTTGCTGGTTTGATTCCCAATCAGGGCACATATCTGGGTCATGGGTCAGGTCCCTAGTTGGGGGGGTATGAGAGACAATTGGTTGATATATCCCTTGTACACTGATGTTTCTTTCCCTCTATTTCTCCCTCTCTTCCCCTCTTTCTAAAAATAAATAAATAAAATCTTTAAAAAAAGGATCCAGTTAAGAGGGAAGAATTTGAATAGATAGGAGAAAGATGCTATAATTATTCACACAACATACCCAGAAGGTTTGGAAGGATGAAATTCAGTACCTGTGAAGGTTAGCTGTAGATAGGAAGTGGGTTATTTCTTTTGTTAAAATCCTAAGGAAGAGAAGGTAGTATGGTATGCAGGGCTGATAGCATGAGGTCGATGACTTTCTGCTTGCTGGCATTAGTTTTCTCTAAACAGTAAGAGCTGTAACCTACTGGAGTGTGGGGCTGGTAAAGTAAGGTAGGGGAGGATAGCAGAGAATTGAACAGAAGGGTTGAAGATCAGAAATTATTGTGTGGTGAGGAGGACATTCTGAGAAACATGATAGGATTGCAAGGAAGTGCTGTGTACCAATTTGAAGATGGTCATCAGACGTCCCTTAATGAAACCAACATGACCTATTGTGTGACATTTTTGTAGTTGTTTTAGCTGCTGAGTTATAGACATGGAGTACCTAGCTCAACTTACCCAGGGTTAAAGATTTTTATCATAGAAAGCAGCAAAATGTAGAGAAACAAAGGATTTCAGGGGATAGGTAAAAGTGTAATTAAAATGATAGACTGCCAGATAAGGGATACAGGGATAATAAATTGGCAGAAATTAGAAGGATCAATGGACTAGAGGTCACAGGGAGGTCAAAGGATGGGCAAAGTAAGAAGAGTTGTTACAGCAAAAGGCAAGGGGACAGATGGTGGAATGCATGGTTAATGATTGAGTGGTAGAATAGTTTTTATGTAACAAAGTCTCACAGTCAGGAGCCTGAATGGCTGAGGTTGGAAAACGTCTTTGGAGATGAGGAGATGGAGGAGTGAGAGGGCTGGATGTCCACGTGGATATAAGAGTTAATCAGGATTGTGGAAGGACTTGATTCGGTGAGAAAGAACTTACCTAGGTATATTTTATATTTTATTACATTGTTATGTTTATTATACTATATTCTATTATATTAACAGGAGGAAAATAGCCAAATGTTATCCTTATAAAACTTTACTCAGCAATGAGAAAGAACTATTTTGCTTGCATTATGAAATTCTCATTAGGCTCAGGGACTGACCAGATTCCAGAATAAACAGTACATTGTTGTGGGTCTGATGGAGCTGGTGTGGCATTGACAACAATGCACTTTAGCATCAGATAAAACTGAATTTGAATGCTGATGACAATTGGTAATGTTACTTCACCTCTTTGAGCCTGAATCTTCAAATCACTGAAATGGAATTCCTAATGCCGATTTTATGGAGGTGTTGTTAAAATGAAGCCAGACAGAAGGTGCCACATGTGGACCACAGTGCCTGAAACTTAACATTGCTCAATAAATCTAAATTCTTTGTCCATGAGGAGTCCTATCCAGGTAAGCGCCAGAATCGAGAATAAAGCCTGTGAGCTGCCCCATTGGGTGTTGGTGGGAAAGAGTTTTCCAAATGATAATTTTGTGCAAAAAGACAAGCAAATGAATAGTTTGTCAAAGGTGGCAAGACATCTCACTTAAATACATTTCTTTATAATATGGAAATTTAATTCCATTCTGAAGTGATTACAATTCAGTCTCTGGAGATAATTGCACCCAATTATGATCTTGTTAAAATAACTTTGTAGAGAGAAATTCAGCTAAACAATGAGGTTGATTACCCAAAGCTTACATCAGAGAAATGACAAAAATAGGCCAGAGTCCTTGGTTGAATATTGATTAGTGAATGAAAGCCAGGATTTTCTTTGAGATTCAAGAAGTGTACTTTTCTTTCAGCTCAAGGGAGGCCTGGGAAAGTTAGTGGCGATTGTAACCACTTGAGGGTAGAAAATACTGTTTTTACTATCATTAACAACGATAAGTACAATTTGTTGAGTGTCTGTGAGGGCCAGCAGCTTTCTGAGCATTGACCAATCTTTACAAACACTCTCTGGGTGAGTGCCCTGCTTCCTATTTTTCAAGTGACGAAACTGAGGCTGGGAAAGTTGAAGTGACTCACCCAAGGCTGGTCATTTGGAAAATGGCACAACCAGCAGTCAAACTCACATTCCTTTTTAAAGCCTAAGTCTACTCACTATATATCACCCGGCCTCCAGGCAAAGCTATGGATAGCATGGATATTCTATTTCTAGATTCTTCTAAAAGAAACATGGCTAAAAAAAACTTAAGAGATTGTATTAGTCAGGGTTTTCCAGAGAAACAGAACCAATAAAAGAATACATATGTAGAGAAAATTGGCTCACACAGTTATGGAAGCTCACAAGTCCAAACTCTCCAGAGAGGGCTTGCAGCCTGGAGACCCAGGGGACACAATGGTACCGTGCCCGTACAAAGACAGTCTGCTGGAAAACTCCCTCTTGCTCGGGGATGCTGGTCTTTTTACTCTATTCAGGACTTCAACTAATTCAGGGAAGCCCACCCATAGTATGGAGGGTGATTTGCTACTTTTAGTTCACCAATTGAAATGTTAATCTCATCCAAAAAAGCCCCTCCACATTGACACATATAACTAATTATCAGAGGATTTGGGTGAGTCTGCTTTTTAAAACTCAGTTCTCCAGGAGGTAGAATTTACTGTAAACTAACATAATTTTCCATATTAATACTTAGCATAAAATAAAAAAAAACACTGAATGTTTTAGAACCAAAAAAATAATAATTAGCAGAACCCACTTGATGGGGCTTATGGCAGATTACCGTAGGTTAGAAGGTATTATAACATTTTAAGAATGAACTATAGTTAATAAATTCATAGAATATAAATAACTAACAATGTAAATTCAGCTCCTAAGGTTTAGTTTTAAAAGCTACTTCCTCAGGGATAGCTACAGTCCATTGAGACTAGCCTTTGTAATGATCATTTTTAAATTGATCATCAATAATAATAATTAACATTTCCTGACTGCCTCTTGTGTGTGGTAGGCACAGGTTCTGAGTTCTTTCTATGTATTATCTCATTTAATTGTCTTGGCACTAAGAAGAAGGTAATATTATTATTCTTTTGTATCTTTTATGTGTATGAAAACAGTCACAGAGAGATAAGTAAATTGGCCATGGAAATATAGCAAGTAAAGGGTGATCTAGAATCCAAAGAAAAGCATCTGTTCAACGTATGTTATGCATAAAGATGATTTGAATAGCAAAGCACACTGCCTGGAAATCTCTCATTGTTTGTCAGAGTGTCTGAAGTTGCCACCTTTAAAGATTTTATTTATATTTCTTAGAGGGGATGGGAGAGAGAAAGAAAGGAAGAGAACCCTCAGGGACTAAACCTGCAACCCAGGCATGTGCCTTGACCAGGAATCAAACCGGTGACCTCTCACTTTGCGGGATGATGCCCAACCCACTGAGCCACATGGGTCAAGGCTGAAGTTGCCACATTTAGAAGAATCAAAACTTTAGAAGACAAAATAATCAACACAGTACTAATCGTGCATCCGGTGCCTGTGTAGACTTCAAGGAGGATATGGAGAATAAAAAAGTGGCCCCCTTGTACTGTAGGAGTTTGCAGCCTCATAGGAGAGGCTTGAATAGACTCAGGAGGAAGAAGTCCTTAATGGCTGAATTGTGTCCATCGGTTTGGTACATCACCTGCTTGTTTTAGGGAGTGGACATTCTTGCTGTTTTTTAATGAACCATTTCATTTCTCTCTGAAGACTTGAGTGGGTCAGAGGCAAAGAAAGTGGGTTATTTGGTGGACTCTTAGGTAAATGCATTTATCAGGATGCTTACTAGGACTTGCCGAGTAAAATAAAACATAATAATGATAGCTCTGATTTGATGAGTGCTCATTAGCTCCTGGGCCTGGGCTGGTGGAGCCCCAGGCAGCAGGCACATTAATTACATTTGACTGTTCCTTACATTCCAGGAGAGTGTGAGTTTCATGAAGGCAGGAGCCAATCTGCCTTATTGTTGTTAAGTTCCTAGCCCCTGGTAAGAGAGCCAGACATGTGGAGGTACTCAATATTGTTTTTGAAAAATAAATGAATAAATGCGAGAGTTCACTTATGGTCATTCTTTGATCTGTTAATATTTGTCTCAAAATGTGGAAGTCAAATCCAGGTGATTTTTTTTGTGACTTAAGTAGAAAGAATGTGGTCTTCAGAGTTGGACAGATCTGATTCTATCACAATTTTGCCATTTACTTAAAATGTGACCTAAATGACCTCACTTTTAAGCCTCAATTTCCTTGTCTGATTCTATAGGATAGCAGGAGCAATAGTTTATAGTTGTCTGATCATTCCTAATCACCTCCATTCCAACTATAAACAGAGAGAACAACTAGATAGTAAAACAAAACGATAACAACAAAAACCCCTGCGGACAGCATTTATAATAAAATGACGACAGGGTATCCTGACAAACCCCAAAGACAGATGGTGGGAGAAAACATCAGCTGCCACGAAACCCGTGTGGCATCCGCGGTTGTGTGGGATAAAGAGAGAGGAAGCACTGGAGTGTCTGGTGGTCACGAGAACAGGAGAAGCCCAAGGCAGACCTCGGGTGATCCCCAGAAAACCCTGTGGGCCAGCTAATCTGCAGACGGCTGTGAACTGGGAGGGGCTTGGCCCAGCGCAGCAGCAGGTGCGTGTAGAGGTTCACACGGCTGCACGTGTGCCCTGCTAGAGCTAGCTTCCTCTCCACCCCTCATCCTTCGCCTGTATCACTCCTATTAATTGTTTGGTTTTAAGCTTAGATATCACTTTGCCTAATGTGTTAGTTTCTTATTGCTGCTGTAACAAATGACCTTGGACTCACTGGGTTAAAACAACACAATTTTATTATCTTAGAGTTCTATAGTTTAAAAGTGCAACATAGGTCTCACTAATTAAAATCAAGCTGGCAGCCGGGCTGCATTCCTTTGTAGACAGGCTCTAGCAGGGGTGTCCGGCCCACGGCCCAATGTGGGCCAATATGGGCCCAATATGACTGTGGCCCAATACAAAATTGTAATTTATACTTGAAACTTTTTTTTTTTTGCGCTCATCAGTTTTCATTAGTGCTTGTGTATTTAATGTTTGGTCCAAGACAACTCTTCCTCTTCCAGTGTGGCCAAGAGATGCCAAGAGGTTGGACACCCTTGCTAGAGAATCAATTTTCTTGCCCTTTTCTGCTTCCAGAGGCCAGTCGTATCCTAGGCTCATGATCCTTTCCTTCCATCCCCAAAGCCAGCAACAGGATATTGAGTTTTCTTCACATCACATCACCGCAACTTTGTCTTTTACAGTCAAATCTCTTTGTTTCCCTCTTACACTTTTAGGGACACTCATGATCACATTAGCCCCCCCTGTTTAATCCAGGATAATCTCCCCATCAAAATCCCTAATTGAATCATATCTGCAAAGTCCCTTTTGCCATGTATGGTACTATATCCATAGGGTTCCAAGGATTAGGATTGGATATTGTTTTGGGGCCATCATTCTGCTAACACATCCAAGAGGCATTTCCAGGGCTAGAAACCCCTCTTGTCAGTGCCCCCCAATGCCTGTTGACGCATCTCTGGATGCATCCACATGGATAAGATGGGGTGTTCCTTAAGGACCAGTGTATATCTTCTTTGGCACTGAGTTCCCGGAGTCTAGTATGGTTCTGTACAACATAAACCTAATTTAAGCCACATAAATTGTTCTAAATTTTCTAGTGGCCACGTTAAAAAAAGTAAAAAAGAAAGTGTTGCAATACATTTTAATACTATATTTCATTTAAATCAATATACCCAAAATGTTATCATTTCAACAATGTAATCAATGTAATTATTAAAGAGATATTTTACATTCATTTATTTGGATTAAATCTTTAAAAATCCAGTATGAATTGTTGCACATATGGCACATCTCAGTTAGGACTAGCCACAGTCCACGTGCTCAGTGGTCCCCTGTGGCCAGTGGCTGCCACTGGTGACAGCCGAGCTGTAGCCCAACCCCTGGCGCTCAGAAGCTCTCCGTGTGCGGACGTCTAATGCCGGGCGAGTGGACTGACGTGGAGCCAGCAGGTGCCGACTCCTCGAAGAAGTGAGTGCCAGCTTTAGGGCGCTCATGTCCTTGTGGCTTAAGTTTCATTAGGTATCGCATAAAAATCAGAAACAAAATGAAATGCCATTTCTAATTTGGCAGTGTGCACACTTGGATTAGGCATGTCGGTCTCCTGTGACGAGAGCATGCCCACCGCAGTAAATATTTATTTTGAGCCCTCTTCCTGGGCTGCCACGAGTGGGAGGTAATTAGCTTGTGAGGTGGAAAACACATTTTCACAACATTGCTGAAGGTTTGCCTTTGCTTTCATGTATAGCTCCTTCAAAATATGATCCTCAAACTGCAATTTGAAAGCTGACCCTACTCACTCTGGCTTCCCAAATCTCTGGGAAGTGACAGAACAGGCTGAATGCAAAGCATTTTTACGATTTTGTGACAGAAAAACAGACACACATCTCTCCTGAAGCGAGACTCGACTCTGAGCTTCAGAGTGCGGTCTACCAAACAGAGGAGGCTGATGGATGTCCTGGACTTTTTATTTTTTATCGTCTGGGTTCCTCTTTCAAAAAACACTGGAATTTCCTTAATGCATGTACACTTTTCCTCCCAAACAGCACACATACAAAATTCTCTGGGTTGTGCTTATGTGCAGAACACTGCGATCTAGCAGGATATTAAACAATCATCAGAAACAAAATTGTGGCTCTCCCTGCCAACAGATGGACAATAAACGGAGATGAACACATGACCACAGCATTCTTGTTCTTTTCCTCTCTGTACACCTAGCAACTGGGCAAAGAACCAGTCACATATTAGGTTGCTAAGTGGTATTTGAATGAATGAATGAATGAATGAATGAATGTTATGAATTCCCCTCTCTTACTCTCAGATTTGCACAGGGCTGGGAGATCGTGGTTAGGGGTCCCTCCTCTGTAGAACACAGGTACAGCAAATTCTCATGAGAGAACACCACATTTCCAGTACAGTCCATTATAAAAGAGAGGAGAAAATAAAAACAGAACACATGCCCCAAGAGGTGAGGTTGCAGTCTTTTACATAGTCTAAACTTAAGACAAGTCTCCAGGTAAACTGGACACAGCTCAAAGCTGAGGATCACTTTGCGTTCCCCAGAGCAGATCTGACAAGGTGTCTGACTGGCCAGAAGGTCCTAGAAGTGGAGTGAGTGTGAAGATGAAACTTAACTTGTTGAGGCTGTGTCTGCCCCCACACTGCGTAATCGACTTCTGTGGTTAACATTAATGATTTGCAGCATCTTTTATTTCTCCCAGCTCACCTGCGTGGTTTAATTTATGCAAGCATCCTTTAACCCTTCACTCAAAAAATAGAAAGGAACCTCATTTTTTGGGATCATAGATGGAAAAGTAAAGATAGGAATGGCAATTGTGCCTTGAACCTCCTCACTGTGCTACTCCCAGGCCAAAGTAGAAGGCTGTCCCAGGTCTCCGTGTACTTTCTATTGTGAAGGATGTAGGTTATGGTAGTTATAATGGCAGTGGTTCCTCCTGAAGGGCAGGTGCTCATCGTTATAGTCATGAGAGAAGAGGTTGGTCCTAAGGCATACATTTTTTTAAATCCTCACCCAAGGATATATTTATTGATTTTAGAAAGAGAGGAAATGGTGGGGGGGATGGGGAGAAAAATATGGACAACTGTACTTGAACAACAATAAAATAATTTAAATTAAAAAGAAAGAGAGGAAATGAGAGGTCAGTTCGAGACACATTAATCCATTGTCTCCTGCACGTGCCCCTGACGGGGGGGTCAAACCCTCAATTCCTAGGGCATAACCCGAATAGGGAGCCAGCAAAAGCAATTGTAAGGCTCAACTCACAGCACCTCACCCCGCCTTCTGTAGCTCCAGCTTCACTGCCCTGCTCCTCTAAGGTTGCCATCAGGGAGAGAAGTAGGGATGCTTGTGTGTTCATGCCTGGGCTTAATTCTCGCTGGCATATTTCCTCTTCAGACCAAGGCAGAGGAGAGTTTCTGTTACTTTTCATTCATGTGTCTGAGACACATTCTAAAATTTAAACAGAAGAATGTCCTTGAATCCTCTCTTTTCTTTTCTTGCTGTCTAGCAAGAATGAGGAATCATTGTGGAGAAAAATGTGCCCACACAGTCTCAAATGCATCTTCTTAAAATCTTAGCTCTCCAAATTATGTGCTAAAAAAATAATAACTTGAACACATATGTGCTACAACACATAAACCTAAAATTGTTGGCCAGTTCGTCAAAGCCAGATGGTGGGTAGTGAAGATCAGGTTTAGGAACTGGTTGAGGCTGGGAGGTAGTAGATTTTGAAAAGTACTCATGAGTAGAGTTATCTATTTTAGGAACATGTAGGGCCATGAGGTGTAGGCCAAGTTCAGAGTCTAAGCTTTCCGGGCTGCCATGGGAAAGAACAAGCCAGAAATGGATTTCAATTGAACTAAACAAAAAGAGTAACCAGAAAGCAGATTTTGGGCAGGAGAAGGCCAGGAAATTGTCCTGGAATCAATAAAAGTGTGCAGAGACAGATAAGACAAAAAGATGGTAAAACCACTGAGTCCATTTTCCTACTTCCTGTTCTGGTTATGTGTGTCCTGCTGAGTATAAGCCGAGATGTTTCGCAGCTGCGTGCCATAAAATAAAGAGGCAGGCTAGCTAGTAAATAAGCCTTCTTTCCGGCTTTTGGAAACTGACACTTTATTTGTCCTAATTATTTCATTGTAATCATAAAATTGGCTGGTGTTCCATCTATGTGAACATTCCAAACTTTTGATAGAAAATTAAATGTTTGGATTAGTAGTTCTGAGGTTGACATTTCAAATATTTTCTCTAAAATAAGAGGCTTCAATAACATCCATCCGATGGTGTTTATCCTGGGCTTATTGCTTGGCTGTGGTATTACATTTTTATGATTGACAATCACTGTTTTAGTTCAAGTATATGGCTTAGGAATTGAGAACACCTCTCTCATGTCCTAAATGAGTAAAAACGGTAAATGCTTTAATGAGGTGAATTGGCATGGGGAATGGGGCAAGGAAATACTGTTTCTTGATCACTTATGGCAAGCCTGGCCCCATGGGACTGGTGTCAACAAATTCTAAACAAAAGATTTTGTATATATTTGTATTCTTTCAGAGGCTACATTTAATTTTTAGAAAAGCTTTGTCAGAGTTGCTGTTTGCAAATATCTTCTCCCATTTTGTAGGTTGCCTCTTTGTTTTATTGTCAACTTCTTTTGCTGTGCAGAAGCTTTTTAGTTGGATACAAACCCATTCATTTATGTTTGCCTTTACTTCCCTTGCTTTTGAGGTCAAATTCATAAAATGTTCAAAATGCTACCATTTGCAACAATATGGATGGACCTTGAGGATATTATGCTAAGTGAAACAAATCAGTCAGAAAAAGCTAAGAACCAGGTGATTGCACCCACATGTGGGATATAAAACTGAAAGTCGTGGACATAGGCAGCAATGTGGTGGTTCCCAGAGGGAAGGGGGACCTGGGGTGGGAGTGAAGGGGGCCTAATATGGTGACAGGAGATGACTTGACTTTGAGTGGTGGGCACACAGTGCAATATACAGATCTAGTGTCACTGGACACCTATATGATCCTATTAACCCATGTCATTCCAATACATTTAATAGAAAAATCAGATGCACAAAATTGGATGACTTAAAATCCTGAGTTTGTGGAAAGTTATCATCCATTTATGTCCTTATTTTTATTGATTTTCTTTTCTTTTACTAGTCACCTGTGGTCCCAAAGTTTCTCTCTCTCCATCTGAGACACCCATTCTTGTGCTATTTAACTTACATAAATGTTATTTTGTTAAATGTCTTATTCTTCTTTCTACATTTAACATTAATACCCCTTTATTTACATATACCTTCTTTTGGTTTTAATTTGCTATTGGTAAATATTTTCATACATGTCTCTTTTTGTACATGTGTTTTTTTCTTTCAAAATATTTCCAGTCATAAAACATAAACACACAAAGTTTCACTAAATAACTTCAAACCAGCTTCCATAATGAACACATAATGTGTCCCCAATGTGTTGGAAGAGATTCATTAAAGGCCACTCATTATACTGATAGAAGAGGGTATTCTTTTTTCCCACTTATATTGAGATATAACTGTCATGTAAGATTGTATAAGTTTCAGGTATACAATAATTTGATACACTCATATGTGGCAAGATGATTACCGCAGTAGAGTTGTTTGTACTTCTACCCCTCATATACTTACTATGTTTTGTGTGAGAACATTTAAAGTCTACTCTCTTCGTAGCTTTAAAGTATATTATACAATACTGTTAACTGCAGTCCCTGAGCTGTACATTAGATCCCCACAACTTATTCACCTCATGACTAGAGGATTGTACCCTTTGACTGACAGTTTCGTTTCTCCCACCTCCCAGCCCCTGGCATTCACCATTCCACTCTCTGTTTCTATGAGTATGACTTTTTAAGATTCTGCATATAAGCAATTTCAGTGTTTGTCTTTCTGTGACTTATTTCACTTAGCATAATATCCTCAGTTTCTTTCATCTTGTCATAAATGTCAGGATTTCCTCCTTTTTCATGGCTAAATAATATTCCACTATGTGTGTATCTCTTTCTGTAGATCTCTTATATGTATCTTTTATAGTATCTTCTTTATTTATTCATCTGTAATCAAGTACCTAGTTGTTTCCATATCTTGGCTACTGTTAATAACATGGTGCAATGAACATGGGAGTACAGATAACTCTGAGATACAGAGTCGATATTTTCAAATCTATACCCCAGAGTGAGATTGGATCATGTGATAGTTCTATATTTAATTATCTGAGGAACCTCCATATTGTCCCCCATAATGGTTGTACCAATCTACATTCCCACTAAGAGCATGCAGGGTTCCCTTTTCTTTACATCCTCACCAACACTTCTCTCTTGTCTTTTTCACAGTAGCCATTTTAACAGGTGTGAAATGATATCTCATTGTGGTTTTGACTTACATCTTCCTGATGATTGGTGATGTTGAACAGCTTTCATGTACCTGTTGACTATTTTTATGTCTTCTTCAGAAAAATCTCTACTCAGTTCTTCTCACTATTTTTCCTTGGATCGTTTTTTTGTTGTTGTTGTGGTTGTTTTTGTTCTTACTATTGAGATTTACAAGTTCCTTATATATTCTGGATAAAAACCCTGTGTCAGATGGTTTGCAAACATTTTCTCCCATTCCTCAAGTTGCTTTTTGATTTTGTTGATTGTTTCTTTTGTTGTGCAGAAATTTTTAAGTTTGATGAAGTTTCACTTATTTATTTTTGCTTTTGATGTCATATCCCAAAAACTGTTGTCAAGACAGACGTCAAGGAGCTTTTTTCCCTTGTTTTCTTCCAGGTGTTTTATAGTTTCAGGTCTTATGTTTAAGTTCTACATCTATTTTGAGTTAATTTTGTGGATGTTGTAAAACAAGAGTTCAATTTCTATCTTTGGCATGTGGATATCCAGTTTTCCCAAAATAATTTGTTGAAGATACTATCCTTTTCATTGAATATTCTTGGCTCTTTGTGAACTAAATTGAATATATATGTGTGAGTTTATTTCTGGGATGTTGCTTCTATTCCATTGGGATGTGTGTGTGTGTCTAATTTTACACTAGTACCACACTGTTTAGATTCCACAGTTTTGTAATATATGTAGTTTGAAATGTAAAGTGTGATGCCTCCAGATTTATTCTGATTTCTCAAGACTGTTTTGTTTATTCATGTTATTTTTAGGTTCCATATGCATTTTAGGATCGATTTTTCTATTTGTCTCAATAATGACTTTGAAAATTTTATAAGTATTGTATTAAATCTATAAATGGCTTTGGACAGTCTAGGAATTTTAATAATATTAATTCTTTTGATCCATGAACAAGGAATAGCTTTCCATTTATTTTTCTCTTCTTTAATTTCTTTTATCAAAGTCCTATAATTTTCAATGTACAGATCTTTTACCTCCTTAGTTACATTTATTTTGAAGTATATTATTATTTTTGATGCTATTGTGAATGAGATTGTTTTCTATAGATATTTTGTATTTAATGTATAGAAATGGAACTGATTTCTGTATGTTTATTTTTTATGTCACAGTTTTACTAAATTTGTTTGCTACTTCTCACAGTTTTTTGTTTTTTTTTTGTGGAGTCTTTGGGATTTTCTATGTATAAATGAATCGTATCATTTGTAAGCAGACAATTTTACTTCTTCCTTTCCAATTTGGATGTCCCTCCCTCTCCCTCCCCCTCCCCTCCTTCTCTCTCTCCCTCCCCTTCCCTCTTCCTCTTCCTGTCTAATTGTTCTGCCTAGGACTGTCAATACTGTGTTGAACAGGAAGAGTGTTGAGAATGGGTACCTTTGTCTTATTCCCTGAGTTTGTAGAATGCTAACACATATCCATGTATACCAGTCCTTTTATTTATTTTATTTACTTTTACTAATCATCCCTGGTCCCAAATTTCAACATTTTGCAGCCCTCATAAAAATAAGTGATTCAGATAAGAATCATCAAAGGATGTTAAAACCATCCTGTGAGTGAAAATTTGTTGAGGGGTGGATTATAAACACAACCCCCCAAAATCTCTCTGTAAAATAAGTAGTAACCGAAAAAAGGAAAGATAGTACCTTGACAGTAGGGAATCTTAACCAAGTAATGAAAGTTAACATCACCAGGACTGGGACACAACATCACATGTCCCCCGACATGATGTGCTGAAAAAGACACAATGTCACTTCTGTGCTGTTCCTGCCCAAAATGCATAACCTAAAGGAAATCATAAGGAAACCTCAGATAAGCCTTTTTGAGGCACATTCTACCAAACAACTGACCTGTATTCTTAATATGATAATGAAAGACAAAGAAGACTGAGGAACTTCTGATTAGACACACACACCAACTGAATGCAATACATGATACAGATTCAGGAAAAAAAACTAAAAAATTTTGCAATAAAAGACATTATTGGGAAAATTAGTGAAGTTGGAATACAAACTATAGGTTAGATAATACTATTGCACTTGTGTTAATATCCTGATTTTGTTCATTATATCACAGTTTTATAAAAGAATACTCTGATTCTTAGGAAACACATACTGAGGTATTTAGAGGTAAAGGGGCATCATGTTTGGAATTTACTCATATAATGCTCAGAGAAATAATATGTATAAAGCAAAAATGGTTACCCGGGAACAACTGTGGTGTCTGGGTGTTATGTATATGTGAGTTTTTTGTACTCCACTTGCAACTTTTCTGTGAATTTGAAATTATTGCAAAATAGAAAGCTAAGTAAAAAAAAAATCAATGATCAGGCAAGAAGTCATTAAAACATGTTGATCCATCTAAATAGGTATTATTAATAAATAATAACTATCTTTGAAGTTAAAAACAAGTAGAGACTAAAGTACTAGAGAGTATTACATAGCTTATAAAACAACAATGACTTTTTAGGCAGTGAAGTGTACATGTAAAGGATATATAAAGTAATACTTAGCAGAAATACAAGAAGAAATTAATGGAACTACTAAGGAGAAGATTTCAGAAACTGTGAGACCAAGACAACTAAAGGCTATACAAGTTTTGAATAACACAATTGTCAAGTTTTATTTGGTATGTACAAATATACAGAAACTTGCATACAACATATAGAAAATTCACATTCTTCTCAAGCAAAAATGAAGCAGCTTTAAAAAAATGACTACTTCTAGGCAACAAAAGAACTCTCAACAAATCCTAAAGAATATTTTACTAACCATACTTTTAGCCACAATGTAATAAATCAGAAATTGATTTTTAAATATGGTCAAAGTAATGACTCATATGTCCCCAAATACATTACAAATTTAGGAAAACAATTCTAAATCCTTAATGCAGAAAGTTAAAGTGGAAAGTTTAATGGAAAATATAAAATATTTAGCATGAACTATAAATGAGAAAATGGCTAAAGTGAGAATGTAGCTAAAAGGATGTCTGGGGAAAAACTTTATAAAATTAACAACAGATATTCAGAAACAAGAAGGATTGAACATTAATAAACTAAGTATTCAACTCAAGTAGCCTGAGAGTAACAAGATATTCTCAAAGAAAGCAGGAAGTGTAAAAAAGCAGATGAATTCATGGAAATGTGGGGAGGATTGCGAAACCTGGGACTGAAGCCGTATTTATCCAGCTGAAAGGTGCGGGTGTGTGTTCCAGCAAACATCCGTTTTATTCAGTAATAATCTAGAAGAGGTATTTCCTGTTTGACCAGGTATTGAACTTTGTTGGCAACTTCCAGGCAAGGGCCCTAAGACTTTTCCCCTGGGGAGATCTTCTGAGAGAATTTTAAACTTTGGTGCCATTCCCAGGTCAGAGCCTTGGAAAGCCTGCCTTCTCACCCCTCTGCTAGCGTGCTATTGCTGGTGTAGGGGAGGAAAAAATTTCCTTCTACCCTTGTAGGTTCTTTGGCTGGTCTAATAACCAGATTAACAAAAGGCAGATTAGCAGGAGAAAAGCAAGTTTAATTTTGTATATGCAGCAGCCCTATAAAAATATGAGCCCAAAGGGAGTCAGGTAATTAAGGCTTGTATGTAACCCTGAACCAGGGGATGGGATTGGGGTCTGGGCCTTCAGAGGGTAGGAGGGCGATTCACAGAATGCTAAGAAGAGCTGATGCTTGGTAATTACACATTTGTCCTGTCATGCAAATAGGTCTTTCATATAAACATTATCTCTGGTAATAGCTTTTTTTCTGAGCCAGGCCCCTATCTGCAGTCTTTTAGGTTGTTAAGGGAATGGTAAATGTTCTTCTTGAGTGTGCTGGGCCTTAATTCCTTTCAGCTCAAAGTAATCCACATGCCAAAGTGGCATATTCTACTCCCCCTCACTGGGAAAATGTTATCAATCATTATTATTATTTCCCACAGGTGTCTTGAGTCTTGAGTCTGGACTCTGATATAATAACAAATCTCTTACCATCTCTGAAGAATTCTTTCCCAAAATTTACCATTCTTTTTTCTCCAAATGTGTGTCTGTGTGTCCCTGACCAATCATAATGTGAACCCTGTGTGTTTTGTCATCAGAGTCCAAAAATCACCTTTGGCCTTGGAATTTGCAATTCACAAGCTATCTTATGACAAATATACTTCTTTTAATATAAAAAATATTTGAAATTTGTATAATGACTCAAACTGCATCTGGCTTTTCATCTGAGGGCATTATCTTAATAAAAAAACATTTGGTTTCAAAAGTAAAACTTTATTTTAGAATCGGATTTCTCTATAATTTCAGTGACTGAGAGAATGCATCAAAACAGATATTATGTTCAAATCAGTTATTACATTTTATAGATAGCCTTTTGTGTACATAAGGAAGGCATAAATCAACTAAATCAATATATGTTTATTTACCAGGGCTATGTTTTCACCCTTTTCAGAAATGTATTATCTAGCATTGCTGCCTAATATACTCTGAGAATATTGTTTCCCTCTGTGTTCTCTGATATAATCTGGAAAAATAAAAACCAGAAGCAAACAGAATTCTGTCATTCTATTTTTGTTGGAAGCAAGACAGTTGTTATTTGGCTTGGGGGAAAATAAAGGAAGCATTTCTGATTTGGAAAGTTTCCCAGACTTAAAAATAACATTTGACAGTGTGAAGAGCAGAGCCCGTGTGGCATCCTTTGTGTATGGGTGGCATAAATCCGTTTATTTGCAGTCATTTTTTTCTCTCTTTAGATAGTCAAATCAACCCCATTCATGTGTGAAGATAATTGCAGGGACATTGAACACCAATGAAAAAAGCACCACATTTTAACAGTAAGCTGTTAGGAATGAACTGTTCAAGAGAATCAATATGGTATGGTGGTGAGTTCATCTTCTGAATCACACACACCTGGCTTTGAATCCATCTGACCTTACTTTGCAAATCTCCAAAAAGGGAATGGTAATAGTATCCGAGTGATTAGTCTGTTGTGAGAATTAAATGAAACTAAACTCTATAAAGCTCACAGCTCTGTGCCTGACCCACAGTGAATCCCTTCCTGCACCTCCAAGGAAACCACTGGCATAGACATACAAGAAAAACAAAACAAAACAGAGAATCACTCACGGTTCACAGGAAGCATCCACTATTTGGCAATTACTGATGAGTTTGAAAATAGAGAAAAGAAAGACAACGAAGTCAGTCCTGGAGGTGACACAGGGAGCGAGGTGTCTGGCTTTAGGAAAAAAATACTGTTACTAAAAGGAGAAATTCGGAGGAAATCAGGGCTGTCTAGGTATAATGAAGCTTTGGAGATGCCTATGGTCAAAGACAGGCCATTGTCATGCAGGACGCTATGTTCATTTGAATAAAGCCCCACTTCTTGCCCTGAGTTGCAAGGCCTCCACACGTAGCTTCGTAGCTTCGGTTAACCTCCACACCATTAGCACCTAAGCTCTCTGCAGACTGGACCTTCCTGAAAAGATCCTGCATTTTCTGGCCTCCGTGGCTTTGTTCCTGCTGTGCCATCTGGTTTGCTTCTCCTTTTCTTTTCATCTTCTTCAAATTTTTAACCATACTCCCTATTCCATCTAAAAGCCTCCTTCTCCTTCCCGGATTCCAACAAGATTGAATTCTTCCTCCTGTTCAGATTTTGATCCCCCCTTAGCACTATTTTTGCACTTCTTTTGTAGCACCTACATCAGTCACCTTGATTATAGTTCTTGCAACTGTCTCATTATACCTTCTACATTTGTAAGGAACTTGAGGGCAGAGACAGCCTGATTCATTTTTATGTCCCCCTTGCATGGTACATGGTAGGCACTAAATGGGTGGTGGTTGATAAATAGGACAGTCAGATTGTAGACATATTTCCAGCATGGCATTTTTTATGATCACATAATGGTAAAAATTGCACCAAATATTCATTAAGCATCTCCTGTGTACCAGGCATTAAGCTAGGTTCTGTGAACAAGATTGAGTAGATTCCTTCTACCTTACGTTTTATAGGCTGATGAGGAAAACATTTTAGGCAATTCATTAGAATTGCAGTGAGTATTAGGAAAGACGTAGAAAGAGAAAGGCTCTAACTAAATAGCTCATTTCTTAGAAAGGAGAAAGCTGTTGTTAATGCTAAAAAAGTTAAGTGGATTAGTTAGCAAATTCTGAAACTCTGTACCCGTGACTGATTTAGGTGTGAAAGTGTAATATATTATGAGCTGTAGGAGCTGCTCTGTGTATAAGCAGTAAGAGGTGGCCTATAAATTCAGATTCATTAATAAAGGAGGTAGGTTGCGCAGTCAGGAGCATTAGCTGGCCGAAACAATGCACTAATGCAGCGTGAAATATACTGAGGTCGGCCATTTATTGTCCCCTCAGCTGTCATAAAGTTATTGTTGAATTATTGGCTATAGCAAAGATGGCAAAGTGATATAGAGGCATAATATCTATTATATACAAATACAAGCATATATTCTTGGAATATATGGATAGATGCTTTCATTTTATCATATTCCATTAATTTAACTTGGTGTTAGCATGAAGGACTTAAAGCACCGTAAATCATTGGGATCATTTCAGGGCACTTACCTCAGAGTAATGTTTTCTCTTGGGCTTAAAACTATTCTGATTACTCCCAATAATTTCTAGAAAAACACTTAACCAGGTGTTCCATATTCTCTTGAGAGTCATCTTTCTAAAAGTAGATGGCAGAAAAAAATTGACTTTGAATAATAGAATGATATATCAGGATTTTAATACTTAATTCCTCTGAATGAAGATATAATTTGGCCTGCAAACAATAAAGGCTGTTTAAATTTTCTTTACCCAAATTTATATCAAACTGCAAAAACTTGGGAACATTTCTAGGTGAGATAAGGGAGTTGAGTTTTTTTTGTTTTTTGTTTTGGTAGAAGTTAAAGAGAAAGTGATTAACCAGCTAAAATGCCAACCAAGCTACTGACTTTCCTTTCCTGGGGAAATTACACCATCTATAGAAAACTATTCACACTCTTTCATATTCCCATTGTTCAAGATCTCCATGGAATGATGGAAGCACTATGCCTAATTTAAACAGGCCATTGAGTACAGTATAAAATGAGGAAGATTCGTTTCTAATTCCACTGCTTGTGAGCTGTGTAATTTGGAGTAACTTGAGGAGCCACCCAAGGTCTCCGTTTCCTTGTCTGTAAAACAGAAGTTATAATATTGCCTTTTTGATTGAGCTGTGAGAATTTAAATGTGTTAATGCATAAAATGCTTAGCATAAAGCCTGATGTGCAGTAAATTCTCAACAAATGACAGCAGTTATAACTGTTAATTGTACCCCCTTGATTAATCTCTACCTTTCCTAGGAGGTGCATGAATAATACCCATTTCAGTGAAGAGAAGAGAGAACCCACACTCTGTTCCCTGGAGTTCTTGAAGCAGTGAAATCACTAAAAAAGAATAGGTATAGTGATCTGGATTCTTTTGGTTGCAAGTGACAGAAACACAGTTTAATCTCCTTAAAGCCAAAATGGGATTTATTGGAAGTTTTATTGCATTTTTCCAACATTATGAATAACTGTGCAACTGAAGAAAGTACCATGGAAATAACTTACATCAGTACGTGAAACTTGGGTATTGAAAACCACCAGTTAATATCTCTGCCTGCTTCTCATCTCTGCTTATTGGCCTCATTTTCTCTTCTTATCAAGTGAACTTTTCCTTCCAGCACAGATCATGGCTGCTAGCAAATCCTGAGGCCACATTCAGCAGCTTGGCAACCAGTAATGAAACAGTATCTCTTTCTTTCTCAGCTTCTACTTGAAAAATTCTGGGGAAGGACTTGCATTGGTCAGGTGTCCTTTCCTTGGACCGCTCACTGTGATCAGGCATTGGCCTACTGCGAATGGCCTACCCTGGGCCACCTGTGGGACCTGAAGCCGGTGTGCTACATGCATGCTGGGAGGAGCGGCGGGGTAGGGGTTGAAAGTAGACTCTCTACAGCACAGATACGACCATGTAGGGGAGAAATCTTAGAGACATTTGTTTGCAAACTGTTCATTTTATAGACAAGAAAATGGAACCCAGAGACAACCAAAGGTTGTTCAGGGTTACCTGGGTGTGACCCTCCTGAGGAAGTGTTGTCTGCTGGCTGGCAGGAGCCTTATCTTCATTTGGTCATGGGTGGAAAGTGCAGTCACTCAAAGGGACTCAAACTGCTTTGTAAGTGTCCACCAGGACTGCGGGAGGTTTCCTTAGTTGGATTAAATGTTTGAAGAGGGTGATAGAGCGCAAGAGGGCAGAGAGGGTCACAGAGTTTACAATTTGCATCCCTTCACTGCCATCCCTTGGTACTGTCATTCCCTTCAAACCTCAGTGGGACATGAACACCCTCATCAGATTTACTTCTGAGGATAAAGTATGTGAACACAAGCTTGGGAAGGTTCATTGGCCAGCGTAGCTGGCTCAGGCACGAGTAAGTGGTAGCTGAGAACAGCTTCTCAAATTCTGCATAAGAGAGGAAACAGTTCTAATGTTGCCTCTGAGCTTCATTTTCTATCTTCTAGGTCCCTGCAGGATCTGCTCAGGATGTGAGTGGCCCGGTCTTATCTCCTAAATGGTTATCAGTTCCCACACGGGGGAACACTAGGAGGTGTTTCAGGGCTGTGCTGGGAGTATGGGAACCACACGATAAAGATTAGTTTTTAGGTTTGGCAGTTAAAAATATGCTTACAATTAAGACAAACACCCAAATATTGTGGAATGAAATTTAAATAGTATTTCAATGTTTATGATGAATCAGGAGATTTTAAAGTTATTTTGATTTTCTTGTCGGTGTCCTGACCCTGTGTCCCTGATTCCTCAGGGGTGAGCTTTCATCCTTGTTAACTGCTATGAGTGCCTTAGATGGAAAGTATGTCTCTTCTGTCATTTCTTACCTTGTATAGTATTCATTCTACCTTTTAAAAATTAGGTTAGCTAGTGTTTTATATATTTTATACATTTTGTTTATGTATATTTTCAAGCCTTTTATCACAGCAGTGTTTCCTTGAATTATAGTTAAAATTTTTTTTACTCCTCACCCCAGGATATGTTTATTGATTTCAGAGGAAGAGAGAGAGAGAGAGAGACAGACAGAGACAGAGAGACCGAGAGAGAGAGACACCGATCAGCTGCCTCCCATTCATGCCCCAATTGGGGATCAAATTAGTAACCCGGGCATGTGTCCTGACTGGGGATTCAACCCACAGCCTTTTGGCACCTGAGATGATGCTCCAACCAACTGAGCCACCTGGCAAGGGCTCCTTGAATTATAGTTTTAAATATCTGTTTGCTCCATTGCTTTGGTTTTCTTTTCTGGGGACTCCAATAAAATGTGTACTACATTTCCCTATCTGGCTTCTTTATCATTTTTTCTTTTTTTAATCATTTTTTTTCTAGAAGCCTTTTACTTCCTTTAATTTTCCTATGTCATTTTTCTTTTTACCTCTTTTTATACTTCAGTTCCTTTCTGTGCTTTTAATTGTGCTAATTTTCTTTTGTGTTTGTGTTTTTGTATTTCTTCTAATATAGTCACTATCTCTTAAATGTCAATTTTATCTAATACATATTCTACCTTCAGTAAGCATTCTTTCACATCTTTCTGTCCCCACCCCCCATAACTCTGGGAGGTGTTAGATCATATCCTTTTTCTTTCTTCCTTTTTTCAGTTGAGGTATAATTGACATGTAACATTATATTAGTTTCAGATGTACAATGTAATAATTTCACATGTTCTTTTCTTTTGCATGTTTAGGTGGGATGGGTTTTCCTGGGCTGATGTAGGGGGATCCTATGGAAGGACAATAGGTCTGGGTGTTTCACAGCTTCTTATCTTGAGGTGCCCTCTTCTATTGCTATGTTGAAAGACTCCAAACATGGCTCTCTCTGTGGCCACATCTCTGTCTCTCACGGTTAAGTTTGATTCAAAAACTTGTGCTGCCTCCGCCTGTGCTCCTTGCCTCTAAGGCATGGCACTTACACATTCTATGTGATTTGGGGACTTTTGGGAACCTGTGTCCTGGGTCTGTACCCCTAGCATGCGAAGCCTTTCTGTCCTTCACCTTCAGTGTTGTCTTATCCTGCTCAACTTGGCTACTGTTTCTGGTAATCTTTCCTTTAGCATGAGAACTTGTCCCTCTGAGAGGGAGCATTTTATGTATATGCATATTTCTGATTCTCTTAAGGGCTCAGAGCAGCAAGACCTCGTTTGATTTTATTCCGTGTTCATGAATAGAATACTTTGCACTCACTTGAAGCCTCTGAGACTTTTTCCCAATTTTGCTACAGTCTCAGATCCTTCAACAGGGTTCTGCTCAGAGAAAGTTCTTCATTTGAGATCTTTTTTGTTGTGTTTCTGCATCTTGCTGGTTATGTTGTTGTCCCTTTTCACTTTTTGCCGCTTCTGCCACTCCAGTCTTTATTCTGTGTAGCGCCTGCTGCCTGTGGGGAGGCTGGACAGCCCCCGCCGCCCTGCATTGCTCCTCCGCCTCCGCTACGCCTGGCGGTGTGGATGTGCTATTGATTGACTTAGAGAAAACTATCTTGTTAGTCCTGTTAGGGTTTTAGCAAGAGTTTTAGGGAGATTAAAAAAAAAAGAAACGATATTTCTGACAATGTTACCAGAAATTCTAATCTAGAATAATATAATTAGCATTGATTTCAAAAAGCATCATTTAAAGTTGTTTCTGTGGAGATACCAAAAGATACTATCTATACAAGGACCAAAAGAAAACAGGTTCATTTCAGTTAATTTCATGTGATTTATCTGTTCATAGTAAAATGTAGGTTCACTAATCATTTAAATCTGCCTATTCATCTACATATTCATCTAATTTTAAACGTGGAGTTTGTGTTTGGTAAGGCATTTTTCTGGGTGTGCATGCATTATGGGTAGTCACCCAAAATTCTACACCCTGAGTCTGTAATTATTCCCCATGTTCCCCACCCCACTGCACTCAATGAGAAGGAGGTTTCCACATTATACATTCATAGCATCCGGTCCCTTTCATTGCTGACACCGATCATGAATTGTAATTATATAGTAATTTGTATGCTATATTAGTTTCCTAGGGCTGCCATAACAAATCACCCCAACCTTGGTGGCCCAAAATAAGAGGAATTTATTCTCACACAGTTCTGGAGGCCAAGGGCCAGGAAACGCTATGAGGCTCTGGGAGCGATTTGTCCCCTGCCCCTGTGTTTCTGGTGGCTGCAGGCAACCCTTTGCGTTCTTTGGCTTGTGGCTGTCTCCTTGCAGTCTCTGCCTCCCCTTCGCATGCATGGCCTTCTCTCTGTGTGTCTAATCCCTCTCTGCTTTTCTCTTAAGGATACATGTGATTGCATTTAGGGTTGGCCCAAATAATTCAGGGTACCTTCTTTCTCTCAAGATCTTTAACTTAATCGCACTTGTGCCAGATTAGGTAACAATCACAGACTTTAGGGGTTAGGATAGGGACATCTCCTTGGGGCCACCATTTAGCTCACTTCAATACTAATCCTCCTACTAAATATCCAGCTCTTTTGGTTTCTAAGTTCCATAATCATGTCCCTTTCTCCTTTGGTCTATCCCTAGTTCCCAGTACTGCACCTGATTTTTACTGGTTAATAAATAAATTGCTGTGGAATCAGTCAATCAATCCATGAATTCTATATAATTGCATCTCCATGTTTTGAGTTAGTCTGCGGCCTTAACCTCAAGCAATCTGTTTTACCTGTAATTGAATGGAGAAGTATCTTATGAATTCTAAAGAACTGAACCAACATTTGTGTAAAGATATGGTGTGATGCATGGACTAGCTCTTTTTGAATTACTTTAAGTGCTTTCTAGAATTCAGGAATCATTTTTTTTCATTCTATCATACCTGAGAGCTCCGTGAATTGCACCACGTGCTCTGCTTCTTACATGACATACAGCAACTATCTTAGTGTCTTATTGCCATCCATTTTTCTTGTGTGTTCAGCTTGGTGGAGTTGTATTAAGACAATTGCTTCAGGGCTGATGGATTGATTATCTTAGCGGCCAGCTCATTTTACCACTTGTCAGAATTTCTTTTAAAACTAATGTATACACTGTGTTCTAATAAAATTTTGAAATAACTTACATAGCTGATTTGAACAAGAAAGACAATAAAAGTATTTTTAAAAATACTAGAAATAAAATGCAAAAAAGAGAAACCTATATTTGGTAGCCACTCAGGATCAGATAATTATTGTAATTGTATTCTAAGTCAAGCAGTGATATTACTGTTGATTGAAAAAGAAAAAAATATTTAATTAATAAATTAAAGAAAAAAGAAGTATATAAGTTCATTACAAGATATAAAGATTTTTCTGAGCTCTAGGTCAAAAAATTAAGTGTATACATTGCACCTTCAAACTGTCTTTTGTTACTAATCAAATTTAACTCACCCCACTCTACTCCCTATATTCTTTCTGAAGCTACTTTCAGTTGCACATTTCTTGGTGGCCTTCTGGATATACATAGGAATCATGAGGAGAGTGAATGGCAGGCAGTAGTGAGGTACATTAGGACATTTCTCTGAATACATTATGCTTCTAAATAGTGTACATTTAAATAACCAAAGTCAGTTTTTTTTTGGCATAACCAAGCCTGAAGAATCCTTCAAGATGTTTGGGATTTGACATACTCACTTCACTATTGGTAGGAATAACTACGCTATACCACAATGCTATAACGTGCATACATAGTTGGCAGATATTAATATTGAATGAGTAAGTCACTGAAGAGAAGAGGGCATCTAGAGCTAAAATGCAACTCTACTTTCCTTCTATATTTCGCATCATTTCAGGGGATCAGACATCAGGTAGAATTCCCCAGTCCCCCCACCCCGCCCCCGCTCTGCTCACGAGCTTATCTCTACCACACACCGTCTGTCTCGTCTCCTTTGTGTGTTAATGGAGGTCTTACTTCTCTTTCTCAACAACAATTCTTTCACCTTGTTAGGAATCATGTCCTTTGGATCTCACAAGGAACTGGTTTCTACACACCATGTGCTCTCCTTATAATTTCAACTCTTCTGTTAACTCTCTTCTTTCTCTATGTCAACATGCTCCAGTGTATTTCATTTCAATAAATACAAATGTAAAAAGTCTCACAAACCAATAGCCCTTTCACAATTAAAATTTTAAAAAGTAGTCTTATGTTCCTTGTTTCATTCATTCACTTCCTCATTTACTCACTTGTTACTCAACAAACATTGATTGACCCTTAACTATTAGAACATAGTAATGACCAAGATACCCCATAAGAGTGATATACTCAAAGAGATAATAGTATAGTAGAATAGAGCTTCAACTAAACACCAGTTGTAATACAAACAAATAAGAGTTTTTGATAGGTATAAAATAATATGTTATAGGCTTTTTGTTATTCCTTCATCAACAGGTGGAAGTATTTCCCCTCCCCTCTGGTATAGACTGGACTGAGTGAGTTGCTTGAGCAATAGAACTGATGGACCTGGTGGAAATGATGTTCAGGGCTTTCAGCCTAGGTCTTAATAAACAGAAGGGGTATAGAACAAGTTTCCCTAAAATATGGCATTTGGGTATGAAGACTATTTACAGATAAAGGCAATCAAGACCCAGCAAACTCATGAAAAACTCTTCCTCCTTAACTGCCTAGAAGAAATATAAATTTCCTCATTTATGAGAAGATTCTGCAGTTATAAGGGGGAATTTACTTTGGAAAAGGGGCCTGTACCAGGAAGAGAACTGTTACCAGAGTTAACTTTTTACCTGGGAAACTCATCTGCCTAATAGGGCAACATTTATTTTCTAAACATCTCTTCTCACCCTTCTATGGATGGCCCTCCTCCCCTTTGTAGCCCCAGACCCTTATCCATTTCCTTAGCTCAGGATGTTATATAAGCCTCAATGGCCTGCCTGCATTTTCAGTCTCATATCCTTGTGGGGCTCCCTTACAGATGTAATTATATTTGTTTTTTCTCATTAATTTGTTTTATATCATTTCAATTGTTAGATGAGTCACAGAACCTAAGAGGGTAGAAGGAAAAATTTTCCTCCCCTGCAAAATCTTGCAGCTTCGGCTGAATGTCTTAGAATATTGTCTCTGGCGACGTTCCTTCTCAGATCACAGCCACCGTGCAGTAAGAAACCCACATCAGTTGGAAGAACTGACTGACAGCTATAGTTGAGCTTTCAGCTGCTAGAGAGCAACTTCCAGCCAAGTTAATTGCATCATTCTGGAGAGCCACCCAGTCAAGCCTTCAGATGGCCCTAGCCCCAGCCACTCTATGACTGCAACAACATGACAAATCCCAAGAAAATGCTGCCCAGTGAATCCAGAGAACTCTCAGAACTGTAAGAGATAATAAGAAATTAGGTTTTTGCCACTCTATTTTGTGATGGTTTGTTATATAGCAATAACTAGATGGGTGTCCATGTGGAACAGTACCTGTCCCAGGCTTGTTGGGGAGAATTAGGGCAGGCTTCCCAAGTGCATGTGATCCAGTGCCACTTTGTGCCCTTGAGAATCCAAGTGGACAAAAGTGTGATCCATGTTTGCCATGAGCTTGTACACTAACACCAGGTCAGAAGCTCGTGGGTTTGTGAAAAATGACGAAGCCGACAATAACATGCACCTGTGCACCAGTAGCTGCGTTTCCCAGACCGATATTCCTGGGATTATAAATGAATAAGTAGATAAATAAGTAAATACTAAATTGGCATGTTTAAAAAAATCATTACATATTCCCATACATTTAGGAAACACTACGTTAATCAAAGTAAAATAAAATTGATTTAGAGGAGAACTTCTCAGAATTTTGAACATGTTGAAGTTCTTTGTAAATCTGAGTGGAAATTAACTAATACATTCCTTTTTTCCTCACATACTGACTATTCCATGGTATGTTAGTGTGGGAAATACTATTCTACTGTGTTTCCATATTTCAATAAAACTTAAGGAGAAAGTAAGAGACTAAGAGACAATGGCCTTGCTGTTTTCCTTTCTCAGAGAGGTAGTGTGGCATACCAGAAAATATACTGGTTCTAGGAATTAGACTTATCTTGCTTTGCCATTTTAACTACTTATTTGACATTAAATTTCTTCCCTTTTCTAAACCACAGATTTTTCAAATCATAAAAGGCAGGCTCTCGATCTGGATTTTTTTTGGGGGGATATAGATTCCGCATAGTCCCTAGGTCCATGAACCGCCTTGACATCATACGTACAATAATGGATTTTCTTGGGGGAAGATCTATAGTTTCTGTTAGATTCACAGAGGGATCTCTGACCCCAAATAAGACAAGAATAACTAGACTAGATTATTTCTAAGCCTCTCCCAGATGAATAATAATTCAGTACTACTGCAAAAAAGTATTCTATTTTTATCCTATTAGTTGATTTAAAACCATATACTTACACTAGTTTAAATTAATGGTTCAATGAAAGAAATAGTTTATTATTTTCTTCAAAAGATTAAAAAAAGCTAAAATTCATTTTTTCCTTCACACTGAAATACTCCCAACAGATTTATAGAGTAACAGAAAGCCCAGGGCTCAAATAATTATCTAAATAAGTGCAGAATTGATCTTGAACTCTCAAATCAGAATTGAAGTTGTATTGAAAATGCTTTGAAAATAATTATACTTTTGAGTTTTTAATTGATTTCATTTTAGGTCTTGTTTAAAGAGACTGCTAAGTTGAGAGGAAAGAATTTTTCATACTCAAAAAACATTCACAGTGTAGATGGAAAGTGAACAATTGAGTGATGATGTATATGTGTAAAAACTAGCTTAAACTATAAACATTTATTTTAATTACACAGTAGACAAGAATGATTTCTTCTTCAGAGGCTCAAACTATTTAATTGGATTGGTTGTCCTGATTAAATTAACCGAATGAATAAATGTTTGCTCTCTACCTCACTCTTCCATGACAATGACCCTGACATAGATATTTTTACAGATATTTTCTTTAAATATTTACAAAATAATCTATGTTAGCTGATGGAGAAATATTTCTCTATTAAAATTGAATTTTTGCATTTCTGAGACTGTGACCAGAAGAGTTATTTCTGGTGGCTTCTGGCTATTACTTCTCTGGTATCAAATGGACTAGCCAGTGAACATTGTCTGGATATCCATGTAGCAGACAGCATTGTGGATTGGGGTATGTTCCTGGCACTACTGTTTGCCACTTCTTGTTCAGGTCTTGTTCTCCTTTCTTGATCTCCATGTTCCATTCTCCTCCATGGTTTATATGGTTGGGTGAGAAATGGACCCATATCTCTTTGTGAAAGGTATATTTTCACATCCAAGGGCATTCTATTCCTTAGTTGTCTTATTTTAGGAGCCAGAGAAACCCTGGTTTTTAGAAAGGAAGTGAATCATCAGCCCCCTGCTGGTAGTGCTGGTGCCGGTGTTGTATGGCCGGAAGTACGTGGTCCCATCCCAGGAGCCTGAGAAGCAGGATTGGCCATCTGAAGAGCTTACTTTACCCTGACAAATGAAGGGTGGTGATTCCTCAGCAGTGTTGGGGGGAATCACATTATTGGTTATATTATGGGACAACTTCTACACGATAGGGGTTTTATCCTGCTGGAGGGAGAAAATCGTATTTAGAAATGGGGGAACAGGCAGTGATGATCTGGGTCACTCAGCATCTGAGTGACCCAGATCAGGCTGAGATCTAGAAGGATTCTTGAACAGTCAGCCACTCAGCCACATTAATGGCAAAGGAAGTTTGATTCCCAGAAGAGAGAGTTGAATGGTTTCTTCTAATAGTACTTAAAGTTCACCTCAATAAAGCTTACCCTGAACATGCCATTTAAAGTCAGACCCAAAGACACTCCTGATCTGTTCTTGCTGGCTCTACTCTATCTTCCCCATATCCCTTACCTTTCCTATAGATTGTAACTTATTAATGACTGAGTTTTAACTTTTGTCACCATACATCTCTCCATTAGAATGTAAGTTCCACACAGGTAGAGATCTTTGTTCAGTTCATAAAAATTCAGTTGAACCATATAAAACAAAATTTCTATTTTGGGGCACTAATACAGTGCTATCTTCCGAGAGTATAGAACAGGCCCTGAGTGCATAATAGGCCCTGAACGAGTGTTTATTGAATGAATGGTAGAGAAGCAGCACTGATTCTACATGCCGTGGGACAGGGAGAAAGAGTGCATGGGAAATATTTTCACTTACGGTTGAAAGTTTCCTCACATGCTCTAAGTAGGCTCTTCCAGAAAAAAGAAGGGCTCAAAATACTCATTTGACAGCAAATATTTTTGTATGCTAATGTGAATAAGGTTCTATGGGAGGAATTGGCATTAGAAGTTTAGGAATTGGCATTCTGAAAGTTTATTTCAATCATCCCACCCTGGTGGCCAGCCATCCACCTTCCTTACACTGACTGGCACTCCGACTCCAGCAGAGGACAGGAAGAACAAGCTCCAGGGAATCTACAGCTTTTTCCCTATCCATCTGCCCCCTTACATCCTCATGTCTATCCTTACTCTCCATGACTCATCATTATGGTCAGTCTTTTGTAAATACCCTCACTCCTCCACCCTTCTCTCCCTCCACACTGCCACAGACTAACTCTGTACTTTCACCTGAAAAATTAAATCAATGTCAATTTTTTTCAGATAAGAAAATCAGAGCTTGGTATTAAGAGATTTGTTCAAGACACACATAGCTAGCAATTAGTAATTTTAATAATAATAACCAACATCATTTAGCAAGTGCTTTGTGTCAGGCATTGACACAAATGTGATCTTATTTAATTTTCATAAAAACTTCCTCCCATGTAAATTAATATGTTGAGGTTCAGGGGGGTTGAGTAAGTTGCCCAAGGTCACCATGCTGGTCAGTAGTCCACATTCCACCATTCAACCACTATTCACTGAGTGCATAATCTCTGCAAACAACATACTGGGGACTAAGTCTACAGTGGTGAATAGAACAGACATAGTCTTTGTCCTAGTAATGGCATAGTAATGTCCAATTTTTATTAGGCTCTGGCTAGTCCTTGGCGTTATTTCATTTTACTTTAACCACAACTCTGTGATGGAGATACTTTTAATATAACATGCAATTTTCAGATGAAAAATTGAGTCCTTTTTTAATTGAATTTATTGGGATGACATTGGCTAATAAAATTATACAGGTTTCATGTGTACAATTCTGTAACACATCATCTGTATATTGTATTGTGTGTTCACCATTTCAAGTCTCCTTCCATCACTGTTTATCCCCCCTTTACTTCCTTCTACCTTTCCCTACCCCTCCTTTTCTAGAAATTGAGTCTTAAAGAAGGACCTTTCCAAGGTCCTATTGCTGGAGGTTAAACTGATTAGGATGGGTATGTGAATCCATGAAATCTGACTTCAAAGTTCATTCTTCTTATCACTATGCTATGCTTCTTCCAGGAGCTTGAAATTTAGTGAGCAAGAAGTACACTAACAGTAAAACAGAGATAAACACACATCTTCAGGTTGTCATATAGACCCATTGGAAAAATAAACTATGGCTACTGGGCCTCTTATTACCCTTGAAATTGCATCACCTTCTTCTAGACTGATAGGTCCATGGAATTGTGAAACTGTACATGGATATCTGCCAGGTTGTTCATTTTTCAAATTTGCATGATGTTAAGCAAACCCGACTTTTATATAATCATCTTGAATGCAGGAAAAAAAAAGCCCATCAAGTTAAAGAGATAGAAAGTGCTTATAAACATTCCAAACACTTGTTTTGTGTTGGCTGGAGTTGGAGTCTAAATAAAAGCTGAAAGTGTGACTAATAATTATAATCTAAATTAGTGCACTGAATTGGAAAGCAGTAATTACTGCATAGGACTTTTTGGTGTAAATGATTTATGGTTGACCTACAGTAGATTATTAATTTGGAAAAGGGAGGAATTTTAATGCAAATTAATTAAGTTTCGAGTCCTTTCTGATTTGGTTGATAGAATAGTGGAAAATTCCAGGTCTTGTGTTTTTGGCTGAATTTTGAGTTGGGATGAGGGATCCACATTCTGTTGGAGTCTGTAGAACTTGGGTGTAACGACACGGCCTCATGCCAGGCTCAGAGCCTCTCTGATCTGCTTAGGGCAGAGCCCTGCAAGAAAAACTCTCTCCTTCAACAAGAACAAAATATATCCTCATAGACTGTTTACACGCTCTAAGATTTCTGTACCCTTTCCCAATCTTTGGTCTCTGGGGCAGCGAGAACCACCATCACCATTTACTTACAGTGGGCTAGATGTTATGTCCAGAGGTTTCCAATTTTCACAATTTTGTGTGACACTGTTTCCTGCATGTAGGATCTTGAGCAGCATCTTGCCTCTACTTACTAGATGCCAGTAACATCCTCAATTTGTGACAACCAAAAATATCTCCAGCCATTGTTGAATAGCCTCTGACGGGTCCAAAACGGCCCCTGGAGAGAACCACTGTACTGGACACTTTGCATGCATTACCCACTTCATTCTTTCCAACACCCCGTCAGGCAGGTGTATTAGGCCCATTTCACAGACGAAAACTCTGAGGCTTAGTGAAGTTGTACTTGCCCAAGTCATAGCTAATACATATTGAAGCCAAGATTCAAACACAGATCTGCACTGACCCAAAGCCTCTGTTTTCAGATGAGTGAGGTTTTGAGATTAAGTCACCTCTCTCACTTTTAATGAAATAAATTGAATTCAGGCAATTAAGTGATTTAGTCAAAATCATGTAAACAACTTGTAGCAGAGGTTAGGCTACAACCCAGACATCCATACAGCCACTGGTCATGGGAACTGGCGGTTCAGCTAAGTGAAAAGCACATTCACAGTAACCTTGGCTGTGCTGCTTGTCTTAAGTTTCTTCTTTCCTCTCTTTTGAATGCCATTCTTTCATTTGTACAATTTAACTTTTGAGTATGAAGTAATCTTTCAAATTTGTGTCCATTGACTGTAAAACACATTCTGAGATTTTAAAATCTGTTTTACATTGGAAAAAACAGACCCTTGGGTTGTTGCTGCTGTACAACTAAATATAAAATCATCCCAACCCACTCAAATGTTTTAGCAGCCCATCCTTCCATCTGCAAATAGAAAGAAAGCCAAATAATCCAGTGAGGGTTTTGTTCTATCGCTAGCATACTCTGGTCCTGCTGGTAGGCCAGAGGGCATGGGGGTAGGTAGCTGCATGACTATAATAAAACAGCACAGACAGCCTTGGATTGGAACTTTGCAATGGCCACTCCAGCCAGCATTATTATTCAATTCTACATATAACACATTCGGGCCTGATCTGAAATTTCTGCTCAGTGGGTGCCTAACCACAGAAATCAATGTTTTCTCTGTAGGAGATAGGCAAGTGCTTTCAGAATGTGTTAGGTTGAAGAAATCTAATAGAAAAATCTGCATAATCAGCTCTTTGACTAATCTTGTTTTTACCTTGGGGTAAGAGGCAATCTGTGGCAAAACAGTTTCAAGTATTTGAACTGTAGGGGAACAAAAGTCCAGGCTTTACAGATCAAGGGTGATGGCTTATTTTTCCTAGAAGGTCTTCAGGCTTTTGGGATATAAGGCTTTCGTGGTGGCAAATAGATTTCTTCAGGTTATGAGTTGCTGGTGAGCTCTGATGACTGTATGCTCACAGATTATCTGAGACAAAGGATCCCAACTATAGACGCAATCAACGAGCAGGACTGAACCAAGGAGAAGTTGTCAGGGCAGAGTAAGGACCAGTATCAGCAGGCAAACAATGCCTACCTAGTGATAATAGAAGATGTAAAGGAAACCATTCCAAGATTTAAAACTCTAGTATAGTACATTTTTAGACTCTTTGAGGTTGATGCTGCTAGAAGAAACCACTGCAGGCAAAGAGCGTAGAGCTCAAAAGGCCATTTGTAGTGGTAGATCACCTGGGTTATAGTCCTAAGTCTGCCACTTATTGGCTGTGTGACCTGGGAGGGGCTGTTTAATTTCTCTTGGTTTTGTTGTCTTCATCAAAGGAGGGGTTCATCCTAAGAGCAACCTCATGATGTTTGTAAGTCTTCCCTGAGACAATGCCAATAAGGGTTTAGATCTGGGCGTTAACATGTACCACTTAGTGAGTGCTGACTGTTGTTGTACAGTCTAGCTCTCTTAGCGATGGGGTAACTAAGGCTCAGAAAAGTAATGACAGAGCTGAAAGCAAAGGACTTTCATATGAATCACTATAGCACCTCCTCACAATGTCTTGGCAGGGCAGGAAAAGAACATGACAGGAGTCCAGCTACAGAGCAAATCTGACATGGATGGAAGATTTCAGAGCTCCTGAAAAGCAGCACAATCTCCTCCCCATCTAAAGAAGCTCCCTTTTGAACACATCTGGGACATCTATGAGACATTGCTGTTGAACATGGGAAAATAAATGATACATATCTCATCTTTGTCCATGAGGACACTGTTGTGTACACACATGCCTGGTTTAAGCTTCAGGATGAAGCAGAAGAGCCTAAATGTCCAAGGAGGATATTACTATCAAAGTATTGAGATTTTCATACCTTGAGGCAAAATAAAATAAGATCCCTCACTGCATATGTTTAGGTTTAGGTGTTGCATATGTTTTGATTAATGACATACCTCTTTGAGTACATAGAGTAAATACAGATTTTAATTGATCAGCATATCATGGCCATAAATGCTTTAGGTTTCACTATCTAATAAACCTGGTTTTTCTAAGCAAAGAAAAGCAGTTGAGCTAATAATCATTGGATCTTTGAATAGTCATTGAATAATTAAGTCAGTAAGAAGTAAACCTCAGTTTCCCATATAGCATTAGTGGAGAGGGACAAAGGAATTAAGGCATTTCTGCTGGAAAGAGCTAGCTAGGCAGAGAATGTGGACTGGACCAGGAAGGGTCATGGGAGGGGCCTCAGAAGTCAACCAAATCCATCCTTTGATCTCCTGAAACCCAACCCATTCTCCCAACTTTCTTCCAAGCAAGTGCTGACCACATCCAACCACAGCTGACCACAATTTAGGGGACCCCTCACTGCATCCATTGTCAGTCATCTTCATTGTTAAAAACACAAAGCCTGGGTCATCAGCATATCCTTGCTTGAGACCAAGATAAAAAAAGTGGGAGAAATGGAGGCTTGGTGTTGCTTTTTTTTTTCTGTCTGCTTTCCACTTTTAAAATGCTCAATTGGATTAGACCATGTTGAGGTACAGAGGATTAAAGTAGTTTAAGATCAATTCCTTATTAGCTCAAATGACATTTGCAACAAGGTTATTATACATCCCAGGTGCAGATAAACTCTTCCAGAGGTTGAGGTAAAAACAATCATCTTTACCTTAGTAGGCTCCAGGGGTGGGGTTAGGTTATTAGAGGTCAAGGTATTTATGGATGAGATGATACTTTAATTCCAGGAGCCTGGGATTTGGAAAAAAGTGATATATATTTTTTTTTGACAGCTGGGATAGCTCTTGAGGAGTCTGCACATCTCTGATGTGATTGTTAGGTACTTTGATAAAGGAAGGATGGTTAATTTATGCTTTTGACCTTGCCCATATCCCATTTCATCCTTTTGACTTTGGGTTAATAACTTTCCTTCTTCAGTATTGTGGATGAATTAGGTGGTGTCAGAGGAAAAACACATAATCTGCAAATTCATCATTTTTTGAGGCTTTGAATATCAACAAAATTACTGACTTTCAGGTAAAAGCAAAGAAGAATATGATTTATGTTATATAAACTTTTGAAATTGTGTATACTTCTAAATTGCATTTAATCTTAAGAAAGCAATAAGAGGGTTTTCCAGAACTTAAAGACAGCTTACACCATTAAAATTTTTTAATAGAATTTATTTCTTTTGAAAACATTTTGAGGCATTTCATCACAGATTATGTAGGATCTACAAAAGATTATTAATGATCCTTTAAGTATAGAAATTCTGCGGGCCCTCGTATTAGTAAAAGATATAAAATTCTGATTTATTGCTTATTCAATCACGGTAAGCTTTCTTATCTCAAGAAAAAAGGAACTTTTTTTATAAGAGCATATCCAATTTCACATACTAATAAAAATGAAACAATATAAAGATAACCAAAATAGAATTTTTCATTAAAGAGCATATCAATTTTCCTGTAATAAAACACATTTAGGTTCTGACATTTAAAAGCTATATAACCTTGGGGGAGGGGCTTAATTTCTTTATGCTGTACTTTCCTCATCTGGAAAATATTGCTAGGGGGCTTAATTAAGAATACACACACACACACACACATACATATGTATATATATAAAATATTATATGCTATCTTGTTCAATTTTTAAGTGGTCATAAACCACCTTTAATCTTTTTGGAACAAGCAGGAGTAAATTATAATTTAATATGGTCATTGTGCAGTGGCCATGGAAATGGAGAATGACCCTTCAATATGGAATTGCCTATTGTATTCTTATCTCACAAAAATCTACCTCCTCTACTGAACTGGAAAAGGGATTGACTGAAGGATCAGAAGAAGGGAGTGTCCCAAACCGAGGGATGGCTCAGACTTCCTAGAGAGTAGGATAATCAGATATTTGCTTTGCCAAGAGCAGGTACAGCTCACGCCTGCTATCTTGGCATAATTACTTATAGCTCCCCTTACACAACAGTGTTCTGCTTGGGCAATAAAATTTTGGGGGCCATGCTAATGGTTACTCCACTGAGATGACCCTGGAAAGAGGACAAGTTGATACTGCCTGAGACAGGGGCTTTGAGAAAAACCAGAAAATTGTTGCCGATCTTGACCAAAAAGTAAAACCAGGTCAACTTACCGAAAAGACTTTTTTGGTGTGTCAGTCCTAATAAAGACTTAAGGAGATTTTCAGTGAAAAAGAGAGCTCTCTAAGCACAGTCTGATTAGTTAGATCGATTGGGACTAAGCCTCTATTTTTCCTAATTTCATAGCAGTAGGGTCATGGACATGAACAAGCTGTCACTAGGGTGTGGGGTCTGGTCCCCAGCTGCGCAGATCCACAAACTGGATTTTCTATGAGGCCTTTCAGAGCCCAAGGACTAAGCACAGCAGGGAGAGAAATTTGGGCTTCAAGGACAATGAAAATGATAGCTGGCAAGTGTCAAGCACTGTTGTAAGCACTTTGAATAAGTTATTTGAACTCTTTTGTTTCAAAAGCACAGGGTGTGAAGCAGGGTTTTCATGGATATGACCAGTCTTAACCATGCTTAGGGTCATGGGTCATGAGCTCAGGCTTATTTAGTTTCTAAAAAGATTTATATATATTTCTGAGACAAAAAAAGAACTTAGAATTAAACATTTTCTAAAGTAAATGCTCTAGGTAAAAGGAAGTTCTGGGGACAAGTATCTTTTCTTATTTTCTACAGGGAGAATTAAGCCTATTAATTTTAATTAGTGTTTGTCCTTATACCATTTAGAAATAGATAGCTGATTTTGGAAACAAGAACAAAACAAAGCAGAAAACCTTGTTTTCTACCCAGAAGGATGTGATTTGATGTTTCAGAGAGATGGGCTTGCTGAAAATGCCCTCATGATCTCAGTGCAGTTTCATTGGAGTAAGGCAGATTTTTCTCCCCCCACAATGTCTGTGATAAGCAGCTTTAAATCTTTGGCTCAAAGTTACCAAAAGCATAACCCAAAGGGTGAATCTCTTCTTCCCCTGGCTGTGAGGACTCATGCTCCAGGATAACCAACAAGCCCTTAGCAGTGACACTATACCCCATGGAGCTAAAATAAAAGAGTCCAGAAATGATAAAGTCAGCCTAGAATCATATATTTTTGAAGTCCAAAGGTGCCAAAAAGAACATAGAGTCTAATATTCACCAAAGTGCACACGGGTGCCCAGCCAAGGTAAGGGTGTACCTGCAGTCACTTAACTCAAGCTAATGTTTGCCTCCTCAATTATTCCACTTCTTTACTTTGGAAATGCATCAAGCCCTGCACAGTCAACTGCTATTTATTCATCTCAGAGAGGCTCAGCATCCCTGGTCCAATGCCATTGTGTTCACCATTGCAGTGTTTATTGGGAGAATCTGTTTTCCCTGTCTTCCTTCGGATTTTGCATCTTAGGCTTACAAAATGAACCCAGTCTCAGATATTTGAAATGGTCTTCTTCATTCCACAACTATATTTCTATCTGAATTTTGGACCTTTTGATACAAAAACATCTTTATTAAATAGAAGACTTGAAAAACTTTAAGCAGACATTAAAAATAATTTTTAAAATTTCTTTTTAATTTCATGAAGCGCTCTCACCTCCTTGTCATTACCCAGACTATTTTTTGAGTATACAGCAAAAAGTAGACAGATGCCAGAAAAACAAAACAGAATAAAACAAAACAGTAACCTGTGTTTGAAGATTAATGCCTAGGATGCATTTTGAAAGCAAACAAGACTTTTGAAACTCAAACTTGAATTCCACTGAGATACTTTTGTAATTTACAGAAGCACCTTGATTTCCCCCTAACTCAGCCTTAAGACCCCCTCCCCTCCCATCTGCTTATGCAATGCTGACTACCACTGAGATTTCTGTTGAGCTATTTTTGTTATGGGATCTGAGGGCTGCTAAGCTAGTCAACTTCTCATCTCTTATTTGGGTTTTCTTTCAGATCAGCCCTAGCTCTTGGTATTTTGTCAGCTTATCTGCCCTGTGATCCTCCGAAAGGACCAAGGAAAGGAGGAAGGAAGACAAGCAGGCCCCAGCTCATATCTATTCCCATCAATTCTAGCAAGCCCTTCTTCCCTAAACATAAAATCCCTTACAACTAGTGTTTCTGAAGTTAAACTTCAATGTTAATAGTTTTATTTAGAAAAAAAAGTTATCTGGTCAAATAAATTTGGACCTGCTGACTTAAAATGAAATGTTTCTTTATTATTGCAGACCACCTCCAAATTTTTATTTTGTTTTTTTAAATCCTCACTGGCAGACATGTTTATTGATTTTTAAAGATAAGGGAAGGGAGGAAGAGAGAGAGGGAGATAAACATTTATTGGTTGCTTCTCGTCCTGCCTTGACTGGGCCAAACCCACAAAGTAGGCATGTACCCTGACTGGGAATTGAACCTGCATCCCTTTGGTCTATGGGATGACACTCCAACCAACTCAGCCACACAGGCCAGGGCTCTTCTTTAAGCTTTTAATATGCTAGAATGCACTGTGCTCTTTCAGAAGGAGATGTAGTATGCAGCATTTCCCAAATGTTTCCCAAACTCACTTTATTGCAAAGCCCCCCTTTTTTTTTTGACAGCATATTTTGGGACTAATATGGGACATAACTTGATAAAACTCATTTTAATTTTTCTCTTTTCTTTAGCTCATTTTTCCCCAGGCCTCAGCCATACCATTATTACTTTCATAGTTTTGCCAACAATTTTCTTCAAATTAACCCACTCTTTTTTTCTTAAATAAATTTACTTGAAAAAGAAATGACTGCAAATGGAAAATAAAAATCACTTGCCATAAATGGAAAATAATCAGGAAAGTAAGTAGAATGAAGCAATGTTACTAATAAAATAAATTTAAAAGTTAAACTAAAACTTAATAGTGAAATGCAGACAATAATATATTACATTGATTTATAAAAATGCATGCTTAGGAATAAGTCCCTTTTGAGAAGAATGGAGCCAATAATAATCAAATCATAACAGAAGCAATCTGGTCACTGTTGTTTATTTTGGATGATTATGAGGCATCATCATTGAGAGTGTTCTGGTTTTTGGTTGACAGAGAACCTCAATTCCTCTCTGCACATGGACTAACATGCCAGAGGTCATTCAAACACTTTCTGAGCTAGTGCTGCATACTAAGAACTGATTTCTTTTAAAAAATTTGCACTTGGTTTCTTCCCATATTTTTTTTTGTATTATGAAAAATTTCAAACACACAATGTAGAAAAGAATACCACAATAAAAATGCAAATAACTTTCTCCTACAGTAAACAAACATTAACTTTTTTCAATATTTATATTATTTCTTGGCTGAATTATTTCTGTGTAACATTTTTATTGTGATATTCATTATTGCTGAACTGTTTTAAAGTAAATTAATGATATCATGATATTTTATTTCTAAATTTTTTTACATGCATCTCCTAAAATAATATTTTGCTGCATAACCTCAATACTGCAATCTATCATACCTAAAAACTATAGTAATTTCTCAACATCATCTAATATTCAGCTCACATAAGTCTTCTGTTTAAGAAAACTTTTGTTTTAAGAACCCATTGAATGATTGCTAGATAATCTTTTTGAGAATGTCAAGTTAGAAGAGAGAACAGAGACTTCCAGCCAAGATAGAGGTGTAGGTAGATACACTTTGTCTCCTCACACAACCAAAAGAAGGACAACAACAAATTTAAAAAAACAGCAAAAACCAGAACCACCAGAAAATTGAACTGTATGGAAATCCAACAACCAAGAAGTTAAAAAGAAACATTCATTCAAACTGCAGGAGGGGCAGAGATGGATAGGCAGGCCGGGGAGGACACTGGGCAAGGCAGCGACTTGAGGACCAGGGTGGACATGGCAGTGGCTGGTGGAGCAGGTGGTCCCACATTCGCATGTAGATAAACCAGGAGGAACAACTGGGAGCGAGGCAGTTTGTGCAACCCAGTGTTCCAGTGAGGGGAAATAAAGCCTCAAAACCTCTGGCTGTAAAAACCTGTGGGGGTTGCAGTGGCGGGAGAAACTCCCAGCCTTGCAGGAGAGTTTGTTGGAAAGACCCACAGAGTCCTAGAGTGTACACAAACCTACCCACCCAGGAATCAGCACCAGAAGGGCCCAATTTGCTTGTACATAGTGGGGGAAGTGACTAAAAGCCAGCTGAGAGCTGAGCAAATGGCGTTGTCCCCTGTTAGACCCCTCTCCCACATATAGCACCACAATACAGCAAAATGAATTGCCCTGCCCTGGTGAATACCTAATGTTCCACCCCTCACTACAAAACAGGTGCACCTACACACAAAAAAATATGGTCCAAATGAAAGAAGAGATCAAAGCTACAGAAAAAAATACAACTAAGTGAGGTAGAGATAGCAAAGCTATCAGATGCAGAGTTCAAAACACTGGTGATCAGGATGCTCACAGAAATGGTTGAGTATGGTCACAAAATAGAAGAAAAAGTAAAGGCTATGCAAAGTGAAAAAAAGGAAAATGTACAGGGAATCAACAGTGAAGGGAAGGAAACCAGAACTCAAATCAATGGTTTAGAGAAGGAAGAAATAAACATTCAACCAGAACAGAATGAAGAAACAAGAATTCAAAAAATGAGAAGAAGCTTAGGAGCCTCTGGGACAACTTTAGACATTCCAACATCCAAATCATAGTGGTGTCAGGAGAAGAAGAAGAGCGAGAAATTTGCTTATTTGAAAGCTTAATTTGAAAAAGTAATGAGGGAGAACTTTCCCAACCTGGTGAAGGAAATAGACTACCAGGAAGTCCAGGAAGCTCAAAGAGTCCCAAAGAAGTTGTATCCAAGAAAGCACACACCAAAGCACATCGTAATTACATTACCCAAGATTAAAGATAAGGAGAGAATGTTAAAAACAACAAGAGAAAAGGAGAGAGTTACCTACAAAGGAGTGCTCATAAGACTACCAGCTGATTTCTCAAAAGAAACCTTATAGGTAAGAAGGGGCTGGAAAGAAGTATCCAAAGTCATGAAAGGCAAGGACCTCTATCCATGATTATCCAGCAAGGCTATCATTTAGAATGGAAGGGCAGATAAAGTGCTTCCCAAATAAGGTCAAGTTAAAGGAGTTCATCATCACCAAGCCCTTATTTTATGAAATGTTGAAGGACTTACCTAAGAAAAAGAAGATGATCAAAAATATGAACAATAAAATGACAACAAACTCACAACTATCAGCAACCAAACTAAACAAACAACTAGAACAGGAACAGAATCACAGAAATGGAGATCACAGGGAGGATTATTAATGGGGAGGGGTTGGGGGCAGAATGGGGGAAATGGTACAGGGAATAAGAAGCATAAATGGTAGGTACAAAATAGACGGGGAAGGTTAAGAGTAATATAGGATATGGAAAAGCCAAAGAACTTATATGCATGACCCAGGGACATGAACTAAGGGGGTGGGGCTGCTGGTGGGAGGGTAGTACAGAGCAGAGGGGAATAAAGAGGAGAAAAAAATGGGTCAACTATAATAGTATAATGAATAAAATATACTTTAAAAAAAGAGACTGTGAAGTCACTTGGTATTGTCCAGAAAATGCAGTTTAATTAGGGAAATGCTGATGAAGTCGGTTTATAAATATTTCCAGTTTTATTTTATAACATTCAAGATATTCTCACTGAGTTTTTCAGATGATTTTGGAAGAGAAATCACTCTTGTATCAATAGAATTCAGCCGGGGAAGGACCCGAGCAAAGGCACCTTGACCTTGTGTGGACAGAGGTCCAGGGGGCAGGAGGTATGTGGGCCAACACTTTAATTTCAACCTAGAAGGAAAATCAGACAAGGGAGGCCCTACTTTCCTCCTTCAATTTTTTTCTTTTTCTTCCTCTTAAAAAATTAGCTTTATTGAGGTAGAATTTACATATAAAGTTGTAAGATGTTTAAAGTGTCCATCATGGTGGTTTGGTTTAGGTATGCATCGTGAAAGGGTCCCCCATCCAGTTAATTAACACACCCATCACCTCACATATTTACCTTCTTTTTGTGAGAATATTTAAGTCCTACTCTATTGGCAAATTTTAATAATAAACTGAAGTGCCATCAACAATAGTCACCATACTGTACATTAAATCTTCAGATGTCATCCATCTGACATTTGTACCCCTTTACTCACTTCTCCCTGTTTGTGCCCCACCTCATCCTGCCCCTGGAAACCACTTCTTTACTCTCTGCCTCTATGTGTTTGCCTTTTTTTTTTTGGCTCCACATGTAAGTAATACCCTGCTGTATTTGTCTTTCCCTGCCTGGTTTACTTCTAATATAGTGCTCTCAAGGTCCCTCTGTGTTGTCGCAAATGGCAGGAGTTCCTTCATTTTCATGACTGAATAACATGCCTCCTCCCTACACTTTGCACTGTGGCATGAAATAAGCCCGAGGAGTTAGAACCAACCTTCTGAGGGACTTTTGACACCATATTAAGTGTTAGAGACTTATAAAGTTTAGAAGTTATAAAAACAAAAAGTTTTGTGTAAAAAGAGAGAATAAGAGAAACAAATTTGTTTTGAATATTTCACAAAAATTCTAATAACCTAAGTTCAAATTGTTTAAAAACATATTTTTGTTGTAATATGAATCAGTAACATAGGAAAAAAGATTAAAGATTTTTTCGCCTTATGCCTAAATCTCAGGGCTCAGAAAGGATTCTGAACAAATCTCAGCTCCCCTTTTGATGACCTTAGGCAACTTCTTAAATGAAGACCTTGTTTCCTTAACTTTAAATGTGATAATGATGGTATGTAATTCTTGGAGTTTTTGTGAGAATTACATGAGATTCCATGTGAAGTATTTAACTTAAGCATTTGGCAAATGGTGGCTCTGAGGAAGTTTTGCAGTATCTACCCTGTCGTCGTAAGCAATCCCTCTTCCCGACCACCAGGTGTCAGCATATCAAAATTTCTAGGGTTCCTCTGAGATTAATTCTACTCAACAAACACCAAGTGTTTAATTTAGGTAAACCTCTTTCCTGCCCAATGCTGGAGTCAGAAAGCTAGGTAACACACTCCCTGATTTTCAAGAGTTTATAAAAAGGATTGCAAACTCTGACCAAATTGGACAGGAAGAAGTTATTTGGCTGGCATTTTTTTATATTGATTTAAATGTCTTTAGGTGTGGCATACACTCTGTACTTCACCTCACCAATCCCTTCTCTATTATTGTACTCAGCTCAACTACGCTACCTTTCTGGCCCTGAAAGACATTTGAGTTTAGACCCCTGGTCTACTAATGGGTTAAGTGAAGAATAATGCAGAGCAGGAGAAATGATACCTTGAGAGCTGAACCTGCACAAATGTGCACTGACAGGAGAGAGGTAAGCAGGGGTGAAACTAATCTGGCCTATTTAATAGTTTTGCTGTGTTCCATACAGATTTATCTCTGCTATCTGCTATGTAAAATTGTTTCCTGTTCTATTCACTGAAATTCCACAAAAGTTACAAAGTAAAGAAAAAAATACACAAACTGCTGATTGGTTCCTAAAATCTTTCAGGTGAAAAGGCTGAATAGTAAGGCCTATCTATGCTTACCAAATGAAGCTTTAAATGGGAGATATAAAAGTAGGAATTGCAATAATGCTCTGGAAAATAATGGTGTGAGCCCAGTGCCATAACGCTGATTTCAACAGCTGCAAGGAAGATATTTCACCTCCAGAATCATAAAATCTCAGTATTGAAAGGGAAATAGATTTTATAAATGGGGCAACTGAGTGAATAAATAACTAAATGACTGGTCCCGGGTCTTACAGATTGTGGAAAGCAGCAGCACAGAAACAAACCCCTGGGGGCCCAACTCCTCGTTGCCCCTTTCACACTATGTGATGGAAACTGATAATTTTTGGCCTAAATAATTCAGATTCTTGGTCTATATCACCTACAGTTACCAATGATTCTCCCTTCACTTCTTTCTGAGACAAGGTTTTAGACCGAGGAATTCAGGTGATGTGTTTGTGCATGTAGCAAAAATTTAGCTTCAACAAACATTTAGGTTGTACATTCCCAGGAAAAGTAACATAAAATCTTCACTTTGTCATTTGAGCAAGTCAGGGGAAAAAAATCTGACTCTGAAGGGGAAGAAAAGGGTGTTCGAAATTGATTTTTTGCATTGATTCAACCTGTTGGGACTTTGCCCAGTTCCTCTCTTTTCTTTGTGTCAATGGAGCCAAGAGTCATAAAGATAAATCAGAGTCAACTAGTTCAAATGACATGACTTCATTCAAAGATTTCACCTCTCAGTAGAAAGCTTGAGAATAAACAAATCCATCCTCTAAGCTGCTCTTATAGTTGACTCTAATTCAATTTTACACGCTTCTGAAACCACCTATCACAGCACAAAGTGTGGAAAGCTTGGGATATCTTTAGAGTATTCACCACTCTTTGAAGTTTGTTCCTGGGTTCATTCAATCTTTAACATATAATTGCTGGTGTCAACGGGGTGTTTATGGATAAAGATGAATTGGATGAGAACACTGCTCTTAAGAAGCTTATGCCTTACTCTGAATGATGGGGGATCTGAAAGCATAGGAATTTCTATCATACCAAGTAGACCATAAGAACAAAAGAAATCAGTTGTAAATAGTATTAGGAGAATCAGAGAAATCTTTGCAAGAAAGATTGCACTGGTGTTGGGTCTTGAAGAATGGGTAAGATTTCTTGTAAAGCCTGACTCACACAGGTATCTGTTTAGAATGGCCACCCCCATCTTGGCTGGTGAAAATAGTAAATGAGTAACTATTTTAACAAGTACTATTTGAAAGCCTACAATGATCTGTGAAAAACGTATTAATCCTTTGCTGTTCAGTGAATGCTACAGTCTTACCTGAACTTTAATGAGCATCTCAGCAAAGATTTCTTCTTCCTTGTTTGCATTTCTCATCTACTTCATTCATGCTGATTATTTTGCATAAACCACACACCTAGAACTGTATATTTTTGTATATGTTACATTTATCTACTTGACTTCTAATCTCCTTGAGGACAAGTATGGTTATGTATATTAAATTTAATTCAGCCCAGCACTTCGTACAGAGCATGAGTTTAAGAACTTATTAAATAAAATGAGCCAGGTAATTGTCAAATCTTCACTTTTTGTATGTGTGCAGAAATAGGCTATCTTAGTCATTTCTGTCTTCACAGCAAATCCCACCGCCATAGTCAACCTGCCATATGCTGTGTTTCAGATGGTTGAAAAATAAAATGGTAATATTAATATTGAAGTTCTTTATTACCTGTAATGTCTCCTGGGCACAGACTAGTCTATTCTAATATCTAATTTTTATGAAAATGGTTTTGAACTTTATGTAAAATTATTTTGTAAAGACAATAAAATTTAACCTTTGCAGAAAAGTAATACAAAGATATACGTAACTTTGAGCCCATGAGGTTTCAATACTTTGGTACAGTGTATGTGTGTTAGCACTGACATCTTTTAAAATCAGAAAGCTTTGGATATTCAAAACTGAATGAGTTTGTTCAGAAGACCACTCAGGGGCTGAAGTAATAGAGCATCTCATCATTTTCTATACTTACCCATCAGTTCAAGCCTCTCCTTTGTCTTATAAAAAATACTGAGGTTAACAGGCCACCTTCAGCCTTGTTCCCCAATTTGCCAGAGGGGTGTAAAGTCAGAACTGAAGGGTGCACATGACACATGTTACCCAGTCTGTCTGAATTGTCCCTGCACACAGACCCACCATGGAAATAAGACAGCCTCAGAGGGTCACCTTCACTGGACCAGAATCCAGTGGGCTACCATTAAGCATTATGAATAACAAAAGCTAACAAAACTTCGAATATATATTATCATATTTCATGCTTAATAGTCTTAACAGGAAGGTACTTTTATTACTCAACAAATGAGAAAATTGAAGCTCAGGAAGTTTCTGTAAGTTATCCAAAGTCATTCAGTTGCTGAGTGATAGAGTAATGATTTGAACCCAGGTAGTCTAACTGCACCCAGGATATTAATCCCCAAGTTTTTTTTTAACTTTTTTTGGAATTCCACCCCTCCCCCCAATTTTACCTGACTTTGCAGATATGCTCACCCACCTCTGAGAAAACAGACCGACCATAGACATAGATTCCATTCTAGGGTTCTAGATTTCACTAAAAGTTGGTTCTTAGACCTTCATGAAATAGAGTCTGGTATAATTAAGTGCTGCATAAATATTCCCTGAGTGAATGACTAGCATGTCTCCAGGTACATCTCTTCTTTATTATACTCTTCATTGAAATTTTCATTAACTCCTCAGCTGGATTCAGGATTTAATAGTCAGTGGAGTCTAAGACAATATTCCCCTCTTTTACTCAGATGCTGCCTAGAAAAGGAAGGCTTTTGGATACGAGTATTAGCAGGGTATTTCCTATGCCCTCATTGCATTTGTGAAATTGCTATTAATTTTCTTCAATCCACTACCATTTTAAGAGCTGCGAGGCTGTGATTACATAGCAATTTACTTGCTATCTTTTGCTTTTCCATCAACAATGCCAATGCATAATTAAATCATGTGCTCTGGGGAAAAGATACTTTTGAATACAGAGGTATAAGCGAGATACTGTCTCAAGAAAAGAGCACAGAAATCAATTTAAGTGCCAAGTTAAAGTTGGTATATTAATGTCAGCATATAATTTGGCAAGGGAATCCAACTTGAATAATTTGTTTCTGCAGTGCTTTCTAATTTATTGATTGTGTGTTGTTATTGAAGCCTAAAGATACAGTGCTCAGCTATAAGATCTTAACATGTTACAGAGGACGATAGAAAAAATTGACAACCACTTGGTTATTTAGATGTAGTGATTAAAGGTGATAAAATTTCTCAGGAGGATTCAGAAAGAGAGTACATATATCTAATCATATATCAAATGCTTTAATATAACATATCGGGTATGGGTCTTTTTGTTTTGTTTTGCTTTGCTTTATTTTTGCTATAGATAAGACATAGACATTCCCAATATGTAGCAGGCACAGAATGAGCAGATGCAAATTAATCTAAATCCCCAGGAAGTCATTTTGACACTAGTTTCTTTGACATTTTCCCATTTCATAAATAAATGCATCCTATTACATTTATTTACATTTAGCTGCAGGCTAGTAGAGAAAACTCATTTAACAAATATCAGGCTAAATTCTGCCTGATAATTTGGCAGGTGACATCTCGCAGGGCAAGGCAGACATGAGCTATAAATACCAGGCACAGAGAAACTAAATATGCTCGAAACACCATCTATGACTCTGCTGGCTCGGCTATAGTCAAGGGAAGATTTTAGGAATGTCCCCATTTTTCTTCCTCCACTGCTTTTCACACTGAGGAATTAGGTCAATAGTGCTTTCCTTCATCATCTCCTTGACTCTTGGAAATGAAGTGATTGTTTACCAGGAAAAGAAAGCAGACATGTTCTGGTGTGTGGGATCCTCTGGGTTGGATCCTTTAAGCTCCTCACAGTCTAACCCAATCCAAAAAGGCAGAGAAATGCCACAGAGCTCTGGGCAGCATCTTCTAATCTTCTTTGGTGAAATCCAGGCACCAAGGTACAGCATGAGAAAATGATACAAGAACAAAGGGAAAATACTTTTGTAGGAACCCTGCGTAGCTTGGATCTCACTTCACAGGCCTTGAAAATTCAGTTTCTCCTTAGAGTGAATCTGAGTGATTCTGAGTGAATTCGAGGGAAAGTGAGCACCACTCGGGAGTGGTCCTGCTGGACCCTGGGCTCGAGGAAAGGCCGTCCTCCCAGGGCAGGGCTGAGCATTCTGTACGGTACTGGTACCTAAATCACATGAGGTCACATGCTGAACTTTCAACATCTGTGGCCACTGAGTATCCATTCCACTGCAAAATGTCTCTTCCCTCAGTGGAGTAAATTTTCAGTGCCAGTTTTTGGCTTTATGTAATCATTTTAAGAAGTTTTGTATTTTACTATTTAATGAAGAAATACTTTTTTATAGTTAAAGTATAAACAAAACAAACATATCCTCTCACCCCTGTGCCAGTGGCTGTACCTAAGAATAGAATAAATTCCTTAAGCTCAATACAGTCTAAATCTCTACAGCTTTGGACATGGTGACATGGGCATATTAACACCCATCGAAAGTCATCAAAACTTGAGTAATTGCCTAAATGTGGTTAATCGCACGGTGTTTATCTTCATTTATAGTCGATATGTGATGTTTGACAAGCCAATATCAGACTTACCCATGGGAGGATGATCGCTGGGGCAGTGATTATCTGTTACATTATGTAGATCGTTTATCTAAGTTGACATTCAAACGTGGAATTCTGTTTTTAATGCATGGCAGAAGCCTGTTAACTCAAGGAACCCAATGATATCTCAGCACCACATACACCAGGTTTCAAAATTGGGGTTCTAGCAGTTTAGGCATTTGGAATAAAATGGTGCTCCCCTAAAAGTGCGTAAGAAGATGTTCAAAACTTCAAGGCCATGAGCATTTCCAGCTGATGGTAAAGTTGAAGATACAGGCCTGACCTGGGTTTCCTACGTGCAGCTCTCCACATTAAGGTGATCTGGCCTTACCAGGTTCCAGTCTAGGTCTGTGGCAGCTCTGTTTGAAATATGTCAATGTTAAAACATGCAGGAGGGGGTAAGTAATTATCCATATTCAAAGGGCCCCACGTCATTCATTCGAGGCAACCAAAGGAGTCTGCTTTGAATTCTGCAATTTAGTTGTCAGTTTTGTTTAATGAATTCATTCAATGTACACCCATTGAGTTCTTTTCTTTCTGAAGAATATTGACTTGAGTGCTGGAGGGGAGATAAAAATATAAAAACATGAGTTCTTTTAGTTTGTAGTCCCCTACGGCTCCTGTTGTAGTGGTCATGGCTGTTTAGAGCCCTGTAGTGAAAGTGATGAAAGATTTTCAAGAGATATCATTGACCTGATTATCTCCTGTATGGTGAGGCTGGTTATTGCTCAACTCCAAGCCAGCAATTTACAAAATCCCAACCATTCACCCTCCCCAATTCTTCGACCAATTCTACCTCTCCCCACGCTATAGCAGTCCATACATTACAACAGGAAAAGAGGTGGATTTAGATTCTGTCTTATCCAGAAATCTACTCGTGCCCTGAGACTTTTCTATGATTTGCAAGACCACCATCAGGCTCAGCATATTGGCCTGTCTGATGTTCATCCAGGAGGAGATATTAAAATTGGTTTTTAAAGCAAGTGTTTGGGGCAAGAACATTGTATAAATGCTTGATCATTTCCAGCCATTCTGCCTTGTGGAGCCTCAGCAAAATTATCTGGCCTATTTGGTTTTCTTATAATTAATATTAGACCTCTGTAGGATTTTCATGTTATTTCTTAATAACACTTTCTTATTCATTTAAGAGATTGCTGTTTAGTGGGAGTGGCTGCATTGTCACTAGTCAATTTCTCAGTTCTCCCCTTCTGTTTACTTCTGAGAGGTATTTTCATTACAAATGGAGTATTAAGTATGCCTCCTTTATGGAAGGATACTGTGCATAAGATGTAGGTCTGTGTCTTATTCCCTTTCTAACCAAACCTGAATTTTCTTTGGCCCAGAACTTTAGAGTTCATGGTGATTTTTTGGCATCACCAATAAAGAAAGATGAGTTTCATTGTCTTCCAGTATTTTCACTAATTAGACTTTTGACCTCATTGAATAGAAAAGCTGTTTTTATATAATTTAGTAACTCAATTGTTCTTTAAAAAGAAATTAGACTGAGAGAGTATGCCATACACTGGAAAATGGTTTGAACAGCTTAGGAATATTTTAATCTAATACTCAACTAGCCAAAGGTTTTGATTTCAGCATTTTGCACACATTACCTGGGTCTTAGGGTGGGCTCTGTTCTTCTCTCCTGTCCCTGAGAGCCTTTGTGGTTGGCAGGGAGTGGAGGTGCAAGGGTGAGAGTGTTATGGAGAAATTTTTCTCCTTATTCCCTTCATTTTAATGTTTTTCCACTTGATAATTATATATTTTTATGTATTATATTTTGTTTTTTGGTAGGTTCTCAGAAGATTAAAAGAAAAGATATTTACATATGAACATACTTAACATTTCTTCTACACTACATGCTTAGCATTTATACCTTGTCTCATCCTTCATAGTGGAACTAATATATTATAAAGATATTAAGTTAACAATAGAATTCAGTATTATCTGAGAAAAATTATAGTCAAACCATTGTGCATGCCATTTAGCCTTGCAATGTTTTCTGTCATTTTTCATATACTGAGTTGATTTAAAGTTTCATTATTTTACTTTTATTCCTGTTTTCTCTCCTTTCTTTAATTTTACTTTTTCTCTCTGTTTCTTCCTCTGAATTGTCTTGCCCTAGTCTGGGCTTCTGCATTCTGCCCACCTGTGAGGACACCCCTCAAGATCGGCCCTGCTTTGGGGAAGGGACACAGATCAACTATTCAAAAGCAAAGTGATGATTTTGGTAGCCGAACTCAGATTTTACCTGGTTTTACAGGTGTTGTCTCTCCACCATCTTACCCCACCCACGCCTTGCTCCCTGTGCTCACTTGGCATGAGTCTCCTTTCAGCGCTATAAACAGGCCCCATCCGTCCTTGCTTCCAAGGTTTACCTATGTTGTTCCCTCCTTTTCAGATTTTCCTCTGGCTTAAACATCACTTCCTAAGAAAGGCCTTTACTAACTCTCAGAAATACATTATCCTGATATGCTTTAGGATAAACTTCTTCCACCTTCCTAGCTCTTACTAGAATTTGTCATTTTCTTCAGTTCTTCTGCTTTTTTCTGTCATACTAGAATATCAATTTTATGAGGCTGGGAATAAGTTTGAATTGTTTAGTATTGCATCTTTATAACTTAGCTCAGTGTATGGCACATAGTAAATGTTCGACAAATACATATTGAATAATAGTTTTCATAGCAAGTTATCTCATTTAGTTATCTTCGTGTGTGTCTTAAATATAGTATACTATGGCTATCTGGGTACATTAGGAATTAGCTCAAACCGCATGGTAAATTTTTTGAGTTTGTGCTTGGTAGAGTAGATGTTTGGGAACTAAATTGTTCATTTGTCTCTGTGTTGATATGGATTTAAATTATTTTATAAAAATATAAATTTGTTTCTTAATTAAAATTGCAGTATTTATTGAAAAGGATTTGGAAAACATAAATATGATGAAAAAACTTAAATTTCTGATCATCAGTCAGTCATCAGTGTAAGCTGTGTTACTTTCCAGCTTTTAGTGTAATATATATTTATTAAGAAATGTCCAGAGTATTGGCCAAGATGGAGGCATAAGTAGAAATGCTTTGCTTCCTTGTACAACCAAAAGAAGAATAACAACCACTTTAAAAACAATAAACAACCAGAATTTCCAGAATAGCAAACTGCATAGAACTCCAACAACCAAGGAGTTAAAGAAATGTTCATCCAGACTGGTGTGCCAAGACAAAGAAATATGGCCCAAATGAAAGAACAGATCAAAACTCCAAAAAAGAGCTAAGTGACAAGGACATAGACAACAAACAAGATGCAGAGTTCAAAACACTGGTAATCAGCATGCTTACAGGACTGAACTTGGTCAAAAAAATGAAGGCTATGCAATGTGAAATAAAGCCAAACAAACAGGGAAACAACAGTGAAAGGAAAGAAACTGGGACTCAAATCAATGATTTGGAACAAAAGGAAGATATAAACATCTAACCAGAACAGAATGAAGAAACAAGAATTCAGAAAAAATGAGGAGAGGCTTAGTAATCTCTGGGACAACTTTAAGTGCTCCATCATCCATACCAAGAACAGAAGAGAAAGAGCAAGAAATTGAAAACTTATTTGAAAAAATAATGAAGGAAAACTTCCCTAATCTGGCAAAGGAAATAGACTTCCGGGAAGTCTAGGAAGCCCAAAGAGTGCCAAAGAAGTTGGACCCAAGGAGGAACACACCAAGGCACATCAAGATTACATTACCCAAGCTTAAAGATAAAGAGAGAATCTTAAAAGTAGCAAGAGGAAAGGAGAGAGTTACTACAATGGAATTCCCATAAGACTATCAGCTGATTTCTCAAGAGAAATCTTACAGGCAAGAAGGGGCTGGAAAGAAGTATTCCAAGTCATGAAAGGCAAGGACCTACATTCAAGATTGCTCTATCCAGCAAAGCTTTCAGTTAGAATGGAAGGGCAGATAAAGTGCTTCCCAAATAAGGTCAAGTTAAAGGAGTTCATCATCACCAAGCCCTTATTTTATGAAATGTTGAATGACTTACCTAAGAAAAAGAAGATGATAAAAAATATGAACAATAAAATGACAACAAACTCATAACTATCAACTGAACATAAAAAAAACAAAAACAAAAAGTAAGCAAACAACTAGAGCAGAAACAGAATCACAGAAATGAAGATCATATGAAGGGTTAGCAATGGGGAGGGGGAGGGGAAGACTTGGAGGGGGAAGGTACAGGGAATAAGAAGCATAATTGCTAGGAATATAACAGACAGTGGTAGGTTAAGCATAGCATAGGAAATAGAGAACCCAAAGGATTTATGTGTATAACCCATGCACATGAACTAATAGGGTGGTGGAGAGGAATGCTGAAGGGTGGGAGGGTGTAGGGCAGAGGGGGGAAAAGGGAAGAAAAAAATTGGGTCAATTGTAATAGCATAATCAGTAAAATATACTTTAAAAATAAAATTTGTCAAGCAGAAAAAAATGTTCATATATTAAAATCACAGCATGTACATTTTTGGAAATTTTTTGTACTTAATCTTTATCATGAGCAATTTCCATAGCACTGGGTATTACTTGGAAATATTACAAGTAGCTGTAATATTGGATGTGTCCAATATTGGATTGTCACAATTTCTCAACCAGTTATCATCCACGCCCTAGTGATTGGTTCAGAGTTGGACACTTGACACAAGCCATGGCAGTTGAATCCTCCCCTGGGACATCTATGACTACTGCTGGCAGGAAAGAACTTCCTTCCTTGTGGAGGTGGAACAATTGATATATAAGTTCAGGTTCTTGTCACTTGTTGAAGAAAGAAGCAAAAGAGAATAAAGCCAACCTGGAAAGAAATGCAGAGATAAGAGACAGAGATAAGGAAAGATAGTTTCTTGATGGCATGCTGACTTTTGGATCCATTTGTACCTGAGGACAGCTCCACGTTTTCCTATAGCTTGATTAAGTAAACTGGAATATCCTCTCTGAGCTTAAATTGGTTGGACTTGGGTTTTAGTGCCTTGTAAACAAAAGAATCTGGAAAAATATAGACAGCAAAGGACTTTTGCTTATGTCTTTGGACCATGTGACACAAGTGGAAATCTTGGCTATTATAGAGGAGAGCTTGAAAACTATGAAGGCCATATGCTATTCTAGATTATTTTATACGTATACCTGAATTCAGATATAGGAACAGAATATCACAATCCTGGATTTTTTTGCATAGGGTCCCTTTATAATCTAAACTTTGAAGTGAGTCAGCACACTTATGGGGGCTCATTAAAAAATAACCCACATAAAGCACTTTCACATGTTCTGGAAAGGTTGCTATTGAGGGTAGTGTCTGCTTTATTACCCACTGTCTTTACATGTCAGACCTAGATAGGAATTCCTATCTCATCTTAGCATAGGGCAGCTTTAGTAGAGAACAGGGACAATTATATGGTCTACAAATCCTATGCATATTTTAATATATTCGTAAGTCAAAACTGGATGTGACAGAGGATAGTGGGTATTCTATTTGCAACCTCGGTTGGCACCACCAAGAGCCAATAGCATGCACACAGTTTATAATTCACTTGACACAGCAGTTATGAAATTACACAGTTTTTGTGAATTAAGAAAAACACTTTGGGAACCATATGATTTCAAATTTTGTGCAAACAGTGAAAATTTTTTGTTTTAAATTCCCATAAAATGAAATTATACTCGACTAAGAACAGTTGAGCTTCTCTTGGAAAATTGTTCTGTTTGTGTGTTATGAACATCATGAATTGATCAGGTTTCCCTATTTTTCTTTGTTGGCTAAAAACAGAGAGATAAATTTGTGCCTCATTTACGGAAAAATGCATAATTACAAAATTTAACCTCATTCTTTGTAATTAACCTCATTCTTGGATTTGGCTTATGTTCCTCCTTGCTTTTGTGGTTACCCATATATTTATAATGTATTTTATTTTCCTTTGGCTCATGACTTTTAGAAATCACTTCAAATTCTTATTGGAAAATAATGGAATACAAGATATAAAATTATTTTTTGTTGTCTTTTAATATTACCTTTCTGTGAATACTCTTGCCATTTACTTCCATGACCTTGTCTAATGAGTACCAAGTCTTTGCATATTTCCTTCTCCCCAAATCCTTTCCTTTGGCAAGGGTATATTCCTGTGTTGAATATATATGCAATGATTTAGCCAGCAATTGGCTTTGTAAGGTAGCCCACATAGCACTTCGTTTTATTCTAGTTGTTGTGGTAAACATCCTCTAAAAATGTATGTATTGAGAAATACATCAATTTTTATTTTACAAGTGTAGTCTTTAATAACTCTGCTTAATTCCTTTCTGAGCTTTTTTAAGGGACTCAAATTTTGTCTCTTAGTCATGCATCAGTTTTTATTTATTTTATGATTTTGTTTGTTTTTCAGCATAATTTGTCTTGAGACAAGGGTTCCATTATGGCCTCATAAAGACGACATGGCAAAGGTCCCCAGTCCACAGTCTGCCAATCTCACTGCTAGGATCACAATGAGAATAAGAGTTGACATTAGAAAGTACTCAATCTTTTCTTGTTTGGTAACTATAGCTTCCATTTCAAAAAGTAGAACCATTTTACAGTTGAAGATCCATAGCTAACTAGGCAACAGAAGCAAAACAAATAATTGTGCTCCTTTATTTTCATCATTTGATATTACTTTACATGCTTACTTTTTCCCTGTATTTAAATGCCAACCTCCTTCTTCTGATCTTATCTATGTGATATTATTTATCTATGCTTTAAAATATTTTCTTTATTTTTACTTTCTCATTTTGATGTTTCCATTTCTCCAATGTAGTGACGATTTTAAGGTGATGCTTAGCTTATAACAACTTTATTTCACTGGGAATCACCTGCAACTGTAGTGAGGGGTCTGCAAACAATGTTTCATCATCTGACTCTGCCCCACGTAGATGTCCAGTCAAGTATTCTTTCTGTGAGTCAGCCTGTGTGGGCACCTTAAATGGGCTGGTGTCTCCTCATAAAGTTACGAGGCAGCCAACTTCCACTACCTTCTGTGCCGGGAAAAGGAAGCGCATGGAGAATAGGGATGGAGAGAAAGCATGGCTGGTTTTCTCGGAAACTATGTATTTACTGTTTCCAATGGTTGCTGAGGTCTGGCGATGCTTGAGCTCAGTGCGTTACTCAATATCCTAATTAAAACATTTTTTCTTTCTTAAAATAGCTTGACTTGCATTCTGTTACCACTAGAACTATGGCAAAGTCATGCCACTAACAAGTGAAAAGTCTCCAATATAAACCTTTGGGAGCAGTAAATTCCCTTTTGCATATTCCATTTTGTGTTTCTCACAAAAATTACATATTTTTTTTCTCAGAGTCCCATAGGCAACACATTGTACCCCTTGGGTCCCTTTATCACACGAGTTACATGACCCTACTTTGAACTTTGTCCCAAGTTCAGATGATTTTTCTAAACTTAGTCAAGTTTAGATGATTCCTCTGAGCTCTCTTTTGCTCCCTCCGTCTTTTGCCGTGCTTCCTGCTGTCTCTCAGGTTCAGGGCCTCCACAGCCTTTGACTTGAGTTCTGCCAGCAACGGGCTGGTTGTTCACCTTGGCTTTGGTCTCTCTCTACATAACACCCCTGCATCTCTTGTCCCACTACGATTCTTCTCTGGGTTTTTGCTGCTCCTACTGAAGTAAGTATTTTTGTCTTCTTTCTTCTGCAAAATGATTTTCTTTCCTTTTTTAAAAAGTATTTTTAAATTATGGTTGACATACAATATTGTATTAGTTTTAGGTTTACAGCATAGACTACTGTTTTCTCCTGGTGACTCTTGTTTATCCCTACATTCTATCTCTTTTCCTTTATTTATTTCCCTCATGGACCATAAGGTTTTTTCTTTATATTCCTCCAACTATTCCTGGGGTCTTATCCTACTGTGTTCTTATTGGCCCATGTGTCTTTTCTGCATTCATTTAGGATGAAGACGTGAGATCCCCGTTTATTCAGGTGTTCTGTCTGGTCTCCCTTTACTATGGCCAGATCGTAGGAGATTTTTCTGAGTAAGTCCTTTGCAGGTCCAGAGATTACAAAGGAGGAATGTTTATATATATATAAATATATATAATTATATATTATTTATATATAAAAATATAATATAAATGTAAATATAAATATAAATAATATTTATATATAAATATAAAATAAGGAATTGGCTAATGTCATTATGGAGGCAGAGAAGTCCATGGATCTGTAGTCAGTAAGTTGGAGATCAACAGAATCAATGATATAAACTTCAGTGTGAGTCCAAGTTCAAAAGCAGGGGTGGGTAGATGTCTGAGCTTGAAGACAGTAAAGCACAGAGAGTGTTTTCCCTTACTCAGCTTTTTTTGTTATAGTCAGACCTTTAACAGATGGGCCCACAGTCAGTGAGGCCCACCCACATTGGGGAGGGCCATCTGCTTTACTCAGTCTGCCAATTCAAATGTTAACCTTGCCCAGAAACATTCTCAAAGACACACCCAGAATAATGTTAACCAAATATCTGGGCATTGGGCAGCCCAGTGAGGTTGACACGTAAAGTTAATCATCACAGAAGGTTAAATGAAATGTTCTAAACTACTCATTCATAGCCTGTAGATCTCCTTGTCCTGGTGAATCCTTCAGCGCTCACCTTCCAGGGTCTCTTTTGGATTTGAGTTGCTGTTCTCAGTGAGCTCTTTTCCTGCTTACTTCTTTCATACATGTCTCTCATGACTACTCTCTCTCTTTATTCTGCAACTCAATCTTGAGAAGGAATGAATTTGCACAAAACCACCCATATAAGGCATTTGAGGATAGCTAGGCCTACGGAAGGATTGGGAAACAGAGATTATACACTACATCAGTGTCATAAATCACAATTATATGGTAGAGCCTTGGACAGGTTGCTCAGTTGATTAGGGCATCACCCCTATATGCCAAAGTTGTGGTTTCAATCCCCAGTCTGGAATAACAACCCAATGTTTCTCTCTCTCTCTCTCATCAATAAAAATAAAAAAATATATATATATGGTAGATTGCTCCATTAAAAAATATATATCTGGTCACTTCACCTTTATGATTTTCTGCCTGGACACCTTTCCCCCACCAAATGCCTCAGCTGCCTGTTTCCTCCTCTCCCTCTTATTCTACTTCCTGCATGTCCTGAAGCCCCAGATTCCTGTTTGTTTCATATGGAGTGTAGTTTAGCTGATTCTTTGTTGCAGTGCATCCTTCCAAATTGTAAATGCAAAATTCACTTTTCCTACCCATAGACAGTTTGCTCCTGAAAAGCTATTAAAATACCTGTTTATTCACTCTGCTTTCCTTAGTCATGGAAGTAATCATGCCTTTATTAAACTTTAACAAGTACCTACTTAGCATTTGTCAAACATGGGCATGCACAAGTTGTATCAGAACAATGTTTTAAGAGATGCTCTTAGCATGTTATGCTATGATTTAGTACTTATGGTATTAAGAAGGAAGACTTAGAATAAGAAAGGCATGCATTGTGTCATAGCTTTAGAAATTCCAACTAGTGTAAGAACTGAAAAAGAAAACTAGAATATTAATGTGAAAAATGTAAATCACACATTTATTGAGGCTGCTGTGTTTAAAATGGCAACAAAAAACTTAGAGAATTTACAGATTAGCAAGGGAAATAAGTAAGCAGAGTGGAATTAAAGCTCAGTATGATAGAGTGAAGGTAAACAAGGGACGGTATGGATTTAGCATGGTTGGACAGTAGTCATCACAGAATAGAAACAATGCCACATAAGCTGAGTCTTAGAGGATGAGTGGACTTAAGCAGGTAGTGAGGCATATGTGTGTACTCATGTACTGGCAGATGGAAGTGGGGATGTGATGGACAGAGACATTCCACATCTCATGGGGATATTGCACTGATGCTTAAGACCCAACATATCAGAAATTAAACTCTAACCTTTCCTTCAAGTTTTACTTTTCCTCTGACATTTTCTCTCAGGAGATGACAACAACACACACCTAATTGTTCAAGCCCAAACTGGGGCATCATTGTTACACATTCTCTCCATCAATAACTACACACTGTCCACCAATGACCAAATCTGGACAGTCTGAACAGCTTTCAGAACTCTCAATACACCATGCCTCTCTTCACCGCTGAGCGTTTGTTAATAACACTTCTTCTATCTGGAACATGGTCCCTCTCCCATGGTCCATCACCCATCTGCATTTGGCTAACTCATACTCATTCCCGAAGGCTCAATTTAGACATAACTTGTACCAGGAAGCTTTGTGTGGCAACTTATATCCACATTAGATGCTTTCCCCCAGCATACCCCAGCAAAGCTTTTATGACATTTTATTGTAAATGCCTGTTAGTTTTTCTGCCTCCTTCACTAGTTTATAAGCTCTAAGAAGAAAAGGGATATTCTCTCTTTTTTCCCTTTTTCCTTTTCTTCTCCTACCTCCTCCTCTTCTTCTTCTTCCTCTTCTTCTCTTTCTCTCTCGGTTAAAATGACAAATTTTATGTTATACATATTTCACCACTACCTAAAAAATCAATAATACAGAATTCCATGCTACTTAACTACAGGTGGGATTACAGGTAATATGGAATACTGATCTCAATCATGATTTCTCTTGAGGAAATAGAATTCCTCCTTGGATGTTGTCTCTTTTAACTGTAACTACTTTCACAGTGACTAGCACAGTGGTTGGCACAAGGAAGATATTCAATAGGCATTTGAAAATGAGTGAGTGAATAACTGAAATTTCACAGGTAGCAGGTTCCAGTGATGACAAAAGCCATGGTGTGGATATGCATCTGTGTGGCAGAATAGAGTGGAGCTGAAAGTCACCAGCATTGAGAAGGTCAAGGACTTGTTTACCTTGTAGGTGTCTGGAGGGACTTGAAGTGGTTCAATACCACTGAAGTGGTTCAGGATGATATAGTCAGTCATGAGGTGGATAGGCAGACCATGAGCCACAGCCAAGGTCATCAGTGAACATAGAGAGTAAGCCAGGTGGTAGATAGATCAGAGATGAAAAAGGGTAAATGGTGGCATTATGATTGTCAAAGAAGGAAGAAATTTTATACAAACAGAGGAATATTTTTACATCAGAAACATTTTTTCTGTCCAAATCAAGCTCTCAGATTGTCTTTGCATCCCATCTGTAGCATATATTTCCTGCCTTCAATAACAGCTTTAGTTTTGGAACTCTAAGTTGAAAGTGTCTGGTGAATATTTCTCATTGTTGCTTTTCAGTGTTTGATTCCCAAGTTTGGACTCCAAGTTGGCCACCCCTTTTTATTGAGACTGCCAGTCCATCATGATGCCTTTGAGAACAGTCACAGTGCCTCCTGCAACTGTTTCCTCCCTGGAGAGAAAATCCCTGTTTTTAACCTTAGCTCTCAAAGTACGCTCTCTCATTGGCTCATGCGTTTTCTTTTAATACTCTCTTCAAAATCTAATTTTTCTAATGCTGTGTGGCTCACACTGAATGACTTATTTCCAGGGATTTGAATGCCTGCGAACAGGTCCCTTGGATCTATCCCAGTGAAATCAATAACAGGCCTACCATATAACGTCTTGCAAGGCAGTATTTTCTTTCCCTTTATCAGCGGTGAATCTTTATATAATAGTGCCTTCCTCTTACCCTCTTTGCCAGAAGTCTCCTTTTCTTTTCTTCTTTCTCCTGTAGCTTGTAGAAAAGGCATGGTGGAGAAATCAGCAATATTAATACTTTTCCTTGTCTTTCTCACATTCATTTCTACTTTTCTTCTGTTTTACTACTCCCATTCCAATTCTTCACCTGTATCCTTCTGGACAGGTGAAAAAAAAAGTCTTCTGGAAACACCATCACCCTGAATGAGGGATAAACTCACACTAAAAGTTCAGAATGCAACACTTTGACCTATGACCCCATAGTCAGGACTCATCCCACCTGAACTTTTTCTACCAGGTTCTGCATGGCTTGAACAGACCCATGCTAACTGTCATCATTGTCCACTACTCTCCAAGAATTTCTCATTCTTGCCTTATTTCTATTGCAATGTCCCCAGTAAATAATCATTCTGTTGAAGGACATACATTTCCACCCCAGAAGATGGCAGCTTGATTTGAATCCTTGAATTTGATCCAAGATTGAGGGAAAGAAGTTCTTTGAAGATAAACTCTTATGAAGTCATTGCCACTGATTTGAGGTCTGCTAGCAGACAATGAATAAAATGGTGCTATTTAAATTAGTGATATGTGAGTATTGTACAGTGTCAATAGAAAAGTGGTCTTCATTATTTGAGAAGGCTATCTTTTAGATCAAGAAGGCAGCTTCAGTGGAAAGAATGAGAAAGCAGAAGGAAACTAAATCAGCCCTTGTAATCATATACATCATGCTGTGCCCCAGTAGAATTTTGCACTAAATCAAACAGGGACAGTGGTACTATAAACCTTGGCCTGCCTACTTTCTCCTTGGAGAGAAAGGCTCCCTGAGGAGGGTATTTCAGAAAGACTAAAGTAGAGAAGAAAATACAAGAAATCTTAGGTTTTCTTTGTGTTGAGAATTTTAAGATACCCAGATATATCCTCCTTGACTCTCCAACTTCTGGCTTACAGGTTGTCAGAGCTCTTTCAACCATATCCCTCCCAGAAACTCCTTTATAAGAAACACTGATTTAGAACCCCAGGCTTCTGCTTCCTGATGGCTCTGATCCTTCTCTACAATGTGAGAAACAGGCAGAGGGAAAGGTCAAAAGGACAGCTCATCCAGTTCGAGGTGAACTCCAGCAGAGCATACAGCAAACCTGTGCTCACCACTGACTCAAGGGTGAAGACACGTCATCTAGAGGCTGCTTGTGTCCCTCCAGTGGGATCGGAACAAAGGGCATTATTTTTATGGGTTTCTTTTGTGCTTTTAAAATCCTTTAGGTGAGTAGAGAAACCACTGAGACACCATTTTAAAAATGAAAAAATGGAAGCAAAGCATGTCATGTCTGGAACCACATCAGAGAAGCAGCTGAGCCCAGGCCCCAGGCTGGTCTGACCACTAGCCTGGTCTCTTGTTGGGCTAAGCTGCCTCTCCCAAACTCTTGTTCTTGGTTGGAAGTCATATTATTCTGAATGAAGAGAAGACATTACATCCAAAAATTCTAAGCATGTAGTTTGTTCTTCAGTCACTAAGCTGATGCATTTATCTAATCTGTACACACAAAGCTCTGACTTCATTATGTTCTGCTAGAATCACATTCCAGGGCTTTGTGGTCGATATTATGCAAAGCCACTTTGCCAGTCTGTGTCTCTGCCAAATTTTTTTGGAGCAAGCTTAATTATGCAAATGCATCTGATAATAGATTATTCATTTTAGTCACGCTCAATTATTTATTTTTTATGCCTGGCCCCGGTGACTTGGATAGAGTTTAGTAACAGCTCATTTCATATCTACCAAGGAGAAATAGGAAAGGACACAATTCAGATGCAGGTCAACTGCTCTGCTGGGCATTAAGCTGCTTCAGAAAAAGTCACGTTTGAGGTAATGCCAACTATTTCTAGGGAAAATGCCAGCTGTTATTGCTTATCTGTTGTTCCCAAACTGAGAGGCCATTGCATGAGACTGGAGTAGCAGTGACAGGACAGGAGAGGCAGACACTCGAAATTATGGGTTTGAAGGTGAATGGAAAAGAAACCTGCCTGGTTACTTCCACTAATTCCTAAACAGCAACACTTCCACATCTGTGTCTCTTCCGGCTTTAGGATTAATGAAAAGGGGCCAGGAGGGAAAGCAGTTGAGATGAGTGGAAATAGACATACTAGAGTATTTTTCTCTTCTCAGAAGAAAGTAAGTGAAGTGCTGCTATTGAGCAGAAATAGGATGGCTGGCTTTCTTTTAACTCCTTCATTTTTCCACATGTGCCATGATCTTACTGACACAGGGTATTTGCATATTTTAACTGGGCTTCACTCTGCACCTCCACTCCCAGACTTGGCTAACCCTTACTCATCTTATGCATATCAGGTTAAAGATTACTTCTCCCAAGAAGTCTTTCCTGAATGCTTCACTTCCTTCCTTACCCCCAGATTAGGGGTGAGGCAACCCTATGTTGTCCTCTCATAGAATCAGGTACATTACTTATTGTGCTACTTATACCATTTAATGGGATTACTTGTTTAGTAGTATGACTGCCCATCTATGAAGGTGAAGACTATGTCTGTGGTTTATTGATGAACAGCCAACACCTAACTCAATGCTTAGGAGATGGCAGTCACTTAATAAAAATTTATGAAATAAAAGAATGAATGAATGAATGAATGACAGGAAGATGCGATGAGGGTTCAGGCTTTGCTTTTTGTCCTTAATGTCTGAAACCCAGAAGGACTTACTTAACTTTGTGCTAATGTCTTTTCTAACTGTGGAACACAACAATATCTTTTTAGTGTATAGTTATGTCAAATTGATCAATGAAGTTTGTAAATATAGTATATAACAGTGGCTGTTGTGTTTGTTCACTAAACTTTGCCTCCATTTTTCTTTGACTAACCTATTCTGTCCCTTGTCTCTTCCAATTCCCTCAAAACCACCATAGGGGAGGGAATAGGACCCAGGCCTGGCCAATCATGGCTCTTCACTAGGATTAACATTGGAAGAAAGCATTTTCTTTTCTGATGGGATTATTGCATCAGGGAACTTGAATCTGGAACCACTGTTAGCCATTTGGTGTACCATCTAAGAAAAAGTCTACAGATGAAGCCAATTTGATTAATCAGAAAGTCAAAGTCCCAAGATCCTGATTCTTGCACCCTTTTCTCTGCTCCCATGGCTACCCTCAGGATGCATTCCAGTTAGGAAGCCAATAAAATACCTCTCCTTTAAGTCAATATAAGTTTGATTTTTAGTTCTTGTAGCTGAATGAGGTCTGGTTTATGCAGTGATTAAAATGTATTTGTTTTTAGGGAGGTAGGAAGAGTCAGCTGAAGTCAGGGGAAAAGCCTGCCATGTCTTTAGTTTCCATATTTAAATGGACTTCTGACTTTAAAAGCTCAGAGTCCTGGTAAATATAGAAATTGTTACCTGAGGCCAGAATTAAGGGTCATGTTTTGATAACATTTCTGGTGTTGGAGACTAAGTAGGAAGATATAAGGATCAAACAGAGCAGCAAAAATTAAAATAGTGATTTTTAAGGAAATTATATTGACAAAGAAACCCCAAGATTGGCAAAGAGTGCTCCATAATTACTCAGTCTCTAAGCTTCTCATCACAGCTGTACTTGTACCAAGTGCATAATCATTGCAACACAAAGAGATAGTATAAAGTCCTATTCTATCTCAGAATTATCCAAGATGGTCAAAAGTTATGGTCAACTCTTCTGGCAAACATCCAGGCAGGAAGAGAAACTCCTAGAAGGACTTACTCTATGGTCAGAGAGATGGTTCCTTGATCTTCTAGTTCAGCAATATGCTGTAAATGCTGTGGGCCAGACATAGCTGATGCTGTTTCTCCTTTCCATGCTTTCCAAATGGGAATTTTTATTGCAGACATTATGCACTCCTCCATAATTTTATATTGGCTATGGTGGTGTGGTTAAAATTATCATTTGGCAAGAGTAGGAGAAGATTTTGGATGAGATATAGGAAATGATGTGATTTGGGCTGTCCTTTTAGATAAAGTGATGTGTTTTCTGTTGTATATGAGATACTGGCATTTTGATAGGTGGGTATATTTTAATTTAATGCCAGGGGAGAAGAGTACTTTGTATGTGCTAGGAAGTCAAGGGGCAGAATGTAATAAACTGTGATAGCTGTTCTGTTGTTCACAGAGCTTTTCCATTGTCTTCTCTGGTAAAAATACTCCTTTCTATTTCTCCATCACTTCCCACCACTGTGCCATCCATAGGGATGGCCTTTTGACTTATATCTGGCTGAAATTGTATCCTGGGGTTGAAAAATCTTCTCTGGGAGAAAGACCTTCTTTTTTTCCCTGGGTATGCCTAAATGCGCAGATGTGAATTGGAGGCTGCAGGGACTCAAGGTAGAAAAAGTGTGTTCTCTGGATTTTATTTCACATTTCTGAGACCTTATGACCCTGGACCCTGTTGCTGCTCATTCATCCTGAGTCTATTCCAGTATCTTATTCATCTTCTCAGGTTAATAAAAATCTCTGTTCAGCTTAATGTAGTTTGATATGGATTTTGATCACTTGCAACCAAGTGTTGTGAGCTCTGTGTCACCTCCTCTGGGAGTCCCTCTTTGACCACTCTAGATAATTTAGTGCCCTTTATGCCACTTGACATTTTTATCTTGTTGCCCTATTTCATATTTGATAACATTAATTGCACTCTGAAATTACCTCTTCAGAAAATGTCTAATTTTCTGTGTGTTTATTGCTCATTCCTTCCTCCTCACCATCTGGTACTAAAATATAAATTCTGTGAGGTCAGAGATTTCATTTCTCTTATTTATTAGTTACTTTTACCAAGGCCTAGAACAGAACTTGGCCAACAGTAGATGCTTCTTAATAAATATTTAATAAATTCAATCACTCACTAATATAGGTGCAAGAACTAAGATGCACCAAAGGAAAAGAGTCTGAAGGGGAAGGCATACATTTATTTGTCTATCCTGATTCTCCTAGTTTTCCTATTTCCTCACTAACTGATGTTAAATATTTCCCCCTTTTCTCTCCTTCAGTTGTCCTTTTCCTAGAGTAATCTTACTACTCAATTTCCATACTATTGCTTCCTGTCTCTCACCTATGTCCCTCTGCTACTTTTCTGACCAAGAACTTCAACCACACTTCACATCCAGCTTCCATACAATGGATAATTTGATTAGTAAAAGTCCTACATTTTGTTTTGGTTCTCTATCCAAGGAACTACCACCCATAATGCTTCATCCCTTTATGATCTGACTGAATAATCTTCTAAAGCTTTTTGTGGCAGGAAGGTGATTAAGACATCTATTGTCTTAAATCTGTATAACACTTTATTTTTAATTGTATTTTATTGATTATGCTATTACTGTTGTCTTGATATTTACCCCTTTACCCTCTTCTGCCCAGCACATCCCACTCCCTCAGGCAGTCCCCATACCTTGTTCATGTCCATGGGTCACATGTGTAAGCTCTTTGGCTGCTCCATATCCTATACTGTACCTTACATCCTGGTGGCTATTTTGTAATTACTTATTTGTGCTTAATCTCCTCACCTCTTCACACATTCCCCCACACCCCTGTCCCATCTAGAAACCATCAAAATGCTCTTTGTTTCCATGATTCTGTCTCTGTTCTTGTTTGCTTAGATTGTTTTTTTAGATTTAGTTGATATGGATTTGTTGTCATTTTATTGTTCATAGATTTGATCTTCTTTTTCTTAAATAAGTCCCTTTAATGTTTCATATAATAATGATTTGGTGATGATGAACTCCTTTAGTTTTTTCTTGTCTGGAAAGTTCTTTATCTGCCCTTCGAATCTAAATGATAGCTTTGCTGGGTAGAGCAATCTTGGCTGTATGTCCCTGCTTTTCATGCCTTTGAATATTTCTTGCCAATTCCTTCTAGACTGCAAAGTTTCTTGGAGAAATCAGCTAACTGTCTTATGAGAACTTCCTGAAGGTAACTAACTTCTTTTCTCTTGCTGTTTTTAAGATTCTCTCTTTATCTTTAAGCCTTGGCATTTTAATTATGATATGTCATGGAGTGGGCCTCTTTGCATTCATCTTATTTGGGATTCTCTGTGCTTCCTAGACTTGCATGTCTATTTCCTTCACCAAATTATGGAAGTTTGCTTTCATTATTTTTTCAAACAGATTTCCAATTTCTTGCTTTTTCTCTTCAACTTCTGGCACCCCTATATGTGAATGTTAGACTTCTTGAAGTTACCCCAAAAGCTGCTTATACTATCCTTATTTTTTTTCTTCTTGTTGTTTTGATTTTTTTGCTTCCTTATGTTCCAAATCATTTATTTAATTTTCAGCTTCATCCACTCTATGGTTGTTTCTTTGTAAATTGTTCTTTATTTCAATTAATGTATCTTTCATTTCTAACTGGATTTTTTTTATGCTGCTGAAGGCCTCACTAAATCCTTGAACATACTTATAACCAGTGTTTTGAACTCTGCATCTCAGAGATCGCTTTTCTCCCTTTTGTTTAGTTCTTTTTCTAGACTGTGATTTGTTATTTTATTTGGGTCATGTTTCTTTGTCTCCCTGTGTTTGTTTTTATGTATTAGGTAGATCTGCTTTGACTCTGTGTCTTTGTAGTGTGGCTTAATGTAGTAGGTGTACTGTAGGGTCCAGTGGCACAGCCTCCCCTATCACACAAGCTGGGTACTCAAGGTGAGCCCTTTGTGTGGGCTGAATACACCCTCTTCTTGTAGTTGAGCCTTGGTTGCTGTTAGAAGGTCAATGGGAGGGATTTACCCAGGCCAGTCAGCTACAAGGGCTGGCTGTGACCACTGACCATCAACCTCTGCCCTCTGTGGAGGATCAGCTGTGCAGGGGCAGGGTGGTGGTGCTCCGATGTGGTCTGTAGCTATCCCTTCGGTGCATTAGCTCTGGGGTTCCCTGTGTGGTTCAGGTCAAGGTCAGCCCCCACCTGTGTTTTGCCCAGGGCCACCCTTCCTGAGTTATAAAGCAATCTGAGATGGCTGCTACTTGGGTTTGGCTTGGAGAATCCTAGGGAAAGCCAAGCTATGAATCTAAGCTGGCTGCTCTCAGTGCCAGGCCTGGGACTCACTGAGGCAAACTCTTGCTTGTTTGAGAGGATTCAGGAAGTTATGAAACTTGAGTCAAAACCAGCCACTCATATGGAAAGGCAGCTTGGGTGGGCCTGTAAGTTTGGTGTGGCAGAGTCTCTGGGGATCTCCAAGGCAGGTCAAACAATGTCAACCAGATTGATGGAGTCTCAGATATGGCACCAGCTTGCTGGCTCTGTGGCTCTGTTGGGGGGAGGGTTTAGAAAAGGGACAATGGCCTCTGCTCCCTTTGATGTCAGACACTTTAGTTTCTCCCTGTATTCCACAGGTGTCTTTTAAGTTGCTACTCCAGTGCTGGAGCTCAGAGGGAGTGAGTCTGAGTAGGTGAGTCTATCTGTGGGTTCTTTAGGAAGAACTGCTTGGGGCTCCAGAAGTTTCTTCCACTAACTCAATCCATGTAAGTTTTTACAGGTAGAAGTGGTGGCCAGCTTATCTTCCTGGCACTAGAATCCTGGGCCATGGGCCTGGTGGGGATTTGGGCTCCTCACTTCCGAGATATCCTTCCTGAATTTTTATCCACCACATGTGGGTGAGGGACCAGCCCACTCCATATATGCGCCCCTCCTACCAGTCTGGATGGATGTGGTTTCTTTAATTCTGTAGTTGTCAGACTTCCATTCAACTCAATTTCTGACAGTTCTGAGTGATGGTTGTTCTATAATTTAGTTGTAATTTTAATGTGGTTGTTTGAAGAGATAAGCCACGTATGCCTCTGCCACCATCTTGACTGGAATTTCCCTCACTTTATTCTTTTTGAAGCTATTTTGAATAAGTTCTCCTCAGCTGGCCTACATATCCCTTATGAAGTAAACCAGGATTGAAACTGGTATGAAAAATCCAGAGGTAAGAAAACCAAGGTACAGAAAAGCTGATGGCTATTCTAAGGTAAACAGACATGGTGAATCTAAAACATGGGTTTGAATCTGTTCTCTTGCTTCTTTGTAACATATGAGAATCTAGAGAAGCCTGTCCATGGGATGAGAAACAAATCATAGAGCATGGCAAACTGGTGGAGGCAATTGTGGCCATATTTTACTAGATTCAGAAAACAAACTAAGACGTTAAATCTGTATTACTAGTCAGGATTTGATATGAAAAAAATACCCCTGCCATTTAAAATTTCTCATGCTACTATCATGTCCCAGCCACAAAAGGATAGAGAAATTTGATGTTTGAATAATTTGCATTTTTCCTGTTTTAGGTAAAACTTAATTCATCATAGTCCCAATGACATTTTAAGAGTTTTAGATCTACGATGGCTAGCATGACATGAACCATTCAAATGGAGGCCAGAGTCCTGAGCAATGACCCAGAATAAACAACTTAAGTAGAGGAAAACACATTTCCCCTTTATTAGGAGCTTTCATTCAAATGAAATAAACCCACCAAAGTCATGACTACCTTGTAGAAGGCTGGATGCTCCTACTGTGTCCACAGGAGAAGCAGTTTCTTGAGGAAAGGTCACCATATGAAGAGCGAGAACTTCTGAGGGTCAGTCAGTCCTTTACCAACTACTAACGAAAAGCATGACCTCAGGCAGGTCTTTTCACTTTTCTTGCCTCAGTTTCCTCATTTGTAAAATTAGAGAGACTGCATAGACTTAGTGGTCCTTCCTATTTTAAGAATTGTTGGTTTGGGGTCATCTTACTTTATTACCAGATTTTTATTAATTATAAGCATTTTCTTACCTATCGAAAGAAGCTATAACACTAGGTAAGGCTACCTCAGAGCATGGCAGGTGGTAAGTTGCTCTTGACTCAACTACCATTGTGGCCAAGAGAGGCAGAAGACACACAGCTATTTATCACTTAAATGGCAGATACTTTAACTTGCACATGAATGTTTGTGTACCTTGCAGGCAGTGACTTGGTTCTTACTTACTTAGTGTCTCACCAGAAAACATCCTCTGTCCTAGCAAAGGAAAGTTCAATAGCCAGCAGTCCCATTGCCCTTCTGTGTGCTGTGTTGTCAACATTCCTGGATTCTGACATTGCCTCTTAGCCCCCAGATGAGAGGAGAAATGAGGAAATCAGACAGGATATAACTGTTCCATCTGTTGCAGGGACCTGACGGAGCTGCCACTGGTCTGAGGGATGGGGTTGGTCTCTAACTGCTGCAGGATTGGACGACAGCAGAGACTATTCCTGTAGATCCAGGCACTCATTACCTGTCCTTGCATATGGTTGAGGGACTGTTTTGCTCAGTCCAATGTCATTCCTTGATGGAGGCTTTTGTTTGCTGGTAGATAACTTTTTCCTTAGGGTCAGATTTTTTTTTTTTTTTCTGGGAGTACAGTTGGGAGATTTGGGAGTTTTAGCTATTTCAAATTCCATTTTTTTTTCAATCAATAGCACTCAAGTGCTTTAAAGATTTAAATTTTTCTATCAGGTATATTCTCATAACCTACCAGTAGTTCTTTTGTAACCTAATTAAACCCACTGAATCTGAATGGTCACACAATTCTTGCCAATACCCAATTTAAGCCATCATTTCCCAATAAGTTGTTTACAGTGGTGGAGTCCAGGCAGGCACTCCCAGTGGTCTTCAGAAGTGGTCTTCTGAAACTATCTCCTGGAGGGCATCAGAGAGTTTCCTGTCAGGAATATGCCTGTCCTCACAGGGGATTTTCCAGGTTACCCAGGATGGGCAGTTTAGGGGGTCAGTGTCTCTAGGACTGAATGTAGCAAATGTTAATAAAATCATGGTTTGTATGTGTGTGTTTGAATCAGGGGTGGGCATGGTGGCTTCTAGTGAAGTACTTTTTTAATGTAAAATATACATAACATAAAATTTACCATTATAACCATTTTAAATGTACAATTCAGAGGCATTAAATACATTCACAAAATTGTGTAACTATCACCAATTTCCATGTCCAGAACTTTTCATCATCCTAAACAGATACTCTACTCATGAAGCAATAACTCCCTATTTCCTCCTTCTTCCAGCACATGGAGCCCTATATTCTCCTTTATGCTTATGAATTTGCCTCACATAAATGGAATCATGCAATATTTTTCCTTTTGTGTCGGGCTTTTTTCATTTAGCGTGTTTTCAGGGTTCATCCATGTTACAGTATGCATCATACTTTCATGTCTTTTTATGACTGAACAGCATTCCATTGTGTGGATATGATGCAGTTTCTTTGCCCATGCATTTGTTGGTGAGCAGTTGGGTTGTTTTCCTTTGGTTATTGTGAATAATGCTGCTATAAATATTGGCGTACAAGTATCTGTTCGAGTCCTTGCTTTCAGAAGTGGAATTTCAGGATCATATGGTAATTCTACATTTAACTTTTTGAGGGAAAAAGTTTTCTGCAAAACTGTTTCCCACAGAGGTTGCACCATTTTACGTTTTTGTCAGCAATGTATAAAGATTTCACTTTTTCCACGTTCTCAGCAACACTTGTTATTTTTTCATAACAGCCATTTTAAGGGTATGAAGTGATATGTCATTGTGATAGTGCTGTATTTTGGTTGTGCAAGGGAAGTAGGGCACAGGAAGAACACCCTTGCTTGGAAAATTAACCATTGATTATATCCTAGAAGATGCAAGTTTTGCCTCCCTCCCAATTCAGAGGTCCATTTAGAGCGAGTTACTTAACCCCTGACTCATCATTTCCCCACAGTATGTGTGATCATAAACATCAAATTAAATAAATCACCCAGCAGAAATTGCCTGCACCAGTCTAAGTTTTGAACACATGTTAAATGGAAGGCTATGTTTCTTGCTGACTTATTCACTGTTAGCCCATTATAGATCTGGCGCAATTTGGTTAGACCCAGAGTGTAATAAACTCCACTTTGCTTGAAATGATATATAACTCCTAACTAAAACCTGTTACTTAAAAGGCATTCCATTCAAAATATTGGACAATTTATTCTTGAAACTACTTTATAAGTCTGAATTTGTCAAGCTAATATTTTAGTTAAGAAGGAGGTAGTGTCTAATTATTGCTGCCCTAAATAGCTGTATTTCCTTTATGCAGAAATCTATTAGAAATAATGTAGAATTACATGTCAATTTTATTGACCTTCCATCAGCTTTTGATCTGCGAACACAAAGTTGGTTAAATCAGTCAAAATACCTTTCTCTCCCTCTTTCCCAATAGTCAACTACCAAAGCTTATACGGAATCTGAGACATAACATTTTACAAGACTCTGAGTGACAGTGCCCCTTAATCAAATAGGCAAGCTTTCCAGTGTGATAAAGCATTACTGTGTCCCGACTTTTCTTCATTTTAATTAGTTTCTTATCATCTGATAACACACTGGAATGGACATTCTTTCACATAAGCCTGCTGTGTTCTCCACATCATCCTCTAGGAGAGATCTTTGTAGACAACTTGACACACCATCTAATTATATCATAAAGGAAAGACTACTAATTGGGAATACTAAAATGAAAATCAGTTTTGCAGAGAGCATCTAATTTTTAATTAGTTCACATATAACAACATCACATAACTAGTCACCTCACTCAGGGCTCTTGGCGTGTCTTCTTTATGAAAGAAATAGCAGGAAATATGAACCTCAAAATTACACACTCGTGAATGGTATTTTTAAATGATGGAGCAATCATTTGGATTCAATTAGCTGTGTAACACTCTGGATTAAAACAGTTTTGACTATTCTAGTTGATTCTTGTGGATTATGGTTTACCTATTAAGTCTGTGAGGTTAAGGTAGTGGGATGCAGGTATAAAGATAAGTAAAATCTCAATGTTTTTCCTTACGTATTGCCTGAATCACCTTCCAGAATGGAGGTGAGATATATATCCATGTTAGGCTTCTCAAATTTCATAAAGATGTTGACGCTTCCCCTAGCTCATCTGCCAGTTAAAACATAGCATTTCAAGTTTAAGTAGCAAGAGGAAAGAACCCCAAACCAGGTAATTGTCAAGAATTACAAATCTAAATTCTCTTATGCTCTATTCAAATTCTTTGTTGAGAGAAAAATATTTATAGAGAAGGGCTTGTATGACAGGGAATCTATCAAGTCCTCCACGTGTTTTCTAATTTCTCGTAACAAGGGAAATATTAGAATTAATACTATTTAAAAACAAGAACATTGATATGTGATGATTGGTACAGCACTGATATTGACAAGTCAGAATGGCTGGTGGCTGCATACAACCATACATACTGGTTCTGTCTTTGAAGTTGAGGTCCTTTCCCACATCCCAAAGACATGGGGACCCCCTCGTCCACCATCACCCTATGACAATAATTCTACTTTTAATACCTATTGGCAAATAGAGAATGAGACAATAATCCTCTATGAATCCTGTACCAAATTTAAATTAAGTGTATTTTATAACCCCAATGGCATCTATACATATTTGGACATTTTTATGTACATTGATGAGTGAGAGAATTATGTATGGAATACATTTATGAACAATACCTCTGGAACCTTTGCAAACACTTAAACCTTCCCCGAGAACTTGTGCACAAGTTAGGAGTCACAGAGCAACCAAAATAAATTATGCTGTGCAATCACCAGATGAAAATTAATAGCACCTTTTGGAGGGCATGGAGAGCCTTGTTCATCATACTACATAGTGTCACACCCTTTGGGAAAACCTTTTTCCTTTATTAAGAAAAAGCTATTATTTTTATTTTTGGCAAATAGTTTGGTTTTTTCTCTGTGAAAAAGAATTACCATTATTTTGCCATGTATAATGTGCATACATGTTTTTGTGCACATTATATACCCATGGTATGTAATCATTATACCCACATATAATGTGCATCCTTATTTTTTCCTCAAATATTTGGGCAAAAAAAAGTGTGCATTATACATGGCAAAATACGGGTATGGTAAACTACAAAAAACATAGACTGTTGGAGAATTTGGAGGCAGATGGGCTGCCTTTCTGTGGCCAGCAAATAGCACTTCATGCTCGGTGTTTTATATCAGTCTCGTCTCCTCACTGTTGCAAACCCTTGCTTCCTCTATGATCGTCTACCTTTAATTTGTTATCTTAATGTATCTTGTATGTCTTTGAAACACAATGTACATCTTTGGGGAAATATAACTGAATGCCATACATAAACAAAATTAAATGACCGATGTTAGTAGGGTGGCAAGTCAATGTAAGCAAAGTGACAGAGTTTTGTTGTCATGGTTGTTGTTGTTGTTGATTCTTCATGTAAGGTCTGTGGCCATTTGGATATTGTATTAAGATTTCTCTGCAAATCATATAAGCTTCTGCTTCACTTAGAAGGTCAACAGGTGCAATGTAGTTGGGAAAGTTATTGGAATGAGAAGAGATTCTGGGCTATAATTCTCAACTAACAGTCTCAACTAACTGTATTATCCTGATCACGGCTGTTGGGCATTGGTTCCCTTATTTTAAAACTCACGAGTTGATCAGTTGACAAATCCAAACTCCTGCCCCAGGGGCCCAAGGAGCTCTATGAGGAAGGAGTGTGTCAAGCACTGGGGGTAAGACAAAGGCAGGGATGGGCACAGAGGGGAATGGAAGCCACCTGCCCCACCTCAGGCATGCCAGGCTTTTAAATACTCTGTGTCAGCTGAGCAGAGAGAGAAAAGTTTCCCAGAGACTGCCAGAGGTGGCTTTTTGTTTCTTTAAAAATTTTTTAAAATTTAATTTATTTGGGTTACATTGGTTCATAAAATTATACAGGCTTCAGGTGTACAATTCTATAATACATTATCTTGTATTGTGTTCACCACCCAAGTCAATTCTCCTTCCATCACCATTTATCTCTGCTTTACCCTCTTCTACTCCACTCCCTTTCCCTCTGGTAATCACCACACTATTGTCTGCGTCTAAGAGGTTTTTCTTTGCTAAATCCCTTCACCCTTTTTGCTCTGCTCCCAAAACCCATCCCCACGGACAACTGTCAGTCTGTTCTTGGAAGCTATGAGTCTGTTTCTGTTTTGTTAGTTTATTTTATTCATTAGATTCCACATGTAAGTGAAATCATGTGGTACTTGTCTTTCTCTAACTGGCTTATTTCCTTTAGCATAATACTCTCCAGGTCCATTCATGCTGTCTAAAAAGATGAGCTTTCCTTCATTTTTATGGTCAAATGGTATTCCATTGTGTAAATATACTATAGCTTTTTTATCTACTCATTGACTGATGGACTGTTTGGCAGCTTCCAAATCTTGGCTATTCTAAATAATGCTGCAATGAACACAGGCATGCTTATATTCTCTCAGATTAGTGTTTCAAGTTTCTTAGGATATATTTCCAGAAGTAGAGTCACTGTATCATAAAGCAAGTTTCATTTTTAATTGTTTGAGGTAACTATACTGCTTTTCACAGTGGCTGCACCAGTCTGCATTTCCGCCAACAGTGCAAAAGGGTTTCCTTCTCCCCACATCCTCACCAGCACTTGTTGTTTGTCGATTTATTGATAGCCATTCTGACAAGTGTGAGATGATATCTCACTGTGGTTTTAATTTGCATGTCTCTGATGATTAGTGACATAGAGCATCTTTTTATATGTCTATTGACCATCTGCATGTCCTCTTTGGAGAAGTGTCTATCCAGGTCCTTTTCCCATTTTTCAATAGAGTCGTTTGTATTTTTGTTGTTGAGTTTTGTAAGTTCTTTACACATTTTGGGTATTAACCCCTTATCAGAGGTATCGGTGAATACGTTCTCCCACTCTGTAGGCTGCCTTTTTATTTTGTTGATGATTTCCTTTGCTGTGCAAAAACTTTTTAGTTTTATATAGTCCCATTTATTTATTTTTTCTTTTGTTTCCATTGCCTGGGGAGATATATCCAATAAAATATTGCTACAAGCAATGTCTGAGACTTTACTGCGTATGTTTTCTTCTAGGATTTTTATGGTTTTGAGTCTAACATTTAAGTCTTTGATACATTTTTGTGTGTGGTGAAGAAGGTGGTCTAATTTCATTTTTTTGCATGTATTTGTTTCTTTTTGTAACCTCTGATCCATTCAATGTTCCTGCACTGCCCACTGCAGGACAATCCATGGTGACAACTCTGTTGTTTAGGGCAGTCCACCTCTTTCAGACCGGGCCAGTGTGAAGAATGAAATGACAGCCAGAGTGAGGGGTTGCAAGCAGGGAGACAGGAGGAAACTTTTGGGACTTTAGGGACAGCCTCTGACACTAGGGCATAGCTGTAGCTGGCTGAGGCAAGGCAGCAGCTCACACACTGACCCGACAGGCTGCTGGGAGTGGCGGGCTGTCCTTTCCAAGACTGACTTTGGACTGACCATGAATCTAAGAAGCAGGATTCCAAATAGTGACAGACGGTAATGAATAACTCTTTCTCAGCTTTCCTTTCTTCCCTCCCCTAGACCCTTGGGCATTCAGCCTCCTTTCTTATCACTTTAATAGTTTTCTCATTATATTCTACCCATCACTCAAATGCGGTTCAAATGCCAGTTCCTCCTCGAAGCCCTCCGTTGTCTCCAGTTGGAATTCTCCTCCGTGCTCTTGCAGTGTCTGGTTTGCTTTCACTGCGTGCAGGTTGCAATCTACCAGAATCGTCATATGCATGCCTGCTTTCTCCTGCTGGGACATAAGCTATCTTCTCTTCTTCCTTAGCTTCCTCTCAGTGCCTAGAACAGCATTTCGCCCAAAGTAGGTGTTCAATAAATACGGTATGCAGTCCTAATGTTTAGACTTTATGGCTAGAAAAACAGGATCAATCTTAGCTGCTGGGCCTACTAGTTATGTGACTTTTGATGAATTATCCTAAGCTACAGTGTTTATTATTAGTTAATTTTTTAGGATTATATGATAAAAGCATGCATGCCAGTGTAGTGATACCTGGTGTCTGATAAGCACAGAATAAATGTTAAAAAACCATGTTGTTTTGTGTTGAATTATATGTGCACTGTAGCCACATATTTCCTCACTGTATGAAAACTGAGTTTAGCCCTAGCCAGGTGGCTCAGTTAGTTGGAGTATCATCCTGTACACCAAAAAGTTATGGGTTTGATTCCCAGTCAGGGCACATACCTAGGTTGCAAGTTTGATCTCCGGTCAAGGTGTGTTCGGAAGGCAAGCGATCGATATATATTTTTCTCTCTCTCTCCTCATCCCTCCCTCCATTCCTCCCTCTTTTAAATCAATAAAAACATATCCTTGGGTGAGGATTTAAAAAAAGAAAAAGAAAATGAGTTTATTCATGTTGATGAAAAATAGGGCTTTGTAGATGATGGCTTTATGGTAGATCAGAAATGTATTGACAAAAATTGAAAAATGGGGATTCTCTTAGATTTAGAGGGTTATGGGGAAAAGGTGACTAATGTGGGGAAGGGGCAATTGCAAACTAGTCATAAAGAGAAGTCCTGAGGTTAAAAGAATAAATTTAATCAGTAGGGGCAGTTGTACTGGGTATTCAGGATGACATATTTGCTTTATCAAAGATCCAAAAAAAAAAAAATAGGTGAGGGGTGGTGGAGGAGAGAGTCTGTCCCAGACTAGAGTGCATGGGGAATTCCTATGTATGGGTACCTGGGGGTTGAGCAACCCACTCAGAGGCCTGGGGCTGTGGCTGAGACAGGGACTCACACAGACATCCCCAGAGCTCAGAGAAGAGGGGTTGTATTAACTCTGGGAGGGAGAAAACTTCAAATTGGAAGTCCAACTCAATTGTTAATACATGCCAAGTGCAAGTTGGTGACTGAGCTGTGGACTTGTGATTCCCCTCTTTTCCTAGAGCCAGGAATTTCAAAATTCCTTATAATTTTTGCAAGTTGGTCACACCTGTGAAATAAGTGGACTAGTGTTCACAGTGGAGGGATTTGGGAGTAGATGAAGCTTCATGTGAAACCAGATAATTAGAAGGTTGCTTGCTGAGTGTGGAATTAAACTATAATATCTCATTAATTCTAAAACACATATAGTATCACATTTTAATATCTCCAAATTTATGATATAATTTAGACAATGATGTTTTATGATTGTGTTCACCAGACAACATTTGAGATGCAGTTTAACTCTGCATATGCACAAAATCAAAAGCACCAGCATCAAAACTTGCAAGGTGTGTCAGCAGTTTGGAGGGAAATCTAGAGACAAATATGAGTAACTCTTAAGAAATGGGGAAAAGAAGGGGAAGAGGCAAGCAAATGAACGCAAATAGAGGACTCAGGGGCACCGGCAATGCTGGGGGATTGACTGTGGGAGCACGGTGGGATGGGGTAGGGGTGAGCAATGGGGGAAAGGTGGGACAACTGTAACTGAACAACAATAAAAAAATTAATTTTTTAAAAAAGAAGCACTGTCTTCCCCAATAGTAAATTAAGGTAATGGTAGCTTTGCAATATTTGTTAATTTATTACTGTCTCACTTTTTCAATAATATATTCATATGATTCAAAATAAAAAAGCTTACCTAAAGAAAAAATAAAAAATAAAAATAAATCACATTGGTCAAACAAAACAAAAAAAAGAAAAGAAAAGAAATGTGAACTCACAATGACCTTGTTGAAGAAGAGCATCAGTGAGCATTAGGTGATTAGGAAGAAGTAAACTTGTATTGTAAAAAATTTCCAAAAATAATACTTACTTTACTTGTATTTCCCAGTATATGTGTGTGTAAGATAAAAATGGCTGCATTGATTCCTATCAGCTAAGACTCACCAAGAAACTATTTGGTAGGGAAACACAGGGTCAGTGGGATACTGCTGTGATTTGGTGCTGGTAACAGCAATGTCTTTGCCACTACTGGTCCAAAGAGCAGGGGATGAAACTAGAAGCCAGAAGGACAGAGCTATCAGATAGGCTGGGGATACAACCAGCCCAGTGACCCTTCAAGGAGGTAGCTAGACAATATGCATCCTACTTTTCTCTCTCTCTCATTCTCTCTCTCTCTCTCTCTCTGTCTCTCTCTCTCCGTCTGTGATCTCCTGCAGAGGCTCCACATTGGCCAAACCCAGTTGGAAGACAGAGATAAGAGGACCCATTTATGTAATCTATGAGTTATCAAGTTTTTGGTCTCAGGACTCCATTACACTCTTGATCTGTGGTAACTCAGAACTTGCAGTTGAGCAGAAGAGGTAAGTCAACTGCACAAGTCACAGAATCAAAACAACTATAGCATAATGTAATTACAGCTTATTTTGTCTTCTTTACTGGTATAAAAATTAAAGTACATCTTGGAAAGGATCCTTTGAGTCTTTTTTTAAATATATTTTATTGATTATGCTATTACAGTTGTCCCATTACCCCCTCTTCATCTCCTCCACCCTGCACATCCTCTCCCACCCACATTCCCCCCCTTTAGTTCATGTCCATGTGTCATAAATTCTTTAGCTTCTACATTTCCCATACTATTCTTGCCCTCCCCCTGTCTATTTTCTACCTACCATCTATGCTACTTACTCTCCATAACTTTTCCCCCTCTCTCCTCCCACTCCCCTGTTGCTAACCCTCCATGTGATCTCCATTTCTGTGGTTCTGTTCCTGTTCTAGTTGATTGATTAGTTTGTTTTTGTTTGTGTTTTAGGTGTGGTTGCTAATAATTGTGAGCTTGCTGTCATTTTATTATTCTTTTAAATTTATTTTTTAATCATTATTCAAGTACAGTTTCTGTCCTTTACTCCCATTCC